>LPNX011222060.1:0-10242 GCA_001517045.1 Pseudotsuga menziesii
GAGCCATACATGTTAACATATCATGCGAATAAGCAAGAGTACTCCACTAAAATTAATAGTACCCGCAATCAAGAAGCTATATCATGCCACAAAAGCATAGCTCTCCATCAATAAATGATGTACAAGTGGTCTATAAGAAAAATAAGACCAAAAGGACTAGGGTACACCAGAAAAAGATGAACAATGAGTGCAACATCATCATCCCATAGCTACTAGCATAAAAAAAATCATCAATCCATCATATGTTAGAGAATAATCAAAAAATGAAGCAAAAATAATCTATCAAGAACCTAAGGCATAAATCAACTCCATCAGCTTATAATCTAGCTGAATATGTGACAAAATCCACATGGATACCCATGGAAGAATCATGGGGGGAATAGGAAGTTCATCAAAATATATGATTTTCAAGGATATATACTTGAAGTGGATAGTAGAAAGAATGTGCGAGTACATAAAGGAAAAGTACTGGGACATAATACACAAAAATTTAGGATCTATATACATTGGGTAGACAATAATCACAGTCAAATACACCTTTGATTTTTTCTAGGTCGGTGCCAAATTAGGTCTAATAGTAGGCTTTGACGTAGCGTTTTCTTAATATCTAGAGTCCAAAAAGTCCAATGTAAGTTTGGAGAAGTGAAACGAGATAAGAAACATAAGGAAGTATTTCAGGAAGGAGGATTTAAGGTTTAGGTAGGCTATTATTTTTTTTCTTTCTTCTGGATTCTTTGCCTAGGACCCATTGGGAGGTAGACACATCATCCTGAAACTTCCTACTTATTTTTTATCAATTAAAAGAATAAAAATCATATACACATACACATATATGTGGGTGTTTGTGTGGCTTTAATTTTCTGAGTGGGTTTCATATAATATTGGAGAAATTCATAATTTAGTTGAACTTGACTCAAAAGATGACTAGTGGTAGAAAGTACAACATTGAAGCTATGGGAAAGAAATAAGAGAAAGAAAAGATCTTAGATGAAGGAAATGTGACAAAACCTAAAACAAATTAAGATTGATGCGAAAGAAGAAGCAGAAAATGAAGTTCTTAACGAGATGATTAGTTGAGGAAGAAAAATCCTCACAAATTTGAGAAGTTGAGGAGCACGAAGTGCTCTAGAAGAGGTTATACTACAAAGGACCAGAAGAATGATAGGATACCAATAGGATAACTTGGTAGAGTGACAAGTAGCAGACTTGTTCCAAATTTACAATAGATGGGAAAGGATATTTGCATCTCACAAGTGGAAAATGAGAGTACATAGAAGGAATAGGTAAGGAGGAGATGAGATAAAAGCCAAGACAAGATTAAAATGGGCTATGGCTTGTTGTGTTGTAACTAGTTATGTTATAGCCATGATGAATAAAGGAAAAGTTGTATTCCTAAGTGAAAGGATGATCATGCGTATACATAAGAAGGAGATCGACAAGAATGATATTGACAACCTTTGTTTTATCATAATAATAGAGATGGAAATCAATAGATAAGACTAGCTATCAAGCATAAACCAAAGACATTTCAAAAAAATAACTTACAAAGAAATAGTCACAAAAAAAGACTATGGATGAGAGTACAAAACAAATAACATTGTAAATCATACTAAAACAACAAATACATTATCGTTATTGTGTTTAGTTCTGAGAAAATATTGAAAACGTGTCCATTCCTGCAGATTCCCAAAGCCATGTCAGAATAGGTAGTGTCCACTATGTACAACATTTGTGTACAATTTGTTGATTTAGCGATTGAGTATGGTATACAAGACTTAGCATGGACCTCAACATGTTGAAGCATATCATGATAAAAAAATGAGTCTGCAAAGAAGCGATAACCTTAATAACATTAAACTAGCCTGGTGAAATCAGACACTCAAATAGTAACTGCAAATATATATTTATGCAAATGTACCAGATAACAATGGTACCATAGCTACTCAAAAGGATTTGAATGTTTCAATTCCAAACAATTAGCAATTTCCAGGTTTCTTTAAGCTTCGGTTGTCTTCCATCCACATCAGTAAAATGAATTATTTCTATATCCATGTACCTTTGGTGGCTTGTTTCTGCATCTGGAAGACTCTACTTAGTGGAGGAACAATCACTTGCAAAAATTCTCATAGAAATCCACATTATCTTTGCAGCCTTACACTCCTCGAAATTCGGCATTCCTCTATATAAATTTACAAAGGATAGAGCTTACCTTCTAGTTCCTCAGTCCAAGTTCCTAGTTCTACTATCTATTGACTTTGCACCAACATCCCACACAGACCCACTAGGGAAGGAATACTGTCAATGGTGGTTACACCATCTTGTAATGGATTGGAAACTAAATCACCTACCATTTGGAGTGACTCTTTACCTCCACTCTCTTCTTAGATATATATTTTCTTTCATGCATGGTAGGAAGGAAGTGCGATGGAGAGAACATTTTATGCACCAGATAATTCTTGTATGTAAATGACTTGACTAGCACAACCTTTTCTAACCAATGAAAATACCATACATGTTTACTCCAATGACTTCTCAATTTGTTTCCACCACTTGAGATTTTTGGAACATTGTGAAGTAACCGTATAAACAATTTAATCTGTAGAGAAACTTCCAATTATTTTAATATTGGCTTCCAACTTTAGGAGAGATTATGTTGTATTCGATGACATTCAGTTCAAATGTCTCTCCTAGAGTTAATATATACCTAAAAATTCCAACAACATTTCTATTTATATTACAAGAGTCTTTTAGAATTCACAGATGAATTTGTAGCTTAGATCGATTTAGATTTTCTCTCCCTAGACTATGGATGTTTTCCTTTAAACCCTATTTGACGCCTTGAAACCGTATATTTTTGCAAGGTTCAATACTATAGGCTTGTAGAATTTAAGAAAATGTTTGAAGACGTATCTAAGAATAGAAATTTGAGTTGAAATTCAAGAGATAAGAACAAACAAAAGAGCATGTGCATGCGTGTATACCTATGTTGCAATCACAAGTCCTTTTTTGTTTGGACTAATACACTTTATTGAGCATGAACGATTTATGGGTGCATCCACGGTGTATATTGGAAACCGCTCCTAAATATAACTTCATGTATCTATTTTCCATGTTCCAAAGTCCACAAATTGACAAATGATGGAAGAATGCTAGCAAAAGTTAGTTGATTCACCTAGATTCCCGATCTCTACATCTCATAAAACAGTGTTAATGCTTCCTCATAATTCCCGTGCATGGCATAAACTGCAATAACTGAATTCCAATATATGCTCTTTCTTCAAGAATTATGTGAAAGAACTTCAAGGACTCATCAAGAAACCTGTTTCGAACATAACCTCCAATCATGGAAATCAAAGTGACCACATTTCTCTTGATAATTTTTTCAAATCCTTTCTATGCATCATATATTCTTTCACACACATACATATATACAAGTGTGTTTCCCACAAAGACATGGATCTAAAGCCCACTTCCAACTATGTTATTGTGAACTTCCTTGGCTATTGAAAGACTAAATCTAGATTCCGATCATAAGGAACTAGACAGGATTCCTATCCAAGTGGTGGGTGAGATGAGTAAACTATTGCAGCATATATATTTGTACCTACCTTTTCTTTTCTTGGGCCTGCAATAGGATCTAAAGATATAAATAAAATATTTTAAGTGTTTTATTCTTCATCCATGTAAAGGATAGTTGGAGGGGACACCATCATTGTGAATAGGTTATTATGCCCATGGCCTTATCTAGCTATGGAGCTTTATATGCAATTGATGGATCTGTTATTTGAAGCAGAGATTAAAATGATTTTTCCTCTTCCTGTGACTTTGATGGTTCTTCGATTTGGATTTTCAATTTCTCATGTTGATTTTGTCTACACGCATGTTTCCCACAAATACATGGATCTAAAATCCACTTCCAACTATGTTATGGTGAACTTCCTTCCCCAAAATGATGTCTAGAAAATGGCCACATACTCAACAAACAGTGGAAAATGTAAGCTAGATGGGATAAAATTTGTCTTGTTGCATTTCCAAAAAATGTATGAAGGAATCCTGGTGAAACCCATGTTTGTCTTAAGCAACGACAATTTCCATCCATGCGACCACATTTGGTTTCTACTTCTGTTTGTCCTAAACTAGGAAAGCTTTGTTCATTTTTTTAATTGGCATCCCGAAATTCCAATGGAGGGAAGGAAAAGAAAATTCCAATAAAGGGA
This sequence comes from Pseudotsuga menziesii, assembly GCA_001517045.1. Classification (NCBI taxonomy): domain Eukaryota; kingdom Viridiplantae; phylum Streptophyta; class Pinopsida; order Pinales; family Pinaceae; genus Pseudotsuga; species Pseudotsuga menziesii. The sequence goes on from LPNX011222060.1 coordinate 4,218, forward strand.
AACAAAAACATTAATGTTGTAGAATTAAAATTTAAAATTCAATATAACAATGATATTTTATGGTTATTCATTTTATAATAATATTTTTTTATGATTGATTATTATATCAATGACATTTGGTTCAAAATCTTATGGGAGACTTGTGGCATTGGTGATTTTTTATAGGCACCAAATAAATCCTATTGGATGCAAAAACGAAGAGTGTACTTACACAAATAAGTAATGTGGATAGTAGTGTTTTTGTAATTTATAGTGTTCTAGATTTTTTTTAATAAAAATACACATACTCTTCCACTAAAAGCATTTAAAATATTATAGTTATTATTGTGACCATATTTGATGAGAATTTAAACCAATGACAAGATAAATACCTTGAAAAATACTATAATATTAAGAAGACATACATGACCTTAATTTCTTAGAATTCTAAGAGTTTCGAGACAACTAGAAACTTCCATCATTCAAAAATTCGTTTGTAATAATATTTCTTATAATTTTTTTTTATCATCGATGCTTTGTAATCAAGAATGCATGTCCTTTCTAAATATTATGGGAAACAATTAAACCCGAAATAAGATTTCAATTATATATTCTTCTTTAATTTTATCCAACCCTCATCTAAGAGGATGAGTTTCTTACCTAGATTTTATTGCATTTGTGAGTATTTATCCTCCACAAAAAATAATATTGTATATGTTTAATAATGTTGGGATACCTCAACACTACAGCGTTTCCCTCAAGGTGTATAAACATACCATACATAAATAAAATAAAATTGGAAACAACTTCAACACTTTAATGCAATATCAATTCCTCCATATTGATGTATCTATCACAGTTTATAAGTGTCTTCGTAGTTTATACATTTCTCTGACTATGAAGTAGTATGGGAAGAATATTTACCCTTCAAATAGGAGGACTGTTAGGTTTATTAATCCTCCCTTGTCCAATTTTTTCATATGTTTAAATCAAGAGTCATGTCTAAATCGGGAGTTCATCTAGTCTACTTTTAGTCACTAGCACCATTGGGTCCACTTGACCTAATTGGGGTACATATTCCAGTTACTAAGTGTAGGGAACACTAATTGAGGCCTACTTCCACTGATTTGACTTGCATGCATCAGTCTAGTATCCTCCTAGATCAATTCCTACAATTTCGGAGCCACTAGGAGTGTCGATACCAACCTTCATAATTCAGTTCAGTTAGTGACTAGTCAAGCTGAGTTAGGAGTCAGCAACATTGAGTTCTAGTCCTCTACATTTAGTTAGCATGAGGTTTGCATGGCTGAATGCAGGAGAGGCGCATTTCTCACCTACCACAACTAGTTAGACTCAGCTAACACTGAATTAGACACTTGAGCTGTGTTTTAGAACTCCGTTGAACTCCTATAATGGCTTAGACAAGGTCAGTTAACTATTGAGTCCTCTGATAATGATTTAGACAAGGTATTAGTTACGTACAGTCAAGTAGAGTCTAGTCAATTCGAATTTCCTCATGTGGATTCAAATTGCATGTGGATATTTAATCCATTGTAATTATTATCTAATTACTCTTTGATTAATAAAAAACATTCATAGCTACAAGAAATTTTTGCACTGTTTCATTCTTCAATAACTGAGTAAATTGTGTGATATATCTTGTGAAATGATAGATCTATGTGCTCAATTTAATATGGTATCAGATCCTTGGTGGACAATCCACTTCTCCTCCTCATATCATCTATTGGATCATTTTGAGCAAAATTGCTTCTTCGAGCTCTACACTAGAAGCAGAAGGTTTACTACTTACTACCCCAAGTTAAGCAATTGTTGATCAAGCTTGCTTGATCAACTATGCTGGGTGTGATGAAAACCTAAAATGTTTAGGCTCTCTAACCTGACGGTGACTTTTTTTTTTGCAAGTACAACTTCGAAATGAATTCATCAGTTCCTCTTCTCACCCGATCCACAAACTATTTTGAATGGAAGGAGAAGATGGTTGGATTTCTGATTAGACAAGATTTATATTGGGTGTCTGATGGAATCAATAGAGAGTATTTTGAGAGTGATAATGACTGGCTGAATAAATGTGATGATTCTTTTGGAATAATGCCACTCACTTTTTCTCCTAGCTTGCACTACCTCGGTAGATCTATTAAAAACCCAAACGATCTCTGGACAAGATTGTACAAAACCTTTGGAATGATTGATGAGGATCCTAATAGAACTTTGGACAGAATATACAGAGCCATAAGAATTATAAATCAAAAAATCTCAGCCTCCACTCTCCCTGATGAAGTTGTTCAAGATGAAGAAGAAGCAGAAGCTTCTACACAGTCAATTCGAATTGAAGTCAGTCTCCTTGCAGTGAGTCCTTCTCCTAATGCTCCTAAAGTTAATGAGATCTTTGATATCGCATGTCCTCATATGTATGAAATATAATAATACATTCAAATATCTGATATTGAATAAAAATACTGTTGCACTTGCATGCAAACATTCACCGGTGATTTTCCTTTGAATTCTGTGCAAAATTTGCTAGTAATTGCTTCCAAAAGTGAAGAGGAATTTGATTTTTCTCTCTATAATGTTGATGTTGGTGTGAAAATATGTAATAACTTGTATATTTTGGAAGGAATATCATATTACCATAAGGATCCATTCGCGCCCCTTGATCTAGATCTCCCAGCCAATTCCTGTAGGATTGCATGCACCAAAATTCAGAATTTTGAAGAAGAAGAAAACTGTGCATCTACCATCTTGGTGGACCATACTCTTGGATCTGATAATAACATTATTGGATATCATATGGTATTATGTATATTTGATCTGATGTTTCTTGGTTCAATATTTCAGGTTCATAAGCCTTCAGTACTGCTTGTAGTTGTTGTCGTTAATTTTGTGAAGAAACAAGTACCACAAGTCTCCTACAAAATTATGTAGATTTGATCTGATGTTTCTTGGTTCAATATTTCAGGTTCATAAGCCTTCAGTACTGCTTGTAGTTGTTGTCGTTAATTTTGTGAAGAAACAAGTACCACAAGTCTCCTACAAAATAGTTGTTGGGGATTTGATTTCATTTCACAGTTTTGTATCTATTATGAACTTATTTTATCTGGTTTAATTTCTGATTTGATATTATTTGGTTCAAATTTTTAAATCCAAGAGCTTTCAGTCATGCTTGTAGTTTCTCTCACGAATTTCGCTGTGAAAAAGCAAGTACCGCAATTTCTCTTCAAAACTGCTGGTGGGGATTTGGTGTTAGTTTCCTCTTATGAGGTTGCTAATATTTTTTTTTTGAATAATTGGATATTTTTTAAGATATATCAGACTATGGATCTGAATAATTCTCTTTCCACAGTCCCAGTGCTTCTCTACCATTGATCATGTGCTCATCTCCTCATAGAACTAGTAACTTGGGAAGACATTATGCATCCGTGTGAACACTTGATCCTAACACTTGGGGTGTTAGAATAATCAACCCATATTTTACCCACTTATACATTAATTTAATTATTTTTGTCTTATTAACCTAGTTCATGNCCGCGTGAACACTTGATCCTAACACTTGGGGTGTTAGAATAATCAACCCATATTTTACCCACTTATACATTAATTTAATTATTTTTGTCTTATTAACCTAGTTCATGTGTCCCACCTTGTGCAAGTTGTATTTTACCTATCCATAGTGGTCAAACTTGCATTATTTGACTCATGTAGCGCATGGGAAAGCCCAAGGAATCAAATCTACTTTATTCCTGGCCTCCTAGGTGCCCTTCTTCTTTTTCTGCTTTATTCCCTGCTTTTTCAGTGTTTTAAGGCAAATGGAAAAGCTAGACTAGGTGAGGTGAACTAGTTTTTTGTCCTCTTCATCCTCCACTCTTTTCTCCTTGAAAAAGCATGTATGAGATGCCATTCCACCACTCTTTAGCTTTCCTAAGCCATTTTTCCAATTTGTGAGCTCCATGACAGATTTGGGATCAACTTTTTACACCTGTGGGGGATTTGCTTATTTTTTAGTAAGCCTGCTTTATGCTAGATTCGAATTGCTCCTCATGCATTCGAATTACTGGTGCATGTTATTTATTCACAAACCTATTATGTTATAGGGTTAGCTATTGTACACTGATTTAATACAGTTTAGTGTTCTGCTCCAATTTCAGTCTCTTTTGTGAGTGATTTTGCATGATCAATTGTTAATTGTTGTGAGTAAAATTAATATATCACTGGGTTCAATTTCCACATGGTATCAGAGCCATTGTAGATCAATTTCTCTCCTTCAAAATTGTTTTGCAGGTTCGACATTAGTGACTGGGAGCCTTCTACTGACAGCCGGGACATATTTTCTAAGCTATGGATCAATCACAAAAAACTATCTTGACTCCCTTAAATTTCTTTGAATGGAAAGCAGAGATGGAGATACTGTTGAGAGAAAAAGGCCTCTACAGGGTGACTATGGCAACAGAAGCAGAGCCCAATGCAGCTGCAGAGAAGATAAAATGGCACAACAGGAGGGATGAGGCTTATGGCCTCCTGTGTCTGAGTATTTCCAGAGACCTCCTTTTCCATCTTGATGGATTGACATCACCAAATGAAGTATGGGAGAAGCTTTCTGATCATTTTCAAAAGACAGATGAGATGAGGGGACATCAAATCGAAAATGAGTTGATTTCTCTGAGTCCAAATAGCTTTGAATCCCTGCAGCTACATTTCTCCAAGTTCAAAGCACTAGTTTTGCATCTGAAATAGTGTGGGATCGAAAAGAAAAATGATCAGATCATCCTGTCTATCCTCTCGAAGCTAGGCCCTGACTATTCAGTGTTTGTTTTTACCTTTTATGCCACAAAACTGACAGCTCGAACCTTGAAGATGCCTAGCCTTGCAGATTTCATGGAATCTCTCACACAAGAACAAGACAAGCTGGTGATGATGGGCACCATCAAACCATCCAAAGATCAAGCTTTGATTTCTAGAGATTCAAAGGTGGATTCAAAAAGAAAAAAGAAAGCTAAAAACCCACCTGAGCAAAAGAGAGACAAGAAACAGTCTCGAGAGGAGCCACAAGGTTCCAAGAAGAACTACCAGAAGAAGAAAAACAAAGGTGAAATGAGCAAGTGCACATACTGCAATAAGGGAAATCACACTGAAATCTCTTGTATGAAGAAGCAAATATACATGCTGACCCAACTCCTGGAGAAGAATGGCATCTCCCTTCCAGAAAGTTCAAAGAAGAGAGAAGGAGGATCAAGTTCAAATGACAAAGAGAGAGTTCATGCATTGGTTGCTGGCACATCAAGCTCACCCAGTTTTATCATTGTTTCTAGAGCTTCAAGACACATGTTTTCAACCAAGGAGGCCTTCTCCTCACTTGACATGTCGAAAGGACCACCTATAGTAGTGGGAGATGACTCTCTCACTGAAATTTTGGGCAAAGGGAGGATTGATCTTGATCATGGTCAGTTCAGCAATGTCTTGTATGTGCCTGGTCTTGCCTCCAATCTATTGTCAGTGTACCAGATGACCCACACTGGGTCTCCTAAGAAATTCATATTCTCCCGTGATGAAGTTGAGATCACAGAGATATCAAGTGGTAAAGTCATTGGAAAAGGAGTTGCAAATCATGCTCAAAAGGTATACATGTTCTCACACTTCCTACCTTACTCAAACCCCTCTGCTCTTTTGACTCATGCTAATGAAGCAAGCAAGCTTTGGCATGAAATATTTGGCCACCTAAAAAAAAAATATCTTTCTAATCTTAGTGAAAAAGAGATGTTCATAGGGTTTCCCAAGATAAAATTTTCCAAAGGAGTCTGCCAAGGTTGTATCCTAGGAAAACACCCAGAGCACAAATTTGAGAGAGCTAGTCATGAGAGAACCTCTGCACCCCTCGAGCTGATCCACAACGATGTTGCTGGCCCATTCCCTCATATGTCCATGATTCAAGCCAAATATGTATTGACTTTCATTGATGACTTTTCTAGGTATTGTTGGGTTTACTTCTTGAAACACAAGTCTGAAGTTTTTGGCCTCTTCAAAGTCTTTAAGG
>LPNX011222087.1:0-25442 GCA_001517045.1 Pseudotsuga menziesii
TATATATATATGTATGTATGTATGTATAAGAGTTCTAATCCTTTTAAAATGTCAAAATGCAGATATTGGACCAGTCCTCCCTGCTGGGCATCCACACATGTATGTGTGTCCTATTTTGGGAGAAGACCAGGGCTTGATTAGGGTTTTTGAGGGGAAGCTGGCCAGGATTACCCAGAGAGTACCTACCTTACGGATTGAGCACATCCCAGCCATCATGCAGGAGCTAGTGGTTGGTGTACCACCTGTCTGGATATGCCTTTTGAGGTGAGTAGCCAGAGCAGTACTTGTGTACATAGATGTTGGTGAGGCTGCTGAAGCCGAAGAGAATGAAGAAGCCCGAGTGCAGGGTGGTTGAGGGGACCAAGGGGGTCCAAGTGACTAGGGCGGTCCAGCTTAGACCTAGGAGCATTTTATGGACCATGATCCATGTTTTGTGTATTTTTTGTATATTATACAATTATGACTGGATCTGAGGATCAGAGACTCGACCTATCTATATGGAGAGATATTCACATATATATATATATATATTGACGGTTTATTTACAAATTTTTTTTATGTGTTTGTTGTATACTTTTATGTAAAATGTGTAAAATTCCAATCCAAGATGTAATTAACATATGCATAAGTTAATGAATTTTGATTCCTTGGAATACGATTGAATGTAATCAATTAAAAATTTCTTTCCAATAACCTAACTTGCATAAACTGAGGTAATAAAATAGGGTTCCACACCTGATAAGCCCAATTGCGCTGGGAAATCACCAGTTGAGAGTCCAGTCGGACTTCCAGCTGAGTGATACCATGTGACAAAGCATCCCATAGAAGCTCGGTGACAGCCCTATATTCAGCCACATTATTGGTAGCAGGACCTAAGAAAGTGCTTCCTGAGGCAACTAACTGTCCTGAGGGTGAATAAATGACCCATGTAACTGAAGCTAAATTACAAGTGTGGCGACTGCCACCATCAGCAAAACCTAAGAACCTCTCGGAAGACATCTGAAACAACCAACAGATGGTATAAAAAACACAAACCAATGAACTAGTGTACATAAAAATACTTATAAGAAAATGTGCTAAGCCTAAGCATAGTAATTTTTTAGGTAGAGCCCATTTCTAGGCTCAGGAATCTTATTCCCATCAAAATCAATCAATTCATATGTGCCCTTGTTTAACACCTTTGATACGACATAAGGCCCCAACCACATAGACCTGAATTTTCCTGCCCCCAGAGGTTCTTTGTCTTGGTCCCAAAGCAAAACAAGCTCCCCTTCGGAGAAAATACAAGGCTTGACCGATTTATCGTATTGGCTTTTGACCCTATTTTTATGAGCTTGGTTTGCTATCAGTGCATCTCTACACTGTTCATCAAGATGTTCTAAATGTAATAGACGTTCTTCTAGCTCAGATGTATCAGGTAAAACATGAATAGCAATTATTAAGGACGTGATTTCACATTCAACTAGGGTAACGAATTCCACTCCATGAACAAGTTGGAAGGGAGAGAACCCCATAGCAGTTTTCACATTGGTCCGATATGCCCAAAGTGTAGGATACAGCATGATATGCCAGTTGGAATGGGATGCATTAATAGTACGTTTGAGGATAGTTTTCAAAGTTTTATTAACAGCCTCGACTTGACCATTTGCTTGAAGATAGAACGAATATGAATGGTCTTGTCTAAATCCTAGCATAGTGGTCAATTCAGTCATCATGTTATTTTGGAAATGACTACCATGGTCAGTGACAATCACTTTAGGTATACCGAATCATGCGATAATTTGATTAAACATGAAAAAAGTTGTAGTTTCCCCATCAGCTTTAAACGTGGGCATTGTCTCTGCCCATTTCGTAAAATAGTCTACAGCGACAATGATATACTTGTGCCCCCTAGCCAAGGTTGGGTTACACGTCACGTAATCAATCCCCCACTTCATGAAGGGGCCCACTGAGATGACAGGAAATAACAGAGCAGGATGTGACCACATCTTTCTGGTGTAAATCTAACAAGGATGACAGTGCTTCACGACTTCCACACAATCTTTAAAGACTGTGGGACAAAAATAAATACCGGCACCTAATATCTTCTGGGCCGTTGCTAACCCAAATAAATGACCCCCACACACTCCACTATGGGCATCATTTAGGACAATCTCCACTTCCTCGTGGGTAAGACATCGATGCAACATGGAATATACCCCCTACAGTATAAAGTATCTCCTATGATGAGGTAGTTCTTGGCATGTATGCGTAGTTTACGTCGTTCTTCCTGTGAGAAAGTTACAGGATACTTCAAAGTCTAGAGGTAGATAAGTATATCTTCGTACCAAGGGTCAAAGGTGGAAATCAAAAGGATATGCTCATCTGGGAATGAGTCTTCTTCAATAGATACATCTTCCTCTACTGGAAATTATGCAATGAGCTCAGTAAAAACTAAGGATTTTTTGGATTTGGCGGACTGAAAATCCAAGTCAAACTCTTGGAGAATGACTATCCATTTGTTGAATTTGCCTCCAACTATCCATTGAGACAAAAAATATTGAAAAGGATTAACATCTGCCACTACTGTCGTAGTCCTCAGTAATATGTAGTAACATAACCTCTAAATAGCATAAACAACTGCTAAGGCCAACTTTTCGACATGGGAAGACCTAGGTTCAGGTCCAGCTAAAGTACGGCTGAGATAGTAAACGACATGCTCTTGGAGCTTATCGTCCTCCTAGACTAGGAATACCCCTATGGTCGACTTAGATGCGGCTAGATACAATATAAAATCCCTAGAGTAACTTGGCAAACGAAATAATGGTGTCAACAATAAATATTTTTCCAATGCCTCAAATGCGAGTTGTGAAATTTCATCCCATACAAATGGGGTGTCCTGTTTTAACAGGTGCATGAAACCATTAGTAATCTTGGCATAATTTACAATGAAATGTTGAAGAAAATTGGACTTCCCCTGCAAGCTCTGAAGCTGCCTGATAGAATGAGGAGGAGGCATATTTACAATGGCCTCAACTTTCAAAGGATCCACCTGAATGCCTTTGTTAGAAACAATGAATCCGAGCAGTCTCCCTGACTTGAAACAAAAAACACACTTGTGGGGATTCAAGTGAATATTATTGTATCTGCATCGTTCAAAAATTAAATGCAAGTGATTTGGGTGATCGATCCTCTTACAGGAATGTGCAGGTAGATCATCAAGTGATCGTGAAAAGAAAAATTCATTGCCCGCTGAAAGGTTGCCCTAGCATTTTTCAATCGAAAGGGAATTTTCTTGTACGCGAAGGTACCCCAAGGATAAATGAAAGTTATTTTATGTTGGTCTTCTGGTTTAATTTGGATTTGATTATATCTAGAGAAACCATCCATAAATGAAAATACTTCACTTCCCGCGCAAACATCAATAATTTGATCTATAAATTGCATGGGATAGTTGTCCTTAGGACAGGATTTTTTTAAATCTCAAAAGTCAGTACAGACTCGTATGGTCCCTTGCTTTTTATCAACAGGAACACGGTTGGATACCCATTCTGTTAAAGCTATGGAATAAATGAAACCAACTTTCAGCAGTTTTTTAACTTCATCCTTTACTGTCACCGCTTTATGTGGGTTTACAGGTCTCAACTTTTGCTAAACAAGTTTAGCGTCGAGGTATGTTCGGATCTCGTGCTCGACTATATATGGATCAATTCCTGGCATATCCTCATATGACCAAGAAAAAATGTCATGGAATTCCTTAAACAATACTGTATAGAACATAATCTCCTCAGGAGAGAAGTTTGCGCTGATATGTATATTTTCCACAATGCCAAGATTTACAGAGATGTTGATAGGGATGGTAACAGAAACATTTTCCATATTCCCCTCAACAAACATTCCTTCCCTTGGTAAGGTATTAATGGGAATATCAACATCGTCTGCCAGTCTCATATGAAACTCCGAATTATCTATCCTTCTTAACTCTGGAAGAAAATAGGATCGATGTTGAAGATCTTCACAGATCTTATCTCGTCCGCACATGGCTTCTAGAATGGATTCATTAGAAGGTAAGACCATATCTAAACAATATGTAGAATGCAAATATTTTTCTGCCCAAGCAGGAAAATAGGATTCTTCCCGTTCCTTTGAGACTATGAGGGGGATAGGAAAGGGATCAACAACGGTTTGGGTGGTAGCTTGATAAGCCACTTCCACTGCCAATAAGGGCACTTCATGTTCATGGTGGGATGGGAGAACCCAAGGATCAGTCCTATCAACAACCGTAGCTATGGACTTCCCCACACTAGTAGAACCTATATAATTAATCGGACCTGGAAGATCAAATGTGCCCATCAATGATGCATAAATTCCAGCCCCTAAGCTCTCTAAAGTAGGTTTGAACTGATCAACCAATGGCGCAGTGGACTCATTAGATCCCATGCATCCTTTTCGAGCAAAGCTAAGTTGGTAAACAGTAACCAACTTCCCTTTGTGTGGAAACACTACCACCCAAAAGACGGCCAATGCAATAGCAGACATGGCATAAGTCCAACTTCTTCCCAAGAGAAAATTATAATCCAAAGGTGCATCAATCACCTCTACCTCAACAGACATCGCTTTCCTTACCAGCTTAATTTCAAAAAGCTGGTATGATACCATGCGGACGGAATGACCTTCCATTGAAAGCAGTAAGTAGGGTGTTTGATGGAACCAGCTCTAGGGATCTAAGAGCTTTCCAACAAGACAAGGACATAACACATGTAGAAGCACCCTCATCGACAACTGCTCTTCCAATGGTCTTTCCACCATGGATAACATCTATCAATAAGGCTACATGATATGGTAGGTGAATTTTGACATCAGACAAATTAAATTTCGCCATGAGACTCGATGAGTCCATATTGCCTAAGGCTACTAAGAGTGCATCTCGCTGGGCGAGACAACTCTGTAACACCTCTAAAGCCGACATTGCACAAGGATTTTGGGCTAAGTATTCAAATATGGAGTAGTTTGTTGTATCCCTAGCATTAGGATTATGCAAGGTCTTCTTAAAGACACCTTTCGGTATCTTGGGAATAATTTCGGCAGGTTTCTCAATCGTGAGAGGGTTAGAAGTTTCACCTATTGACTTACCCTTCTCCGAGGTCTCTTTTTCATAGTTCTTATTCTTGGTCTATAGTAAAGTTTGGGATCGAACCATGTTGATATAATTGGGGTCAGGGGAATTTGGGGTGCCCCCTGCTACATTTGAAGCTGAAGCTGAGTTCTGTCCTTGGAGAAAACGATCCTTCATGACAACCGGTTGTTGAGATTTTAACAGCTTTTGAGCTTGTTCTATAAGGGTACAATGATGGGCGAGGTGATATTCATGGCATAAATTACATGTAAATTTCACCTTCTTCTTTTCTTTCCTGCCCCCATCAACATTGTTTGCGGGTTTTTGCTTGTTTTGGTTTCCCTCCCCTTTCTTTCCTCTCTTGTTTTTCCCACCAGGATACTAATTTCCCTTCTGAGAGGTTTGTGCAAAAAAAATTTCATTTTGGTGTGAGGGGGCAACCTTTTCTACCTCTGCTGTAGAATTTTTGATGGATAGCTAATGGATCTGTTTGGCTAAATATTCTACAGTGGGATAATTCACGGACTCCAACCACACCATCAGCATGGGGTCCAGGCTTAGGTTTCTCTGCATCGTGCATTGGTCTTGGTGCCTCAAGAATAATCTCATATAAGATCCCAGACTGAGAATATATCAAATCTAGTTGTTGGGCCCTAAGGATAGCTTCTTCCTCATTCGTCACTCCTGAAGTAGAAATATCCTTATATATAAGGCAATAGGGATTTAAGGAACCATTCTAATAAGAACTCAGGAGGAATAGTGGCTTTAATAAGGCTCTTCTGCCTCCTCCACTCTTGCATGTGATCTAAGATATGGGTGGAATTATTCTACTGGAAGGTAGAAAACAAGTCCGTTCCGAAATCATATCGCATAGGAAGCTAGAAGTGACTAAGGAAAGCGTTAGCCAAGTCCCAAAAACTACTAAACGCAACAGAAGGAAACTCAATGTACCATTTTGCTGCAGTACTCGTCAAATTTATTTGGAATAGCCTCAACCGAACCGAATCTTCATTCAGTGAGTTGGAAGAGCAACATAAATGGAAAGTGGTGGCATGAGCTCCAGGATTATCACCAACTTTGCCTTTGAATTTTGGGATATCCGAGGGCAGCTTGGTAGGGACAGGTGGCCAGAAGGGATCATGTCTCATCAGGTCATTCATTAGTTTAGACAAATCTGGCAAGTTTAACATTGCCAGGAAAGGAATCTTAGGTCTAACCGAAGCACTAAAAGTACCAGTTTTGGTATTAGAGGGACTTGCCCCCATATTCCCATATGTGAAGGTGGGTTTGCCCCCTGCTGTCAGTTGTGAAGTGGATGGGTTTCTTTGGAAAGGATTCCATCCATAAGCCATGAGATTGTTTGTGTGAGGTGTAGTATAAGAGGTTTTGGTTGCCCCATTCGAAACTGGGGTTTGAAATATAGGAGCAGGTATCCCTTCGCTAAAAAGCGAAAAGGGAGAGCTCATGAACGGAGCAGAAACAAAAGTTTGAAAACCTTGACAATAAGAGTTAGTGTTTCCAAACTACACCCCTACATATGAGGGTGTTGGTCCTATGTATGGAGTGGATGGGGGAATGTGCCCCCCATTCCAAGGAAACCCTTGGACAAAAGCCAAGGATCCTATAGGAGCACTTTGGGTAGTGTGTGCGAAGGAAGTAGGAACTATAGGTACACTAGAAATCCCAGTGACCATACCACCAGAAGCACCTGCTAGACTTGTGGGAGCTGGTGGTTGAACCACTTGGCTCACTGGAGTTAAGGGAGTAGTAGGTATAATTGATCTAGGGGAACCTATCAAGGGAGGTAGTACCCCTTCATCCAAAGCGGCTAAGGTGGAAGTAAAAGAACTTTCTCCTATAGTAGAAATTATTTTGCCCACAGGGTCACCAATCACAGGTGGATCGAAAGGTTGAACCTAAACGATCACATGATCGTTTAAGTCAATTAGAGCTGTATCAAAATTCCTCACAAAATCGTCATCCTGCAAGTCTTCTATCTCAACTGTGTTTAAATTGAAATAGTTTGCCCTAAGTTCTAGTTCACCCAGAACTTCACTAACTCCTATCGGTTCAAAAGAACCATCTGTGTCCAATCTCCGCCTTTGAGGGGGAGGTGGAGTTTCCAATGTAAAATCAAAGGAAGGTTTTGCACCCTTCGTGACCTTCTGATACCTTGGTCCTCCACGGTTGTAAATTTGACTATTCAAACCCTAAGGTCAGCTAAACATAGACAAACCACAGAGAAATCACTATAAAAATCCCTAAAGTCTCAACAATCACAAGGTGTACAAGATATGCTTTCCCGAAGAAAGCTGAGAGACAGTTTCTTGGAGTCCTTGAAGAGGTTCTTAGGCACAAGTGGAGGAATCACCCATCACCCTCCTACACTTTCAACAAGGGTTACCTTCCAAGCCCATCCAAGATGAACCAGAAATAGCCTTTCGGTTTACCTGTGCATAAACCCTAAATGTAAAGAGACTAGAGGCTACCTTAATCATACCAATAGTCTGGGGGGACAATCGCAATCCTTATTCATACGCATGGGAAGGGTAGCTGAGCCTAAAACTCTGTCTAGGATAGAATCCTCAGATGCGTAAAAACCTTGGTCTACATTTTGACAAGGAATTGGAAGGTTATCTCCTTAGTCCAATGCCTCCACTCGGCCTCATGCTTAACTCTAGTTTGAGAGGAGCTTCCCAGATACTATCAATAAAGAGAAGGATTTACCTATCAATTGGCCCACTATGTTTGAATTTAAGTACTTATGGCGAGTTTACACTTCCTATCCCAGAAGTCTAGCCTAAGCTAGTAGGTGTATGGCCCTATAAAACAAAAATTACTAATAAATTTTAATTATGGCGTTCATTTTAAAGGCTATTTTTACTTATAAGGAAAGTGGAGTGAAATACTATAATGTTATTGACTCGATAAGAAACGTAAAAAATAGGTGTATAAATCAATTCCAAAGCAAAATATCACTACTTAAAACAAGATTCTCTTTTTCATTTTTTTTTGCAAATATAAACTAATGAAAATGCAACTAAGGAAGAGAAAACTAAGACTTATTTTTGTAATTTTTGAGTTTTTATATAAAAACTGAAAGTAAAACTATGATATGCAATTTGAATGCAAATGTTTCCAATGCTTTTCTTTTCACTTTTCAAATTCCTCAAAGATTACTATGCACCTAAATGCAAAAATTCTTGAGTATGCTCGAATAATCTAACTATATAAAGTAAGCAAAATGAAGTAACGCAGATTTATAAAAAACAAAGATCAACCACCTAAGGAAGACATGGAAAACACCCATCTTGGGAGGACACAATGAATGGAAATCACTGAAATCAATCAAAGCCAAGTGACAAACCAACACTATTCGGAAATATAATGGGACATACGGTATCTAGAACCCTGATCACTGATTCAGACAACCAGCACTTGGACCTATCACCCAACAGGAAAATCCACTTCAAATTGCTAAAAGAAAGACAATCCAACAAATAAAAACTCAAGGTATTACAAAAAAGCACGAAGTATGGTTAACAGGGCTATCAAACCTACAATGCAATGCTAGTACTAAAGACCATCAAGGAAGACAAAATCCACAAAAAGACAGGTACAAGCAACCCTACCCCAAAAAAATTTGTTGCTCAAACTTGTACGCAACTATTTACAAGAGCAACCCGCATACTGTACGCGACTGTCTAATACAGTAACCCACGTACATAGACCTTTTTACGTGACTGTGTAGCACAACAACCCACATACAGGAGTAAAATTTTTCAACAAAAGAAAAAATTATAAATGTCTTCAAACACCACTATAAGTCTGAACCAAGACACATCACCATGTTGGGCTAACTGGGCAGACCCGGGTTTTACCTTTAACTTCGCACCAACAAAAGACCCACAGTGTTGGCCCTTTCGGTAGCAGCCTGGGAATAGGCTACAGTCTCACCCAAAATAGCTATGGGGTGCCGTAGAATCAGGTTTCAGCAAGTAGAAGAGAGAATCTTACTGTACCTTTAGTCTTTGACTATTAATAATCACTTAACACAATGCTTCTATTATCAAATATGTAGTCTCGCAGTTAGATAAACAACAGTTACTTGCACATCCCTTATCTGGGAATTCACAGCGAAGCTAGTTATTAACAGCAATCTTACTTTATCAGTTATTTACTTAGCAGTGCATAAAATATAATAACAAATCAACACAATTGAAACACAACACCAGATGTAACGTGGTTCACCCCCAGTGTAGGGGTTACGTCCACAGAACTGCGTTTTATTCAACTCTTTACAACTAAAATGACAGTTCTGATCTGTGCACTCAGCTGCAAATATTTTCAGTCCTCAAATCCATGCACACAGCAGTAGGCCTCTGCGCACACAGCTGCAGATCTTCCTTTTCACCAAAAACCCCTCTACACACACAGCTGCAGAGGTCATCCACGCACACAGCTGGGACTTGACCTTCTTACAAAAACCCTTATACAATCTCTTATCTTCGCATTACAATAGCTTCGTAAGATAATCAATAAATACCTAACCCTACTTCTTTACATAAGTGCCTATTTATATAGCACACTGTTACAAAACCATGGACTTAAACCATGGGCGCCCAAAACCCTAACCCTGGATTTACACCAAGGGTTAATTACAAAAGGAGTTTCGACCCACCCGCGACACCCCTAAGACTATTTTTAGGTCGTAACTCCACTTACACTTCCACAAAAACCGCAGAGTTACCGAAACTAAGGACCCTTAGGATCAGAGCTCCAACAGGCCCCTAAGACTCACTTGTGGCCTGTCCCAGGGCACTCTGCGACTCTTCTGGTGGGAGAATCTTGCTGGTGATACATAGTGTGCAGTGTACTAAAGCCATTCATATGGTTGTTGGCTATTTGTGCATTTCCTTTGAACTTTTTATGCTGGTAACAACCTTCTGAATCTATCAGCATCCCCCCGCTTTCAATCTGCTTGCCGAGCACTTGACCATCCACAACTTCAAGTCCCCTCAGAATTACATGTCAAGGTGCATAAGACAAACAGTTTCCCTGGTTCTGCTAACCTAGGAGGCTACAGCTTGGGATGTTGCAGAATTTTCCCATGCAGATCAGGGCTTTTCTTTGTGCGACATAGAGTGCACTTCTGCCTTTCTTCGGATCTCTTAGAGCGAACTTCTGCCTTTCTTTGTGCCTTGGTCAGGCATGTCTGCTCCGACGGATTGTTCAGAAGGTTCTGCAGAATTCTCTCTCTGACCGCTCGTAACAGCTTCTGGGATTTACAGTCATTCGACATGGTCTGAACTGCAAAACTATAGACGGCGAACTATGGGAGCTGGATGTATTTGTAAGGACTCTGGCGATCAGGATTTGTGATAATGGGTCATGATGGATAGTGGATCTGACCCAAGTGTCATGGATATCATACATGCACCACTATATTTCGTAAAATCTCATCATTGAGGACGGTCAATGTAGAGCACGTGCCAGTGCCGCCAAAATCTGATCTTCCTGGGCAGTCCTAATTTTAATCTATGACTCAACTTTTAGCTGCACCGTGCTAAGGACCTTCGACTTTACATGTGACGCGGGACCCATGACCTTTTGACATCTTAATTATAGTCTAGTACCCACTTTCAACTGTTCTTCGTACTTAGACTCTTCTTTCTTGTATTATTTCTAATTAGAGGGTCCCGGTTTGTCCCTGTACTTCTTCAACCGACTTTCGTTCACCATGGAAGGAAAAGTTTCTCCGTTTAATTTGGCTAACTGGTCTGCGCCACCATCACTAACTTCTGAACTATGTAAGGTCCTTTCCAATGGGTCTTAAACTTTCTAGGGAACTTCATGAATTTGCTATCATACAAGAGTACAAGATCACCACTCTGGAATTGCTTCTTTTTGATATGCCTGTCATGCCATGCTTTTTCTCTAGCCTTCTGCACTTGCTACTGGAACCCTACAATGAATATGTCTTCTTCTAGTTTTGTTATCTGGGCTAGCCTTTTATTCAACATACCTGGGTCATCCATCTCTATGAAAGCAGCTATTCTAAGACTAGGAACAATATACTCCATTGGCATAACTGCTTCTTGCCCATAAACCAGCCTAAAAGGTGTGTGACCTGTTAACTTCTTGCAAGTGGTTCTATAAGCCCATAACACTACCGGGATTCTGAGATCCCAATCATTTCTATTAATATTACAAACCTTGGTCAGAGCCTGCTCAAGAATCTTATTGAAGGCTTCCATAGTTCCATTTGCTTGAAGATGGTACGCAGTACTCTTCTGGTGATATACCTGAAATTCTTCAGTCAATGCTTCAATAGTTTTATTCAAAAAGTGTGACCCTTGGTCACTCATAAGAATTCTAGGAAATCCAAACCTTGTTAAGATATTGTCAAAGATGAACTTCGCAGCTGTAGCAGCGCTACAATCCTTGACTGGTTGAGCTTCATCCCAACGAGTAAGGTATTCAATTGCTGTAATAATATACCTTGCTCCTGATTTCTTTGCAGGGGGGTTTATGGGTCCAACAAAATCAATAGCCCATTTTTCAAAATCCTGTAAAGTTACCTGTAGAACGAGGGGCATCTCATCCCTCCTGGATGATTTGCTTGTCCTTTGACAAATATCACAACTGTGGCAGTACTCCCTAGCATCCTTATGAAGTGTAGGCCACCACAAGTCGGCTGCCAAAATATTCTATGCTGTAGCTTTCCTTGCATAATGACCTCCTGCTGCTCCAGAATGTGCTTCAGCCAAGATCAATGGTTTTTCATGCTCGAGGACACATCTGCACAGTATTTCATCTAGTCCCATCTTGTATAGTTGTCCTGCTATTAAAGTAAAATCAGCAGCTCAAACCACCAACTGCTTCTTCTGCTGATTTGTCATCTCCGATGGTGCATATCCTGTAGCCAAATACTGAACAATATCCTGAAAGTAATCATCAACCATCTAGATGGTACATAACTGGGCGTCAGGAAGACCTTCGTCCAGGCTAGTGGGCTCTTGCCCTGACTCAAGCCTCGACAGATGGTCAGGTCCCAGGTTAAGTCTACCTGGCTTAACTATGTTCTCAAAGTCATACTCCTGAAACAAGATGAGCCATCTACATATCCTTCCACCTAGAATAGTTTTGTTAGCCAAATATTTCAAAGCAGAGTGGTCAGTGAACATCTTAAAATGAGAGCCTAACAGATAATGTCGGAACTTTTGCAAAGCATATACCATGGATAAACCTTCCCTTTCTGTTGTGGTATAGTTCTTCTCTGCTATTGATAGTTTGTGACTTGCAAAGGAAATAGGGTGATCAATGTTACCTACACCTGTCTGAGCCAATACTATACCTAGAGCGATGGAGGATGCATCGACATGCACATGAAACTCCTTATTCCAATCAAGAAATACTAAAATAGGGGCAGTCACCATATTCTCTTTTAAAATGTCTAAACTTTCTTGACATTCAGGTGTCCATTGAAACTTAATCTCTTTCTTCAGCTGTTTCTCCATCGGGGCTGTGATCTGGGCATATCCTTTAATAAATTTCCTGTAGTATCCAATGTGACCAAGGGTAGTGCGAAGTTGCTTAACATACTTCAGAGGAGGAAAATTCACAATGATTGCTATCTTCGTAGGGTCTACCATCAATCCTTGCTTACAAACAATATGACCTAGCAAAATTCCAAAGGGTGCACAAAAGATACACTTTTTCAAATTCAAGGAGATCTGGTGCTGTCTACACTTGTCCAGCATAAGTCTTAAACTAGCAATGTGATCTTTTAGTAACCCAAAGATAGTCCAATCATCAAAATAAACTTCTAAGAATTTATGTATAAATTCTTTAAATGCACAGATGACTACTCGAGAAAACATAGCAGGTGCATTCTTCAATCCAAAGGGCATAACTGTATACTGAAAGGATCCCATTTCTGTAGCAAAAGTTGTCTTATGTCGGTCTTCTGGAGAAATTCCGATCTGATGGTAGCCTGAAAATACATCAGTAAAAGAGTAGACTTCTTGACCTCCGACATTGTTGAGGACTTCATCTGTAAAAGGAGTGGGAAAGGGATCATGCAGACACGCATCGTTCAGCTTCCTCAGATCGACACAGATTCAGATTTCTCCCTTAGTCTTCTTTTCTTGTACTACCATCGGACTGACCCATTCGGACTCTTCGATAGGCTCTATAATTCCTGCGGCAAGCATCTTATCAAGCTCCAGTCTAACTTTTTCTTTATACTTAGGTTTTATCCTATAGGGACGCTATTTCACAGGCCTCGCATCAGGTTTCAGAGGGATCTTTATTACTCCTATATCACCAAGGATACCTTTCATCTCGGAAAACTTCGTTGGAAATAGGCCCTGATATTCATGGAGAAGTTGGGTCACTTTGCTCACCATTTCATCATCCCAATAGTCTCTAATTGTAGCATACTTGGGATTTTCCTCTGACCCAATGTTTACGGTCCGTGTCTTCAGAGGCTGAGTCACTTCAGGTGCTTCAACCACTGGTCCACGTACTTTACAGTTTCCTTCTGACTCAGGAATGTTAATTTTACGCGGATCATCATCCTCATCAATTACGAGGTTGTAACATTCAACTGCATTATCTTCTTGTGCTTCCCAATCTGTTTGGTATTCCCCTATTTCTTGGTCATCAAATATCTTAGTACGGATCAATCTAACAGCTGCATCTAAAGCAGGACAAACTTCGTTAATAGAAAATGTAAGCATAAAACTATCAACAAGATCATCCCAACTTACAGTACCATGTCAGAGTTCAACCTCCATATACCGGTTTTTTGCTATAGGTACCAAAGTGTGCACAAACTTACGCACCCATTCCTCGCGAGGTACATGTTCCCATGCTGCATAACATTGCTTCAAATATTCTTTAGGACTATTCTGCCCATTGGACTTGCTTCGCACCTCTTGAGATTGGTCTATGAATCTGAGGCATATAAATTTCTGGCAAGCTTCCCAACTGTGAATATACTTCCTGTGGCCATTCCACCATCTCGCTGCTATAGCTCTTAATGCTGCTTCCAGAGTCTGCATTCTCTGTGATTCTGGCACTTGTTCTGAGAACTACGCAATAAATTTTCCTAGGTCTGTCAACCCATCATATGTAGGCAAATCTCTAGCCTGTGCACTAAGGCATCTAAGAGATTTGGCAATTCGTGCGCACCGATGGCCATGTAGCTCATATAGTCGATTCTGCCAATTCTCTAGACCATCATCTAAATCAGACATGCAGGAGCTATCACATTGCCAATCCATTACACCTTCGGCATTAGGCTTGACATAATCTTCTTCTTTAGCTGTGATATTATAGATGTGGTCCAGAATATCCTGATCTTCCTCTCTATCTGGCTTCGTATATCTTTCTCCTTGAGAAGGATCCAATGGTATTTAAGCTCTCAATCCCTTCTTTTCAAAAGTCATTTGTCTCTTTTTAAGATTGATAACCGCATCACTATCTATTGCCCACTCAATTCCTAGCAAATATGGATAGAGGTTACTGTCATCAATGATCTCAATAACTTCAAAATCTGCTACAGTACTGACTCCATCTATATCCACTGGTACTCTAGGGAATCTTCCTAAAGGAAGAATCCTCTGCTAATTAGCTAATCTCAATTGGATAGGGGACCAATCAAGGGTGGGATTTCCCATTTGTTCCCATGTCTATTTAGTTAAGATATTGACTTCTGAACCCAGATCTAAAATAATATCCTTCATGTCATATTCTCCTATCTGAGCATGTAGTCTCATCTCTCTTCCAGTCCTTCTAATTCTACTGACAGCTTTTTCCTTACCAGGGATTTGCTGAGGTTCGCAAGAATGAATAACTTTTTGTAATTCATTTAAGGCATTCTGATTTCTTAACAATTTGATGCAACTCTGTAAAAACGATGACAGAGTACTTACTTGGCCTTATGAGTCTTCCTAGGATTGCAGCTGCTGATGCTGCTTATTTGCTGTTGGCAAATTTGGATCAGCAAAGTCTTGTCTGGCTTCCAAAAAAATTTCTTTTTCTCGTCGAACATCAAATGTTGGAGTCTTTCCTACGGCCTTGCGAACCCAAGCTTCGTCAGGCTGCTTCGCCTGACACTACACATCTGTCATGGCTCCACTTCTTGTAACAACATTAACAGCTGGGATTGGTCGTGGCTTGACAGCAATCAACTAGATACTCAGACTAGGTTTGCTGTTCCTTTCTTGGATTTTAGTTAGCAACTGTGGGCACTGCTCGATGACATGATCGACTGCTCTACAGTATCGGCATGTTGTGGTTGGGTTTTGACAGTCTCAAGCTAGATGTCCTACCTAAT
The DNA here is from genome assembly GCA_001517045.1 of Pseudotsuga menziesii. Lineage (NCBI taxonomy): Eukaryota > Viridiplantae > Streptophyta > Pinopsida > Pinales > Pinaceae > Pseudotsuga > Pseudotsuga menziesii. The sequence continues at coordinate 15,441 of LPNX011222087.1, forward strand.
TGCAGTTATAGCAAATAACTTGACCTCAACCTCCTCCAGGCATACCACGACCACGGCCTCTAAAGCTACCTCGACCACCTCGATAACCATATCCATCATTGCCTTGTGCATCCAGGTAGATCCTATAAGTGTCGTAGGTCCGCTCCCTCATAAGGTCGAAGCTGCGACTTTCATCTTCTATGTGGCCTACTGACTTACAGAATTTACAGTAAGGGTTCTTCGGGACTTGAACATACCTCTGTACAAGATAGCAGTCTTTCGGTCGATGCTGGCCAGTAGTTCGACAGATCTCACAGTACAGAACACTAGGATTCAGCGGGTTTGGTGCGCCAGTATTAAGATAGTTTCTCAATGCCAGACACTGGTTCTTGTCGTGGCCTTCTGTTCGACAACGTATACACCATACCTCTTCGCGGGTGGATTTCCCTTTTTTCATGTCCTGAAGCTCTAAAGCCATATCCGTGAGCTGTGCTTGAATTTGAGCTATGTCAGAATTATCTTCAACAAGTACAGTTTCAAGCTTTATGGCAATCTCTAAGGCCTCTTGCTGATCAGCAACCTTCTGTTGCATGAGTGGAGCTCTGATGTAAGGTAATATTGCTGTAATAAACCACTCCTTATGTTTTGCTGGTCCAATCATGAAGCTAACTTGGTCAAGCAGAAATTTGAATCTCTGATCAAAGTCCCACACAAATTCACCTCACCACTGCTGAATCTCTTTTAACTCAGTGATGCACTACGACTCTGATTTAGGTTTCTTAAATTCTCGGATCAGTGCTGCTTTGATGTCAGCCAAGACAGGATTCTGCGTGCTAGCAAACTTCATAAACCAAGTTAGGGCTCGGTCTCTGAAAGAATTAATCAGCTGCGCTCATCGAACATCTATGTCCATAATGTTCTTCGCGGTCCACACAGCTTCGTATAGAAACCAGAACTGTTCTGGATCTTCTGACCCAGTTCCTTTAAAAATCGGTAGTTTGATGTCATCATGAACATGGGCCATCTGGGATCTAGGGGGGGAGGAAGGGTTTGAACTAGCTGGGGAAGACTGACCTGCGATAGGGATACTCGGGCTAGGTTTACTTTCATACTGCGACAGGTTCTTGGGGATAATAGGTCTCTGCTGCGGGGTTATCAGAGGGTTTCTAATAGAGGGGGCTTCGACAGACTCAGAGGCTTCAGATCTTAAAGGAGTATACTCAGTAGAGGGGTCGAGATCTCTCTTATATCTTTTGCCGCTTCATAGCAAACCACTTTGCTCGTCGAAGTCCCAGTCACTTCCAATCATAGGTTAGCAATACTAGATCTAACAATCTGATTCTATAAGCAAGATTCCTTTTTTAGCCAATAGTATTTTAATATTCAAACCAAATAGGTTCAAGTACTTACCCCTTGGTCCTTTGAAAAATTGTCGTTCAGCTTCTCTAAAGGAGGTACTTGTGTCGATGGCGAACTCCATCACAAATGCTTCGAGAGTTCGTGCAGTCTAGAAATCCACGGCTCGCGAGATCGCGTTGTTCACTCTTTTCAAGATAGCGATTCTTGCGGGGGTCCAGGGAGGAAACTGGTTTTATTGGAAGTTCATCCTCCTTTCTGTTAACCTGGATAACCACTGGTGCAACTCTATGTGTATAGTACCAAATAAAATTTCATGAACATCAAAAAAGATATACCTTTACAAAAAAAATTCCGCACTACGATGGGGATCTTTATTTTCCTGTTCTGCAAACTTCAAATAGGTCACTTCGATCCAATCACCAATTTCTTTTACAGAGGGTCGCCAAAACATAGCCCTCGAGGTACAACGTAGATCCCTCTTCAACAGATACTGAGTTCAACCGGAAACGGAACCAATTTGTTGGGCTAACTGGGTAGACTTGAGTTTTACCTTTAACTTCGCACCAACAAAAGACCCACAGTGTTGGACCTTTCAGCAGCAGCCTGTGAATAGGCTACAGTCTCACCCGAAACAGCTATGGGGTGCCGCAGAATCAGGTTTCTGCAAGCAGAAGAGAGAATCTTACTGTACCTTTAGTCTTTGACTATTAATAATAACTTAACACAATCCTTCTATTATCAAATATGTAGTCTTGTGGTTAGATAAACAACAGTTACTTGCACAGCCCTTATCTGGGAATTCACAGTGAAGCTAGTTATTAACAACAATCTTACTTTATCAGTTATTTACTTAGCAGTGCATAAAATATAATAACAAATCAACACAAATGAACCACAACACCAGATGTAACGTGGTTCACCCCCAGTGTAGGGGTTACGTCCACAAAACTACGTTTTATTCAACTCTTTACAACTAAAATGACAGTTCTGATCTGTGCACTCAGCTGCAGATCCTTTCAGTCCTCAAAGCCGCGCACACAGTAGTAGGCCTCTGCACACATAGCTGCAGATCTTCCTTTTCACCAAAAAACCCTCTGCACACACAGCTGCAGAGGTCGTCCACGCACACAGCTGGGACGTAACCTTCTTACAAAAACCCTTATATAATCTCTTATCTTCGCATTACAATAGCTTCGTAAGATAATCATTAAAGACCTAACCCTACTTCTTTACATAAGTGCCTATTTATATAGCGCACTGTTACAAAACCATGGACTTAAACCATGGGCGCCCAAAACCCTAACCCTGGATTTACACCAAGGGTTAATTACAAAAAGGGGTTTCGACCCACCTGCGACACCCCTAAGACTATTTTTAGGTCGTAACTCTGCTTACACTTCCACAAAAACCATGGAGTTACCAAAACTAAGAACCCTTAGGGTTGGAGCCCCAACACACCACACACTAAATCAAAGCAAAGACTGGGCAAGGATCTACAGAGTTAACTCACAACAGGCTGGGCTCCCCAGCGGAGTCGCCAGTTCTGTTGTTCAAGATTAAACACCCTTGTAACCTAGGGTTTGGGGTTACCAACTTACTTCTAAACTTGCATACAATTAGCTTTAGTAAAGTACAAAAAGGAAATAGGAAGAAATACTGGACTCACCTGATTACCGATGGTTGATCCAAGCTCGATCTTCTTCCGTTCTTCTTCTCTCCAAAGCTTTCAGGGATGCATCTCCTTCACCTGCAAAGAGTAAATTCTCCAAGTACAATATTATATATGTATATATGACAGGTTAGATAATAAAAAAATATATAGTGCTTAATCAAATATATTCATCAACCATAATACATAAAAGAGACTCAACACAATGTTGGAAGAAGAATTCTCTTTATTAACAATTAGTGAATGAGATAAGTGTACAACCCAATGCCTGAGACAAGGACTCCTCTGTAACCAAAGGACTCTGAGTTCTGCTGCTCCAAGACTTCTGAAGATATACCACTAGCATAACTTTGCTCTCCAAAATTGATTCCTCAATGCCCTCCCCAAGGCCTCTATTTATACTTTGGGAAATAGAGTGGTTTCGAAGGTTGAGGAGGTTGAGATGGTTGGGGTAGTTAATGATTAAGGCCCAACTAATCTCCATTAATCATGATTTATATTTTTTAATGTCGGATGGAGATGTACATTACTTTTAATATAGGCAACCTGCGTATGACACGTGATTTGCTTAAAGGAAACCCACGTATACTGATGTACGTGGGTTGCAATGGAGATAGTCGCATACAATACGCGAGTTGTCAACTGGAATAGTTGTGTACGCACGGAAGTTTCAATGAATATAGTCATGTATGCCAATAAACACTTATAAATATCATATGGCAAGATGGTTGAAGGATAAATGCATCTCATGTCATGCCCATCTATAGTGTTTTGGCAAACTTCAATCCTAAAATGTCTTTTTTTGTACCAACATAAGGAATGTCAACACTCGGACGGAGAAGTGCAATTTGGGTTGATAACAGTAACGTGAGAAGTCAACTTGCATAAGGCACATGAAAGTAAAATTCCATATATGTTTATATTCTCCCATTAAAAACACATTATCAATTGAATCCATATTTGGGAAACTTAGAATGATCAAAATGTTGTTTACAAGCTCAACAATGCTTAGTTGTGTTGAAACGTCAAGTTTGGAATATATGGATTCCAACATTCCATATCCATTTACACCATTATAAAGTACATCATTCAAGTCATAGAAGACAAAATATTGACAATTGTATTTGCACATGAGCATGTAATTATCAATTGTTGCAACATGAAAATATCCATTGCATTTGTATTGATGTCTGAGGTCACATTAGACATGAAACTCCATCGTAGTCCATCATCAACCCATCCAATGATTCTCAATGAATTTTTTGAAATTATTGAATCAATTTGATTGGTTGTTTCTTCTATAGACCACACAATAGTTCTCCCATCGTTGATAAAACAAAGAAGTTCACTGCGACGACTTGATAAGCTAATAGATATTGTTGAATTTGAGTACGAAATAAACCAGAATCCCCATTTCTTATTATCAAGATCTATCCAACATAACTTATATAGACATATATGATTAGCTTTGGAAATCATATGATTATGCACCCAATACATTGTTCCATTATGCAATATGAGATTTTTTGGCAGAGGAACATAACCATCTAGAGGACATGCTTGTCTCCACTGCATATGAAGTCTGGTAGAAATAAAAGATATTGCTTGAAATTATGCATAAACATTTTTCAAAGCTGCCCAATGGTATTTTTGTTGTTGAACATTTCTTAATACTGCAAAGAAGCACCAATCACCAAGATCAAGATACCCTATAAATGTACAAGTATTTGTGAAATGATTGATGATGTAGTAGTTTATTTTTGGATATAGTTTATTGGCTGATGAAACTGAAAAAATTGAACCACATGTGGATTCAATTTTGTAGTCATTGTTTAGAAGTGGCATAGATAGAGATGATCAATTTCCTAGTTGGTTAATGTAACTACCATTGAATTGTTGTCTAAAACAAGGGTCGAAATTAACTAAAACTCCATATTCTTTGGTTTGATGATGTTTCCACTTTGAGATAAAATTGTTATCAAACAACTTTTGACTATATCCTTTGCAAACCATTTTTAAAAGAATAATAATTGATAAAGGAAACCAAAGAAAAATCATTTCAAGTATGTCTATTGGAAATGAGCTCCAAATAATAGGGACCATATTCATTTCTATAATACAACATAAAATAATGTGTTAGCATACTGATGAATGTAAACATTCCTTTATTTTTAAAAAGTGATAAAACACACTTTGTTTTTTTTGGTATCCATAAATATTGTTACAAATGTTTACAATAAGCGAAACATATTTTTGCATATTATTTGTACTGTTGAAGTACACGATAGAATTACAAGATATAAAGAAGATTGAAGAATTTGCATAAAATCCAAGAACAAAACATCATTTTGGCATATTGTTTGTGCTATTGTTGGCAGGCGATGTTGAGAATAGTTAGTTGCGCAACATCACGAATGTTGTGCAAGGTCAAATATGTTATGCAAGGTGGAAGATGGTGCACAAGGAAGCTTAAGTATATTTTATATATTTTGGTCATATTTTGTAGATTTGGACCGCATTATGTGGATTGTGGTCATCATTTTGAATATTTTATTAGAAGTAGTTAGGAAGTTGACTTAAAGTGGACCATGAATGTAAGGGCGCAAGCCTATAAATAGATTTAGAATTGTAAGTGTCAGGTCTTCTTCGAATTCGAAGTTCTTATGCTTTTTGAGGATTAAGATCTAGATATGAACTAAGATCCTTTGGTCTAGGTATGTGAACTGAAGAATTGTTTTAGAGAATATGTGTTTTTCCATGAAGAGCAATATGACATGATGGAGATTGAGCAGAAACATTGTGTATTTTTCTATCTTTTTATTTTCCTGTTTTCTGTGATGTGAATGTGAATGCGATGTGTATCTTTGAATAATGTGATGCTTCTTTGTTATGAATGATGTTGACTTAGTATATATGTTTATGCTTTAATGAATCTGTTGTGAACCTAATTATGTTGATCCGATCCATTGAATGATTATATGAATTAATGAATGTATAATATGAAACTGTTAAATAATGTTATGCTGAGTTGATAGTAGATGTACAGTCCTCCTTCATACTGCAGAAACTTGGTTCCGACAGTTCTCCCTCGAACATCTTGGGTGAGACTTCATCTTCTCTGTAGGTGTTGCTTAATGAGGTAAAACCTGTCTGGTTTGGTGCTCAAGGAGATCGCAAAGTTTTCGGTGTCAATAGAGAGAGAACCCCTGCCGACAAGATTTGTGTCATCAAATGGTTCCGTTTTTGGGACCTTAGTAAGAAGGGGAAGGAGGACATGTTGTGGCATTTGACGAGACCGAAAAATTCAATACTAGTTTGACCAAAAGGTGCAAGAATTTTTTGAGAAGGAAAATCATAACCCTACAGTAACAACACAGAAGTGGCTAGAGAGGGACCTGTATTCTGATCTACAAGATTACTTTTTCTGCAAGTTTCTGATCATATTATATGAGTGGTTCATGCGACTGACTTATCAGAAGACAAATTTCCAAGGAGATGAATCAACTGGCTGGAATCCAGAACTGATCCAGCAGTTGCAGGAGGTAGGAAACAAAGAATCAAGGGCTGTTGAAGTTTGGCTTGACAATATCTTAGAAGTCTACAACACGCAATTCGTAGTCGACACAATTGAATCTTACAGTGACGCAGAAAGGGAATTCTTAAACGGACCAAGAGGTAGGTTCCTGTTATCTTTTCAATTGTCTATTAAGATGCTCATCTGCAAAAACGACATACTGAATATGAACTCTGCCGAGTAGAACTCTCATGTGAGGAGGCTGCGGGTATCACAGAGTCGAGGGTTGGATGGAATGATACAGGGTAGATGGATGGAAGTTACGGTGGGACTATGAGGGAGTCTAAGGAAGGAAGTGATCTTATGAGAGGAGGAGAAAGTTTTTTGAAAGAGAAGAGGCAAAGGATAGGGGAGATTCCTATTGCGACCAAGACACGAGACTGCGAAGGAATACCACATGGGATGAAGCGACCCTACATCAACGAATGAGATGACCAGGATACACCCAATCCCAAGGGAATACCGACCTAAAGAAACAACATATCCACACCTCTGTGCACTGCACTTAGGAAGAAACATGAATTCGACACCAACTTGTCTGACATGTCAACAACACTCTGATAGTAGCAGATCGGTGATTGTAGGAAGAAATCCTAAGATAGCGAGTGATGATGCAAAGTTACCCCTTTTTCATGGGAACAGGACTAAGGATATCGAGCAATATTAGTTCCTATGTGAAGCAGTGTGGTCTGTCAAACAAAATATGGATGATGATGTGAACAATGTCCAATTGGTGATGACCCTTCAAGGTCACGCATTGGATTGGTTCATGAAGTTTGTAAAAGTTCCTATGGGGACTCTAGTGAAGACTCTAGCAAAAATTAGAAAAGGATTGATTGAAGAATTCAGAAAACCAAAATCTGAGGCTCAATATATCACAAACTGAAAGAGATTAAGCAATATCCAAATGAAGATGTCTAGGATTTTGATCAACGATTCAAGGAACTGATGGAAAGAGTCAGATTTGAGATTAATGATGTTCAACATAAGGAATGGCTCATCATGATGTTAGTACCTCATATCATACTACCATTGATGCAGCAAAAGATTGCAACACAGAGTGAGGCTCTGGAGATTGCAATGAAGTTAGAAGCCTCACCTATTGGAGAGAATGCATCCTGTATGAATGAGATTCAAACACAACTAGTGAATCTCACCCTCCATTTGCAAGATATCAAGAAAGGAAAAGAACACCGTGAGTAATTTTGGTGTACTCATTGTCACGCAGAGGGGCATCATAAGGATCAGTGCTCGGATTTCTGAAACTACCTGTTGTCGGAAGTGCCAAACCCATTAATTTATGGTGGTATGCCATGGTGCCATATCTTCCAGGTTTATGGGAATCGACATGAAGATGGTGGATATATATAGAATATGATCACAAAGCTGATGAATTTATACTGTACATTTTGCCGGTATGTTGGGTATGAAGATAAGGATTGTCACGCATTTGATCTACTCGAGGACAGAACAATGGACATGTACTATGTGAATTTATAAGACCATCGAATAGTGAAAAAACTGTACAGTAGTAGCCACAGCTAGTACAGCCACTACCTCAACCACAGTTTGTAACATAGATGCAATTTGTACTGCATCAGCAACCACATATGCCATTTGTACCATAGCTGCAACCACAACCACATTTTGTGCCACAATTGCAATACAATGAGATGTCGATGAATCTGTAGCAGCCATAGTACACTAAAAAACATAAGTATGTCCAGCAAGATCCAAATCCCCCGTAGCGGCAATTCAATCAACCACAGTATCAACAAAAAAGAGGATTCTGCAGAGGACGAGGTCACAGACCGGTGCAATGTTATAATTGCAGAGTGCTGGGACATTATCAAAGATATTTCTCATAATTTCAACCAAAGTGTACTTATTGTATCCTTTTTGAACAAACTATTGAGAATAGTTCACACCTGATCGCAAAGTGGCAGGTAGGAAACTTTCATTAGTTGCAGAACCAGAACCTGAATCAGAACGAGAACCAGATTCAAAATCAGAATCAGACTATAAACTAGAATGTGAACCAACTAGTGAATCCCCCACTGAACTTGAACCAAGTGCCTGCAATTATGACGATCTCAGTAGAACCCAGGATGCAGGATGTTACTGTTGGTGTCATTACTCGTGGAGGTGCGATGATGGGAGAAGATAGCCCGTTTTCACAAATTCGGTTGTGATGCCAACGCCACCTTGGTGGCATGATTTTTCCACCTCTTAGATCAAACACATGAAATTCATAGCATGGAGGGACTTTAAACCCTTATTGACAGCCAAATTGTTGTGTTAACCCTTCTTATGCAACCCTATTCCTTCCATTTTTGGTTTTCCACAACTATCTATTTCACCTTCCAACTTTCTACAATTTTCTATTTCTGCACCACCCTTCTCAAATGCTCTCTTCCATAATGGGATTTCCGCATTCACCTATTTTGCAATGCGGGATGCAGGATGCGTATTTACAACTTAACTTTGACTTCCACAATTATGTGGCCACAACACTCCTTTCCGTAATCAGATTGCAGATTGCGTATTTCTGATCCAACTTTTGCATAAGTGGAACTTCTGCAATTTCCCTCCCGCAATTCCTTTTTCGCAACTCTTTACAACCATTTATTTCATGCGGCTTCCTTCTTGACAATTGGTCCGTATTCTGATGCGAATATGTCCTCAACTATTAGATCTTTTTTGAAAATTTTTTTGGTCGTTGATCTCTAATCAAGTGCGAAATTTCATTTTACTTAGCGGATCTACATCCCTTTGTTGTGGAACTTATTACGATCATTGATATTCTCCAAGATCTATCTCCACTGTACGATATTAAGTTATCTAGAGATTGGTTTAGGAGTATCTTGGGTGCAACTCCTATTTGTGGAATTATTCCTCATCCATAGATATGTTCCTACGATGATCTCAACCATTAAACCTACAACAACTTAAACCTTAATTATTATCGATCCTTGCAGTGATCGATCTGCAGATCCCGAACCTACAACAAGGTTAATTTTAGATAAAATCAATTCATGAAGTCTTAATAATCAAATTATTTCTTGGATTGATCAGAGAATTGATAAATCGATATCTGTTTTACTCACTTTCAGAACCTTGAATTCACACGTGGACTTATAATTATTAACACAGGATTTAACCAAACATTCAATTCATGAAGTCACACACTCAGACAGAATTGAATTTACACACACATAGATTATACCCAAATAGGATTTTTCGTTCACATGCTAAAACTGTACATACAAATTTGTTTAAGAACCTATGTTCTAATCTTCTTAGGCCAGATACTTTAAATGGCCTTGATTGAGCCATATTTACTCTATTTTGGCTACTTCTCCTTCTCCGATATGCTTATATATGTCTCTCCTCTCTTCTATGCCTCAGAGGCTTACATATA
>LPNX011222087.1:26714-36997 GCA_001517045.1 Pseudotsuga menziesii
CCTATGACTTGCTACCATTAGATGAGGGATTTGTTACAATGACTCATCAATTGATCCAATGACTCACTCATCCTCTTAGTGACTCACCATCTATATAGAATCAAATAAAACATAGGTTTTTTTACAATGTGATGGTTCAAAGACCATAAATTCAGAATTGAAGACCCCTTCTAGGCCTGTCCAACATTTAACTTGGAATTTGAATGGAGAGTAGGATGCTCCTACATCATACTCCTCAGGAAGAAATAAATATAACATCCTAGTCATAAACTTCCATCTTCAGTATTCCTGGATCCTAAACCTTGTTCTATAACTGATCATCCATCTCATCATGTTGTTTTGTCTTTGTCATCTTCAGTTTTCAGGGTTTCCAAATTTTCTACTATAATGCTCCATTAGCTTTGCTTCTGCAATATTTTCCCGCCATCTATCCTCTACCACTATTTTGTCTATTTTATATGCTTATGTAAATATTGATTCTTTCTTCATGACTTCTCTGAGACATCTTCACCATCATCAACCTTAGTTCGTCAATCTCCATGTCCAATCTATCCTTTGACTAGTACACCTGCATCTTCTTCTCTTGAAACCGTATCTATCCTCTTGACTCTCTGCTGCTATCCACTAAATTACAAGATAATCCAATGTTATTACTTTATATTTTTATAATGTTGTTATCAAACATTAAGCAGTCATAATTATCAATCATTGTATTAATCAACCAATCTTCCATGATTTCTCAGTCTTCATCGTATTTCCTGAGGTTAGAAAAATTTTCTTTGTCTCCATTTTCCAACTCTGCAACAACAAATTCCTTTAGGTACTGATCACCCCATTGATACAATATAGTCTCTTCCTATTACATGACATGTTTCTTTCCCTCTCTATCAGCAACACCACTACCCAAATATCCAAGTGCTCTCTTTTGTTTATCTCCATGAGACCATGTCATCTCGTCCTTCAATCTCGAAACAAACTTTTGGTTTTGGTCCATGTCAAGAATACATGGATATTCTCCTTCTTATTCTTTTACCTCTGGGACAACCTCACAAGGTTCATCACATGTTATTCCTATAGATATACAAAATTTATTAATTTCAAAAATATTGAAATTTTTATTTCCTGTTGACTTTCTTATCATCATATTCTCTTGTTGATTTGAACTCTCCCAAGAGTTCACGAGACTTTTAGCTAGTCCCTCTTTGGTACCATCTTCTTCTAAGATGATTTTATGTTTTTCTAAACAACAATGAACATATTCTTCTGTCAATGGTCCAATTTTGATTTTTCCTTTTTTTCCCAAAGAATCCATCCTATGCTTCACAACCTGCATAGACACATATTTTAAGTGTTCTTCAATACCTATAGGCATCCACCAATAATCAGTTTAAAAAACATGAGACTTTGAAGTCCTTGTTGATATTTCCTCTGGAATGTCCCTGATGTGTTGGTTTGAATACAACATCAATCTGTCACCATCACCTATTTCTATAATGGTCTGATATACAGGCTGTATACACTCTTCAAATCTCTCCTTCACCAATGATACAATTTTGATCCTTCCTTGTAGAAATGTCTTTGCACATTTATTTTTCTTCCTTCATCTTTAGATTATCTTCAACTGACTGTGTTCCTCCATCAAGAAACTCATCAATGAGTTCCTTTTGCTGCAATACTTCATAACTTTCTTCATTTGAGAGACTATCTTCATCAAATTTTAAGACAGTTTCAAAGGGTTTCCCATCATTTGCAACAAAACCTACAATCACAAACAATTCATCAGTCTCAAAAACATAATACCTCTTCATCTCATTTGACCTCACAGTCATATCCTCCATATTTTATCTGTATTCTTTACATAATTTATGAGACTCTCAATTGGTCTCTCTTTTTCTACTTCATCATCCTCTCCAAGCAAAGGACCCTGTTCAGTTTCACAATATGAAACCTCCATCTCAAATTCAACTTCTTTGAGTTCTTTCTTCAATTCAGAAAACATCTTTTGTTGTAGCTTCACCTGTAGTGAATTCCATCTTACCTCTCTTTTCATGACCCAACCATACCTCTAGTTTTCTTCTTCACCAGCTTGCATATGCTTCTCAAAGCATAAAATGTCTTTTTCTAACTCTAGCAATTCTCTGTTACATAATTCTTGACTTTCTTTCTTCTTTATTTTGTTGTGGCTTTCCATTGAACCCCTACAATGACCTTCAATAGTCATTGTTTCTATATCCCTCTCTTTTGTGAACTTCATCCAGTCCATTTGTGGACTGATTTTCTAAGCCTCCCTCAACAAGTCTGTTATATTTTTACCATTCAAACTAGCATTATCTTAGGATATTTAATTGAGAGAATAACAAGCACATCAATCAAACACAAGAGACAATAGACACAAATATTTTCCTTGGGGATACCATAAAGGAGAAAACCTTGCAACTTCCTCAGAGATAGAATCAACACCAAAAGTAAAACCCAAAAACAGTAAGATGATCTCCTAATAGCAGTAGTGTCTCTCTCTCTTGTCCCAGATTCTTCTTCTCTCTCAGTTATGCACTAGAACTGAGTGTGAGTGAATGTGTGTTAAATAGAGAGGATCACTCTCTATTTACACTAATTCTTGACTCGATAGTAACTCACTAGGGCCGACTTCTCTAGGAGAGTATAATAACCCTAGGGCCCCACAACTGTGGGGACTTTAACCCTTGATCAATAAGGAGGGTTACACTCTATGACTTGACATGACTTGTTTACATTCTTGAATCTCGCGATAGGAACATCGAGGCATAACATGACTCAATTACATTACAGATACTTCCCAGAATAAACATCAGGGTACAGTACATAAGATATACAAGTGAATACATTCCGAAGTTACAAATACATCAACACTCCCTCTTAACTAGGAAGGTATTCTCTCGACACAATTTATTAGCACAAGTATTCTTCTCTGTATCATCTATATCATCATCAAGTTATCTTCATCTTCAAGTCATCTTCATCTTCAATTCATCTTCATCTTCAAGTCATCTTCATCTTGGATATCGATCATCATTGGATCTGGATCATCACTGGATCTGGATCATCATTGGATCATCACTACTGGATTATCACTGGTCATCATCATGGGTTCTATATCAATTCTACTCGTCACAGAAAATTCTATGGAGCTAGCCCTTTTTCATGCTGGTTGTAGGCCTAGCCTCCAAGTAGGTCTTTATCTTCTTCAACACTTATATCTGACCTAGTCAGAAAGGGCCACCCAACACTTATATCTGACCATGGGAGGGCCCGACCTGCCACCATGTTAGAATGGCCCAACCCTTACATCTGACCATGGGAGGGTCCAGCTTGTCCCCATGTCAAAATGGCCTAACCATGGGAGGGCCCAGTCTACTCCCATGTCAGAATGGGCCATCCCTTACATCTGACCATGGGAGGGCCCAACCTACCGCCATGTTAGAATGGACCAGCCCTTACATATAACCATGGGAGGGCCCAGCCTGCCCCCATGTCAGAATGGAACAGCCCTTATATCTGACCATGGGAGGCCCTAGCCTTCCACCATGTCAGAATGGCTCTACCCTTACATCTAACCATGGGAGAGACCAGCCTACCCCCATGTCAAAATGGATCTTCCCTTACATATGACCATGGGAGGGCCCAGCCTACCCCCATGCCAGAATGGCTCTGCCCTTACATCTGATCATGTGGGATCCAATCCCACAGTCATATTAGAATTTCTCTACCCTTACATCTTATCATGTGGGAGCCAATCCCACAGTCATATCAGAATGGCTCTCAGCTCTAGGTTGAGTATTCCTGGTAACTGACCAGGTGCCTCCATTCTCCCAGAGAATGGCCTTTAGCACTTATATTTGATCATGGAAGGAACCAATCCTCTCACCATGTCAGAAGGGCTCACAGACTCATTACTTCCCCTTGGAAGGAACCTCAATCTAGAGAACACCAAGCTTCTCCCTAGAGTACTCAAACTTCACTCTGGCTAATGGCTTAGTCAACACATCAGCTATCTGCTTGACTGTTGCAACATATTGGAGCTTCAATGCTCCTCTCTACACCATATCCCTGATATAGTGGTATTTGATCTTGATATGCTTCGACTTGCCATGGAACACCGGGTTCTTTGAAAACTTCACACAACTCTAGTTGTCACAATATATGCAAGTAGCATCCAGTTGGAGATCAAATAAATCAGATAGTAGCTTCCTCAACCACACTGCTTCACAACTAGCAGAACAAGTTGTGACATACTCTGCCTCGGATGTACTTAGTGCCACACAAGATTATTTCCTGCTAAACTAAGAGATCACACCTGATCCCATAATGAAGCAACACCCCAAAGTGCTCTTCCTATCAATGGAACTTCCTGCCCAATCAGAATCCACATAACCCTCCAGGTTAATCTTTTGATCTTCTTTATACCTGAGCCCATAATTAATTGTACCCTTCAGGTACCTTAGAATATGCTTTGCAGCAATCAGGTGAACATGTCTAGGATCTGTCAGGAACTGGCTTAGTGTGCTCACCACAAAGCAAATATATGGTCTTGTATTTGTCATGTACATCAAGGATCTAATCATCTGACAATACATCGTAGCATCAACCGCTTCTGATGAAGCATCACTCAATAGCTTCAGGTTCGATGCCATAGGTGTGGTCATGGATTTGCAGTCCATCATTTTGAATCTCTTTAGGATTTCTACCACATACTTCCCTTATCCTAGGGAAATTCCATCTACATTCTGCCACACCTCCATGCATAGAAAATAGTGCATCATACCCAAGTCCTTCATCTCGAACTCAGCAACAAGCTTACTCTTCGTATTAATAATCAATCCATCCATACCTGTTACAAACAGATCATCTACATATAGTAGGAGTATCACTGTGTTTCCTTCTTCATTCTTGTAGTAAAGATTGGAATCTGCTTTACTCTTGGTAAATCCCAAACTAGATAGGAAGCTGTCAATTCTGTCGTACCATGTCCTGGGTGCCTATTTCAAACCGTACAAGGGTTTCTCTAATTTACACACATGAGTCTCCCTGTCATGTGTCTCAAAACTAAGTGGGTTCTCCACATACACTTCCTCTTCTACTACACCATTCAAGAAATCAATCTTGACATCCATCTGGTGTATCTTCCATTTCATCATTGTAGCAAGAGAAAGTATTGATCTGATGGAAGTGTATCTTGCTACAGGTGCAAAATTTTCTTCATAATCTATTCCTTCTTTCTAGGAGAAGCCACAAGCCACAAATCTTGCTTTATATTTCTCTATGCTGCCATCTGCAGCATGCTTGATCTTGTAGATCCACTTGGAAGTCACGACAGACTTCTCCTCTGGTCTAGGGACAACATCCTAGACATCATTCTTCATGATCGACTGGTACTCCTCAATCATAGCATCCTTCCATTATTTCTTCTCTGCCGCTTCTTCATAGTTGGAAGGTTCTTTATCAATAATGTCACATAACAAGGCTACATAACTGGAGCAGGACCTAGTTATTTTCCTCTCTTTGTGTATATCTTCTGGAGCCCCATATGTTTCTACACCTTGGATAGCCTCTCGTACCCATACAGGTTTCCTCTTGTGAGGATTCTTCTCTTGGGGTGGATCAACAGGTTCCTGTGGTTCTTGTATTTCTCGATCTTGTTATTGAGTTGCATTGTTTATGGTTTTGTCTTGGATTCTGGGTACTTCTGGTTCTTCAGGTTCTTCAGAAGGTCTCTTTTTGGATTTGTTGTAAGCTGAGTCTCTGTCAAATGTTACGTCCCTACTGATGTCGATCTTCTTGAATCCTGGGAAATATATTCTATAATCCTTAGAGATTTTCCTATATCCCACAAATATACCCTTCTTCCCTGAAGGATCTAACTTTGTCCTCTTTTCTTTCTGAATGTGTATGTACACTGGACAGCCAAATATTCCGAGATGAATGTCTTATAGTTTCTTACTGGAGAATACTTCTGTAGTTGTTTTGTTCTCGATTACTCTATGTGGAGTACGGTTCTATACATACACAACTGTTCTAGTAGCTTCTGCCATATATGCGTGGGAAGATCTTGATCATGAAGCATTTCCCTTGCAACTTCCATGAGCTTTCTATATTCTTCCTTTCTGCAACCCCATTCTGTTGTGGATTATATGGAGTGGTCAACTCCCTCTTAATCCCTGAATCTCTGCATAACTCTTTGAATTCATTCGATCTGAATTCTCTGCCATTGTCTAATCGAAAGGTTTTGATCTTCTTTTCTGTGTGGTTCTCGATCAAGGATTTTAATTCCTTGAACTTGATGAATACTTCATCTTTGTTCTTTAAGAAGTATATCCATTTCTTCCTAGAAAAATCATCAATGAAAGAAACATAGTATACATACCTGCTTAATGAACTGGATAACATTGGTCTGCATACATCGGAGTGAATGATTTCCAAGATCCCTTTTGCCTTGCTCTCATTACTTGGAAATGTCTTCTTTGTGTTCTTTCTTTTAGCACTTCCTTTGCAGACACCATCATTTTTTGTCTATATTTCTGGAAGACCTTCAACAAATTTTCTTGCAAGTGGTAGTTCCCTATAGTTCACATGTGTAAGCCTTCTGTGCCAAAGTTCATTTGGCTCTACTGAGTCATGGACCAAATATTGTTCTGGTTGGCCCTTCAATTTGTATATTCCTCCCATCTCTTGCTCTCCAATTACTATTGCATCATCTATAGCCTTTCCCTTTGACCACATAAGGACTTGGCCATATACAAATGCAACCCTCTTGCATTTTTCATCTAATACAGATATGGAGAGGAGATTCTTCTTTAAACCTAGTACAAATAAGACATCCTTCATCTTCATAGACTTTCTAGAGTCTAGCTTATAGGAGGATTCACCACTACCTTTTATTGGATACTGGTAGTCATCCCCAAGTTTTACCTTTTGGGGTGACTCATGTTCTGATAGTTTCACAAATGATTCTTTGAATCCTGTCATATGTTTGGAGGCCCCATTTTCTATAAGCCAATCATTGCTTCCATGAGTGATAGTTCCCATGAGAGCAGAAATCAAAACATATCCTTCATCGCTTGAAGAATCATCACTTTATTGTCTGATCTTCTTGGAAGGTTCATCATCCTCTACAACATGAGCATGATGTATTCTCTTGTTTTTATTCTTCTTGTGGGAGTTTCTTTTGTTTCTAGGACAATTTCTGGCATAGTGTCCTATCTCATCACAAGTATAACATCTGAGTTGAGTTTTTCTGGAGTGAGGATTCTTACCTTTAGAATGATGATAGTCCCTTCTATTCTTCTTGGAGTGTACTATGAGAGCTTGATCTTCACTTCCCATTTTTTCTTCTTGGGATGCGATTCAAGATTCTTCTTATGAGAATTCCTCCCATAGTCTACTGAAGGAGACTAGATTTCTTCTAGCATAGATCCCTTGAATGAAGGAGTCCCATGATCTAGGGAGACCATTCAAGGTGGTCATTACAATCTCTGCATTCTCCACTTCTTCATCCACTGCTTCAAGTTGTTCTTTGATCTAGGATACCCTTGTGAAGTATGACTGTATGGTCTCCACATTCTGGATCTTCACATTCTTCAGCTGGATTCTCAAAGTCATCTTCCGGTTTATGTTCTTTCCTTCAAACAATTTTGTCAAGGCATCAAACATAGCTTTAAGTGTATTTAGGGATGACACCTGTGGTATGAGGTGATCATTGATTGAATCAGCAATAATCCTCTTACCCATGGACAATTTATTTTTGTGTAAGGTGTTATCCTCATCTCCCTCTGGAACTGGAACCTCTTCATAGATGTAAGAGTCCAACTCATTTTCTTCCAGGACCAAGGAGATCCTATACTTCCAGGCTCGGAAGTTATCAGCTCCCTCAAGCTTTTCATCAAGCTTGGAATGATGAGACATATTATCTCAGAACTTCAAATGGAAATACAAAAGATTTAGATCTTACCAATTTGAGAAGCCAAAAAATGGATGTGGAGCTGATCTTCTGTAGTGCTGGTTTTTTGGTTCTAGGGAAAATTAGGGTTTGACTTTCCTAGAGTTCTACCCAACCAAAAACTTTGATCTTGATTTCTAAACTTTGATTTTGGTAAGGAGATCAATCCAGGCCTGGGCTTACTCAAAGATTCTACTTCTGTGGAAATCCCTAATTTTCGGCAGTAGTGTCGGGTCAAAAACTGAAAATGCTTAGAATAAGATTTTGTTTCGATAGAAACATGGACCCTAGAGAGGAGAGTCAGCCCAACCTTATTTTGTTGAAAATATGTGGTGATAGATCCAAAAAATAGGAAGCCCTTGTTTCTGCAGTTGCACAGTATCTTCTTCTCAGGTTAGCTGTAATACCATGTTAGATTTTTATCATTCAATCTAGCATTATATTAGGATCTTTAACTGAGAGAATAACAAGCACAGCAATCAAACACAAGAGACAATAGACACAAATATTTTCCTTAGGGAAACCATAAAGGAGAAAACCTCGCAACTTCCTCAAATATAGAATCAACACCAAAAGTAAAACCCAAAAATAGTAAGATGATCTCTCGATAGAAGTAGTCTCTCTCTCTCTTGTCCCAGCTTCTTCTTCTCTCTCATTTATGTGCTACAAATGAGTGTGAGTGAATGTGTTTTAAATAGAGAGGCTCACTCTCTATTTATACTGATTCCCGAATTGACAATAAGTCACTAGGGCTGAATTCTCTAGGAGAGTCTAATAACCTTAGGTCCCCACAACTGAGGGGACTTAAACCCTTGATCAATAAGGAGGGTTACACTCTATGACTTGACATGACTTGTTTACATTATTGAATCTCCCGATAGGAACATCGGGGCATGACATTACTCAATTACATTATAGATACTTCCTAGAATAAACATTGGGGTACAATACATAAGATATACAAGTGAATACATTCTAAAGTTACAAATACATCAACAAAGTCTCCACACTTGTCTAGTATACCTCAGCAAGATATCTCTCCTTGAGCTTGTCCTTTTGGTATCTATGGTTCTTCTCCTATAGAAACTTTTGAGCATCTCCTTTTCTCTTTTGTTTGGCTTCTCCAAGTCTACTTCTATTTTGAGAACATGCACTAGTCCTCTCTTTTCCAACCTCTGTTGGATTTATGGGTTCTACCATTGCTTCCTCTTTCCTGTGAGAGTTCACAAACTCTTCTTCATCAGGAACATAAGTGTCTTATGTACAACTCCACTTCCTTTAGTATGTTGTAACATGTTAAATCCTTCCAAGTATTTCTTCTGCACTCTCCTTTCTTGTCTCTGGATTATAGCCACTATCTGCAATTTATCCTACTGCAGAGCCTATAATCCTCCTCCCCAATATCTTCTATGGCCCCTTACATAATACTGAACATACACTCTCACAACTATCAGTCTTCAAATTCAATAAAAATTTGCAGAAATGCCTTGCCTTTGGTTTCTTCAATTGCTCAAGAGTAGTTTGACTCAATACTCTTCCCATGCATCATAACTCCATGCTTATATCTATCAAATCATATCCTTCCAAAGGATTTCTTATTTATTCTCCTATGGATAATCATTAAATTTATCCACACATCCTCTATCTGCAATCAATTCTGAATACTCTCACTTGACTAACCCTCTCAATACAATTATTAGTCTTTAACTTCAAAATGAATTGAAATCAGAAATTTATTTACCTCTTACACAGAATCCTTGTTCTCCTCTGATACCAAACTGATGCCAACCCCACCTTTGTGGCATGATTTTTCCACCTCTGAGATCAAACACTTGAAATTCAGAGCATGGAGGGACTTTAAACCCTTACTGACATCCAAATTGTTGTGTTAAACCTTCTTATGCAACCCTATTCCTTCCATTTTTGGGTTTCCGCAACTATCTGTTTCACCTTCCAACTTTTCACAATTTTATGTTTCTACACCACCCTTTCCACACGCTCTCTTCCACAACGGGATTTCTGCATTCACCTTTTCCGCAATGCAGAATGCGGGATGCATATTTACAACTTAACTTTGAATTCCACAATTATGCAGCCACAACGCTCCTTTCCATAGTCAGATTGCGGATTGTGGATTGATGATCCAAATTTTCCAGAAGTTGAACTTCCACAATTTCCCTCCCGCAATTCCATTAGAGAGAATTTTAGGTCAAAAATGGGCCTCCTAAGAGATGTACTACAAAAATATAATATATATTAAAATATTATGAGTTAGGGGTTTTATGGGGTAGGTATATATGACAACTCACCT
>LPNX011222087.1:37309-111131 GCA_001517045.1 Pseudotsuga menziesii
TTTTCCACAACTCTTTACAACCGTTCATTTCATGCTGCTTCCTTCCTGACCGTCGATCTGTATTCTGTTGTGGATCTGTCCTCAACCATCAGATCTTTTACATAATGTTTTCTAGTCGTCGATTTCTGATCAAGTGTGGAATTTAATTTTATTTTGTGGATCTATGTCCCTTTGCTGCAGAACTTCATTACAACCGTTGATCTTCTCTAAGATATATCTCCACCGTACGATCTTAAGTTATCTGGCGATTGGTTTAGGAGTATCTTGGGTGCAACTCCTACTAGTAGAATTCTTCCTCATTCATAGATATGTTCCTACAATGATATCGACCATTAAACCTGCAATAACTTAAACCTTAATTATTATTGTAGTGATCGATCTGTAGATCCTGAACCTACAACAAGGTTAATTTGAGATAAAATCCATTCATGAAGTCTTAATGATCAAATTATTCCTTTAATTGATCAGAGAATCAATCAATCAATCTCTATTTTACTCACTTTCAGAAATCCTGAATTCACACATAGACTTATCATTATTAACATAGGATTTAACCAAACATTTAATTCATGAAGTCACACACTCAGAGATAATTGAATTTACACACACATAAATTATGCTGAAATAGGCTTTTTCGTTTACATGCTAAAACTGTACATACAAATTGTTTTCAGAACCTGCTTTCTAATCTCCGTAGGCCTGATACATCTTTAAATGGCCTTGCTTGATCCATATTTACTTTGTTCTTTCTACTTCTCCTTCTCCTATATGTCTATCTCTGTCTCTCCTCTCTTCTATGCCTCACGGGATTACATATATATATATACACACACACAACAAGATTCATGAACCATTCTGGTTCAGATCCATAATCCACTCAATAAGCCCTAATGTTATGCTAACTAATCCTAATTACAACAAATCCTCTAACCTATCCTATCACTCGCTACCATTAGACGAGGGCTTTGTTACAATGACTCATCAATTGACCTAATGACTCACTCATCCTCTTAGTGACTCACCATCTATCTAGAATCAAATAAAACATAGGTTTATTTACAATGTGATGGTTCAAAGACCATCAATTCAAAATTGAAGACCCCTTCTAGGCCTAATCCAACATTTAACTTGGAATTTGAATGGAGAGAAGGATGTTCCTGCATTAGGTTGGATGGAAAGAATAAGGTGCATTTTGATGTCGACGCTGAGAAAGACACATTCTTAGAAGCACATGATGCGATAAGAAGAGATCCGGGTAAGTTTCTTGTTTATGAAATGCCAACTAATTTTGATTCAAATTCAATAGCAGGGCCATTGTGATAGCATGGTGCCTTGTAGAACTTCATTGAAATTTTCTTGTCAGTGGCAAAGGATCCTAATGCTCTCACCAAGATTGAGAATTCATTACATAAGGGATGGAAGCAGTCCGTGGTGAACTCTTTACATAAGAAAAATATGGGAAAAGAGATGTGAATGAATATTCAGATTGGAGACTACAAGGTAGATTCAGTCATCTTGGATCAAGGCTCAGAGGTCAACATTCTAACAAAGTAGACATGGGAAAATATGGGGAGCCCACAGTTGACTTGGTCCCCCTTGCAGTTGTGACTGGCTAACACTGATTTTGTGGGTTCACATCTTGTAGTGGAAGTTGAAGGGATTAAGAATTATGTTGATTTTGATTTTATTCAAGTTGTTGATGGTGGAGGCTCATATCCCATGATATTTAGGATTGGATGGGCCAAGTACATCTTGGCAGTGATTAATTTTAAGAAGCATGTGATGGCCTTTGAAAATTGCGACATCAGAGTCATAGCTCTAATGGATCCAACTAAAGGGAAAATATATGTTGAATTGGTTAAGGAAGAAGTAGTAAGAGGATGGGATAATGCATATAACATTTCATAGGATTACATCCATCCGACTGCCGATGGGGAACTCAGTTGGTGCAACTCTAGCTCTGCATCTTCTGACTTTGATGATGCTTTAGAAAAATGTCAGAATCAAATGCATGAGGTATCGAATCAGAAGTGTGTCCTGATTACTTAGTCATTGTGTCGAGTCACAATCGAGACCATTTAATTACCAATATATGAAGGACCATGGGAGTTGTTCGAGTTTCTAGTGGAATTTGAAGATAAGGTATCAGAACCGCAACGATTTTTGCCGTTAGATGAAGCATTGAAGGATATGCCATCATGTTGGTGGGAAACACATAATAATTCTATCAACGGGTGGTTACAGTGTCATAGGTTGATGACAATTCACTTTGGTGAAGCAGAAAAGTACCACGCCAAGAGGTACGATGGGCAGAATGCTCCTGGTGATCATCTGATCGTGTGTCATACCATGTGGGCCTCGAGACCAAAGGATGAGTGGGTCCATGATTTTGTCTAGATGTTGGATGAGATGTCATGGTCATGGTATGTATTATTTGATTTGATCAAAGAGATAACTACTTGGGAAGAGCTGGCGATTTGCTTCAATCACACCTTCAGTTTCGCAGATACCAATCTAGCTATTCATAGTGCATTGCAACACATCCATGATGTTGTTCTGAAGGTAGTTCTAGTTGTATATCCAATTGATCCGCATGAGAAATGTCTGATCTAATCGATCATGGAGTGATACAATGTGATAGGAGGAACAAATGATGGTGATGATCCATGGAACATTAATATTCCAGAAACATAAGGTAGTCGGGATGTCGCAGCACTTCACGTACCAACAGATCCAATGAATCAACCATTAAAAATTCAGAAGGTCAACATTGGGATAGAGGAGAACCCAAATTTTGTGAATGTTGGGGACTAATGGGATGAAGAAACCATGGAAAAGATAACGAATCTGTTTCATGAATTCCAAGATTTGTTTCCTACAAAGTTTTCTAAGATGAAGAGAACACTGGGAGGTTTGGGAGAGATGAAGATCCCATTGAAACCAGCCGCAAAACCAGTGAAGTAGTGACTATCATTTGAATCCGTGATATAAGGAGAGGGTTAAGGCTAAGCTCGATAGAATGATGGATGCTAGGATACTGAGAGTCAGTTGAGGAATCATAATGGATTAGTCCCTTGGTAGTGCAAGACAAGAAGACGGGTGAGGTTCGGATTTGTGTCGACCTTAGAAAATTGAATGATGCATGTACACATGATCCATTTCTAACATCATTCATTGATGAAGTGCTAGAAGGAGTGGGTGGTCAAGAAATCTACTCATTCACGGATGCATTTTCTAGCTATCACCAAATTAAGATAGTGAAAGAAGATTGTCATAAGACAACCTTTGTTATTGAATGGGGATGTTTTCAATACAATGTGATGCCATTTGGACTGAATAATTCACCTGCAATATTCTCCCAGGTTATTATCGTTGCATTCAAGGACTTTATTTAGAAGTTTCTGGCGATTTATATGGATGACTAGACAGTTTATGGATTGATCAGGGACCATCTGGAGAACCTTCGATTGATGCTGGAGCGATGTCAATAGCATAATATCACGTTGAACTCAAAGAAATGCATTTTTTGTGCACCTTTTGGGATGTTGTTGGGACACATTCTTTGTAAGAAAGGACTGTTGGTTGACCCAACAAAGATTGCATTGATTTTTGAGTCTGTCAACACCTATAAATGTGAAGCAACTGAGAGTGACACTGGGACATACAGGATACTACTGCAAGTTTATCCAAGGTTATGTCATGATCACAACTCCTATGGAGATATTGTTAAAGAAGGATGCAGTATTTGTATGGAGTCATGAGTGTCATGGCATTTTTGATACGCAAAAGGAAAACATGGCTTCTGCGCCAATACTGATTTTTCCTAATTGGACTAAGGAGTTCCATGTTCATGTTGATTCATCATCAATTGTGTTGAGAGTGCTGCTAGAACAACCAATGGAAGGATATATTGATCACCTGATTTATTTCTCTAGTTAGAAGCTATCGGCTGCGGAGAAGAATTATACTACAACAAAGAGAGAAGGTTTGGAAATGGTATATGCAATGTATATGTTTTGACATTACCTATTGGGAGGTCATTTCAAGATGTTCATGGACCATTATACTTTGAAATATGTGGTTAATAATCCTTTGTTGGGGGGGAATATATGTCATTAGATACTTCTCTTTTAGGAGTTTGATTTTGAGATAATTGTGAAGCCGGGTTGCTTGAATGCAGGCCCATATCACTTATCGTGAATTGAGACAGGTGAAGAACCGATGAACATTAAAGATGGGTTGTCGTATGCACAACTATTCATAGTTGATATGGTTGATGACTATTATGAGCAAATAGTTCAGTTTTTTGCGATGGTAACATCACTATAGGAGCTTACTACAAGTCAGAAGAAGCAGTTGGTTGTTAAATATGTGTATTTCCTATTGATCGTTGGACAACTCTATAAACTAGGACTATATGAGATCTTACAACGACGTGTACTACCACATGAACAAGGGCAGGTATTGGCAAAGGAACATGGATGAGTTGCAGGTGTACACTATGGAGGTCGCACTACTACCAGGAAGGTGCTCCGCGTAGGGATTTGTTGGCCGATTCTCAATAGTGATGCGATGGACTATGCGCTGACTTGTGATGTCTGTTAGAGGACTGGAGAACTGTCAAGGAGGGATGAGATTCCATTAGTACCTCAGGTGACATTGCAACCATTTGACAAATGGATAGTGGACTTTATGGGACCAATCAACCCACCTGGAAAGAGGACCAGTGCGCAATATATTATTACAGCAACGAAATGTCTAACGAGATTGGTGGAGGCCATACCGGTTGTAAATGGAACTATTGTGATAGTAGCGAGGTTCATGTTTGACAACATTGTTATGCGGCTTGGGTGTCCAAATATATTGATGAGCGATAAAGGGAGTCACTTCATCAATCGCATTATCAGTTTGTTGACTAAGAAGCTTCAGATATAACATAAGAAGAGTACTATGTATCATCCACAAGAAAATGGGACAGTTGAGGTGTTCAACAATGTGTTGGAACATGTGCTTACAAAGGTGTGCAATGTCAACCGTGATGATTGGGATTTGAAGATTACAACAATATTATGGGCGTATTGCACCACTTATAAAATATTGATAGGATAGACACCATTCAAATTGGTGTATGGGTAGGAGGTAGTCATGCCCATGGAATACATTGTTCCGAGTATGCACATTGTAGCACCAACAAACATGGATGATGAAAGAGCATTAGAAGAATGCCTAGCACAGTGGGTGTAGCTAGAGGAAGATCGCTTTATTGCAGGGTTTCACCAGTGCATTGAGAAGGACTAAAAGAAGTAATTGAATGATCAACATATCAAGAACAAACATTTTCATAAAGGTGACTTGGCACTGCTATATAACAACAAGTTCGCCAAACATCCCGGTAAGTTATAGATGCATTGGCTAGGACCATATGTTATCAATTTCATTACTTTAGAAGGTGTAGTACAATTGCAATAGTTAGAAGGTGAGTACTCTGTATCATCCACAAGCAAATGGGATAGTTGAGGTGTTCAACAATGTGTTGGAACATGTGCTTACAAAGGTGTGCAATGTCAATGGCGATGATTGGGATTTGAAGATTACAGCAGTATTATGGGCTTATTGCACCACTTGTAAAAGATTGATAGGATAGACACCATTCAAATTGGTGTATGGGTAGGAGGAAATCATTCCCATGGAATACATTGTTCTGAGGATGCACATTGCAGCACCAACAAACATGGATAATGAAGGAGCATTAGAAGAACGCCTAGCGCAGTGGGTGTAGCTAGAGGAAGATCACTTTATTGCAGGGTTTCACCAGTGCATTGAGAAGGACTGAAAGAAGTAATTGAATGATCAACATATCAAGAACAAACATTTTCATAAAGGTGACTTGGCGCTGCTATATAACAACAAGTTCACCAAACATCCCGGTAATTTATAGATGCATTGGCTAGGACCATATGTTATCAATTTCATTACTTTAGAAGGTGTAGTACAATTGCAATAGTTAGATGGGGAGATTTTTCCTAACATGGTAAATGGAAGCAAGATGAAGCCCTACAGGACAGGCCTGGAGCCGTGTGATGCATGAGCCACTACACAATATGAAAAAAAAACTCTTTGTTTTTGCATAGGATGGAAGTTAGGAGGATGGCACACTAGGAGGAAGTGGATGCATAGGTAGAGGAGTCAGTATCACGGTTAGGGAGTTATGTTTTGACAGATGCAGGGTCATGATAAATTCAAATCAGCAATAAATACAGTAGTTAAAGCAGTTAGTCGGTAACGCTTTTTCGATGAGACGTGGCTTAATGGAAGATTCAAGTGTTTGATTGGCAGGACCAATGACGGATTCGGGTGATCGGCAAGACCGACGACGGATTCGGATGGTTTAGTCATAATGACTAAAAGGGATCATAATTATTTGGTCATCATAATCAAGAGATCAACATGAAGTTATAAGAAGAGGCTGGGTGCGACCAAAATTCACCATTATGCAAGCATAAATTGTCGATAGAGTTGTAGAGTTACTAGAGTGAGTTGTGTTGCATTGAGTGTGTGAGTTGCCGAGCAGAGTAAGGTTGTGGTGCTCATTGTGAACTTGGAGGAAGTTTTGTGGAATGCCGAGTGAGCTAGTTACAGTTGATATTTCAAGCAAGAGGGAATCACTAGTTATCGGGGTAACCATTGAAGAAGTGGTTGCAAGCATGCCGATGGGTTCATCATCGGTTCCAAAGAAGAAGAGGGGAGTGCTACAACCCACATCCATGACTCAGAAGAAGCAACAGACTATAATTTCTACACGGGCATAGGAGGAGGCACCTACTTAGATGGGTCCATTGGCATCTGGGGCTAAGGACTCCTCAGCTCGGACAGGGTTATCTGCTGCAAATATCCCTATCTATGTGCCTCCTTGTCAACCCTATGCGAAGCCCAGGAAGATCACAAAGAATAAAAGGTATTCGGTTAAGATGTCAGAAATACCGTAGGGCATGGTATGCACCATGGACATTGTGCCCTCAATTACACAAATGAATTATGAAGATCATGATATGCTTGTGTTGACAAAGATCATGAAAGCTCCATATGCACCCATGACAATGGCAGGAGGTGGCCCAGCAGAATAAATTCCACAGAACTGGAGCATGGTTTGGAGATATCAAGGTTGTTGGGCCTTATCAACATGACACACTTTGGGCGCTTGACAGAAGAAAATGCATGCATGAATTAGCTCTTGGCATGCTTCCATTGTGGGATTCTGTGGATGGACTAGTCAGTCACAGTCACTATTACACTTATTTCAGAAATCATAGGGCTATCTAAGGAGGATCCCGACCCATCACATTCCTTTAAGGGGAAAGACAATGACAAGAAGTTGGATGAAAAATTGAAGAAAATATATAACTTGTAGCATGACAGGCGGGAATACCATGTTGACAGCATTAATGATCACACTGTCTGCATCACAACATAGATTATTGCTAGCAAGATAGTCAAAATGAACCAACCCAACCAGTGTAATTCAGGGGTGATCGCTTGCACGGAGAAGTGTTTACAAGGGGTGTAATGAACTAGTCATTGTTTTAAATGAACGAGTTGATGTATGATGCACTAGCAGTTTAGGAGGGGCAACAACCATTCACGTACAGCTAGCTGCTGATTTTGATTGCACTCGTGGCTTGGATGGAGCCAAAATATTACCAAGGGATGGACATGGATGCAGCTAAGGCTTGCAAGGGAGCGCGCTACCAGAACCTATGGTATGTGAAGGAAACTGAGCAACTTAAGGATAGTGTCATTCATTTCTGGGTGTATTGGAAGGTATTGTAGGTTGTAGCTATGAAGGTTCCAAGTCTGTCAGAGGAGGAAGTGACAAAATTCCAATGTATTTTATGGTTTGCGATTGGCCTGCACGCCATTCATGTGCAAGCATAGCGTGATCTGGATAAACACTGGCTACCCACAACATATAATATTTCTGACATGGATATGGAAGCTATTGTTGATGATTGGCCCATGGAGTGGCACGAACCTATCAGCATCGAGGAATTGTCAACGAGTCCACCAGCAGATGCACTAGTGGATCTTGTGCCATACCAGCCAAGTGACCATCACTCGGATGAAGCGTTGACACGGACCCTGATGGATTCAAAAGCAGAGCAGGTATTTGAGGAATTCTGCACAAAGAATAGACAAGACCATGGTGCTACTAGTAGCGCAACACCAGTGATTAAGTAGCAGTTGAGCCGTATTATTGCAGCCATTACAACATCAACTAATGTGGAAAGAGAACATATGAAGAAGCAAACAACTGATAGATTTAGTGAGGAAAAAACTCACCTTTATTCATTAATTGATGCATTAGTAAACAGGGTACCAGAGGAAACCAATTTGTAGTAGGTTGGTTTGATCAGCACGGTTACGCGGATTAGGAATGTGCAAATTTCGTCGCATGTGATCCAAACCAATAGTGAGGACCTCAACACCTCAATTCAACTATTACATGATCTTTCAGTAAACATCAATTCATTATCGACATAGACATTTGTGCAATTGTAGAGGGTTTCCAATCAGGAGTTGGCAAACATAGAGCAGATAATTGGCGACCACCTTTTGAGGTTGCAGGAGAAAGAGGCTGAACCATGAAAGGAGATTGAGGCATTAAAGAAGGAGAAAGAGCGGCTGATAGAGGAGAACACAAAGGAAATTGAGGTGCTTAAAAAGGAGAAATATAACTTCATAGTGGAGAAAGTGCAACTCTGGTGCAGTAGAGTGCACTTAGAAAATGTCATTTCGATTTCTTGTCACCAAGCACCATAATACATTGAGGACATGAACGTGGAGGAAAAAATAGAGCGGCTTGGGGCTGTAATTGCACAGTTGAAGCGTGACAAGGAAAATATACATGCAATAGTGGATCCATAAACACCACCATAGGAAGCTACGTAAAGGAAGAGAACCATTGAGGACTTTGTAACGTAACTAGAAGAAATGGAGCAAGAAAAAAAAACGTCACTGATGCGACTACACAATTTTGGGGCAGTGTAGTCCAAGATGCGCAGTTGGATCAACTTATCATGCAATTGTAGGAATTTGAAGGAGAGTTCACTACATTGAAAACATCACTTAAAGTGATGCCACCAATCATGCAGGTCACAAAGGCAGACGAATTGAAAGCATTACAACATATATTGTGAAAGCAAAGTAGCATCAACAGCGACACACTACACATTAGTTGAGTTCCAAGACGTTGGAGCACATCTTTCAGTAAATGTGGTTTCAGTACTCCAGGAAGTTCAGGATGGTCGAAGAGATGTCACCGTGAATATTGCTGAGTACCCGTTGGAGCACGAAGTGACAGAAAGCCAGGAAATTACTCAGAAGATCAAGAAGCATGTCCAAGAGATTGCCCAATAGTACGAGGAATTCAAGGTGGAGATCAATGATTACACCATTTCCAGCTGACGTGGCTCGAGGGCGAGCCACAAGATTGTGTTGGGGGCCTGTTGGCAGGTCAAAGATGTTGTGCAACGTGGAAGATGGTGCGTAATGCGAATTAACTATATTTTATATATTTTGGTCATATTTAGTATATTTTGAAAGCATTATGTGGATTGTGGTCATCATTTTGTATATTTTGTAAGAAGTAGTTAGGAATTTGACTTAAACTAGACCATGAATGTAAAGGCGCAAGCCTATAAATAGATTTAGAATTGTAATAGTTAGTTCTTCTTCGAAGTCGAAGTTCTTATTCTTTTTAAGTATTAATATCTAGATATGAAATGAGATCCTTTGATATGGGTATGTGAACTGAAGAACTATTTTTGAGAATATGTGTTTTTCCACGAAGAGTAATATGACATGACGGAGATTGAGGAGAAACATTGTGTATTTTTCTATCTTTATTTTTTCTTATTTTCTGTGATGTGAATGCGAATGCGATGTGTATCTATGAATGATGCGATGCTTCTCTATTATGAATGATGTTGACTTACTATATTTTTTTATGGTTCGATTTATCTGCTGTGAAATTAAGTATGTTGATCTGATCCACTTAATGATGATATGAATTGATGAATGTATAATCTGAAACTATTAAGTAATGTTGTGCTGAGTTGATAGTATATGTGTAATCCTCCTTCATACTACGGACTCTTTGGTCCAATAGTTCTCCCTTGAACATCAGGGATAATTTTAGGGGTGAATTTTAGCCCAGTGGCCTATTTTTCCATGTTTTTCTCCCAAAAAGGATTCACCATTTTGCATTTTTTGAAGCCCTGTTTCGCCCAATTTTGATGGGGTAAAAAAATTTCACCTTAAAAATCACCAAATTATTATATAAACGATATAAATTCCTTGGAAATTAAAATATTTTTTGAAACATATCGTGAATCATTTTATAGTTGGCGTTTTAAAAATTGGTAATATTCGACAACATTTATACACTTTTAAATAAGTATGGTTCCTTAAAATCATCCCTGTCAAACATCTCAGGTGAGATTTCATTTGCTCTACAGGTGTTGTTGGATGGGTTAAAAACTGTCTAGACTGGTGCTCAGGGAGATCGCTGAGTTTTGGGTGTTGAAAAAGAGTGAACCACTATCGACAGGATTTGTGTCAACATCTATTGAATTTACATATAGATAAGGATTACATTAGGACATATAATATAAAAATATCACCAAAATTCACATAAGATAAAAAATAAAACATCTTTGTGCATATTGTTTACATGCCATAATGATGTGACGACTCAAGCCAATTTGTAGCCAAAGGGAGAAAATCGTTGAATCCTTCCATGCTTGGAGTCAGTGGGAAAAATATTTTATACTTGATAATATTGGTGCACTGGTTATCTATTGACATAGGAAAATGATCACTTAGGATCAGTGATCCTTCATGATTTCCTACACGATTAACCTCAAAAGTGTTGAGGTCATAATATATGAATGGAATTTGACCATATTTACACATCAAAATAAAACTCCCCACAACTCGAAATGGAAGGTACCCTGGATAATGTGTATTTATATTGGATTTCATAACTTCTAAAAGGGTCCATATTACATTTCTTCCAAATATATAAAATCCATGCACCTATTGAACTGGACATGCATCATGCCTCAAATCTACCATTTCACTAATAGACCATATATTTTTGCTACCATCGTTTACAAGACATATCAGTTCGTTTTAATGTATGGTCAAACACATGGCTTGTTTGATGCCTCTTGTATGGATTGAATGACCAACCCATTTGTTCAATCCAATGTCAAGTGAACATCAAGTATAGACATATAGAACTTCTTCTTTTGAAATGACCCTCATATGCAACCAATATATTTTGTCGTTATAAAAAAATGCATCTTTAGGAGGTCTTGGGGTGAAATCAACTACACCAATTTATCTGCAATATCTATTCACATTGTTGTACACAAAGAGTTTTGAACCATGTTTGTTCTCTTCATGACGAACAACTATACATCCATGTTTATGATCATCGGTGTTACACGAGTGTGAAGAAACCATGCACTCCTACTTCTATCACGGATATATATGAAAATCATCTTCTGATTGGGTTCTTAATGTGATACTTCTTATGACCTGGTAATGAACAATACATCAATAGCAGAATAATTGAACCAGTCATGCATTCAATTGAATATCTATTTTCTGGACTAGTAACATTGCAGAAAATACATATGTCCTATACGATTGATAAATTTATATAGGATTTCCATCTAGTATGGTCTCCATAATTCAACTAAAAACCCAACTTCAGTTATGTGATTGTTTAACCAGGAAGTTGTAAATGTTGGTTTCCATAATAGCTCATAACAATGTTTAGAAATTGACCCTAACTAGATCAATGTCGAAAAAGGAACCCAAAAAAGGATCATTTCCAATAACTCCATTGGAAATCAACTCCATATGGAAGGATCCTTCGTAGCTATATAAAAAAACAATGAAAAATAGATGATTATCGATAAAAGCAAAAAAATATTTGACGGATGGAAATTTTGTATGCTTTTTACAGATGCAATTGAATTTGAATTTAAATGACATTTGTGGATTTAGTTGCAATTAACAAAAAAAATCATCAAAATAGATGACTATATAGAAGTCAAACAATTCTCACATAATACGATATAATGCAATAAAACAAATTAATCTAAAAACAAAATATGTGTCATTTCAAAAAAAAAAAATCTGAATAAATTCATGGATGAATATTTAAATTGTCGAATTCCATGATATGTAATATTTGCGTCTAATGTCCAATAATCGATTGCAAAATGGGAGGCCTCACCAATTGGTTTATCACATGCATATAAATTTCAACCTATTTTATATTAAATCAATTGAAAAGGAAGAATAAATGATTCATTTATAAACCAAAGACCTACAACCAATTGTGTTTGGGTTTAGCACATCTCCTTCATTTACTGACATTAGGCCACATCTACGTGAAAGAAAGAACTGATTTACCAATTGCATCTTTTCTCAAGGTTTTAATTCTTGAGGTCATTGACATGTCCTTTCTTAGTCTAACATCCAAAATTGGATGTGCAAGAGGGGCCTCACCAATTGGTTTACTACATGTCTCTTGACTACTGACATGAGGACAAATCTCTCTCAAATTGTGTTCATAAATTGATAATTTATGAATATGATTCGATTGTGAATTTAGTTCTTGTAGTTTTTTGGGGTTTAAAACATCTCCTTCATTTACTGAAATTAGGAAACATCTACGTGAAATAAAGAACTTATCTACCAACTGCATATTTTCTCATGGTTTTAATTCTTGAGGTCATTAACATGTCCTTTGTTAGTCTAACATCCAAAATTGGATGTGCAAGAGGGGCCTCACCAATTGGTTTAGCACATGTCTCTTGAATCCTGACATCAGGACACATCTCTCTCAAATTGTATTCATAAATTGATCATTTATGAATATGATTCGATTGTGAATTTAGTTCTTGTGGTTTTGTTTGGGTTTAGCGCAACTCCTTCAATTACTGACATTAGGAAACATCTACGTGAAAAAAAAACCGATCTACTAATTACATCTTTTCTCATGGTTTTAATTATTGAATTCATTGGCATGTCCTTTATCATTCGAACATCCAAGATTGGATGTGCAAGAGGGGTGTCACCATTTAGCTTAGCACATGTCTCCTGACTCCTGAAATCATGACACATCTCTTTCAAATTGTATTAAAAAAATTATAATTAATGAATATCATGTAGATAGTGAATTTAGTTCTTTTGATAAAAAAAAAGACAAATGAATCGTATTCATAAATTCCAAATTTGAAAAATTGAATTGTCAAGCATTAACGAACTATATGAGCATGTAGTCTTAATCTTACATGCAAAAATATACAGACATTGATTCAATCCACACTTTAACAATAATTAAAAATCTACCCACAGTGATTCAATCCATATATATATATATATATATATATATATATATATATATATATATATCATGGAAAAGCTAGGCACATTAATTCTATGCATAAATTATCAATCATGAATATACTAATGTCCTAGTTTAGCAATTGAACATTTCGTTAATACTTAATACTAAGTTAATATGTGTACATAGTATTTTGATAATAAAAAAAGTCACCCGCAATAATATTTACTTAATATGAATACCTAAGTGAATATATATATATATTATGTTATCTTGGATTCCTACTAAGCTAAGGCTTCACAAGCTCTCTCTAACTCATTTGTTGTTCTGGTTGTATTTAGTACTAAATTGAACAATTGCGAAGATATAGAATTATGAGTTACAAAATTGTTGGGAAGATTTGGTTGGATTTGTTGCGATAGTGTCATGTTTCTTTCAAATTAGAAAATATGATGTGCATAAACAATAATGTTTGTTACTTTACATTTTCTTAGTGCTTTACAATTTAACTATTTCTTATAATATTAATTGAATGTTTAATACACACGCACCACATATAGAGAGATAGAGAGAGAAACTAAAAAACATACATTTATTTGATATTAATACCTAAAAGATCAATATATACATGTATTAGAAAAATATAGCCACATTAATCGAATGCACAGTTTAAGAATCATGAATGTATTTTAACAATCAAATTTTCAATGCCCTAAAATTTATTAATGATCTAAATTTGTTGCTTTGAATTATCAATTTAAAGTTATATATAATATTATATTTAAATATTATTAATTAAAAGTTCAAGTTTGAAACTATTTGAAGATATTTTCAATGGACAATTTAAATCCATTTTAATCTAAAGTTTGAGTTTAAATGCATTCTTGTAAGAGAAGATATGTTTATTTAATAAAAATAGATAAAGTTATCTTTAATATTGCACGGTTTTTAAATCTATGGATAATAACTATTGCATATAAGTGTTGATTGTCCACTTGACTTATGGCTGTGCTAGTATATATATTTGAATTCTATATATTTTTGAATTAAGCATAACCTTTAATATCTTTAGTTTGGCATTCCAAAGTGGTATTGTACATATCTATCATATTTCATTTATAATTTTTAAGTTTCATATACATAACCCCTTAATGCTAAAAGTTTGAATATTTTAGTTAAATAACTTTAATCCTATCTTAATCTCTTTAGTCACATTCTAATAATCCACCTAATATATCCATATATATAAAATATTTCTACCTACTCATTCCATATATATATATATAAATGAAGCATATGTATCCATGTGTAGGTTAAGAGCAAATAACAAGTTACAATTGGACTTTTTCAATCAAATGGTTCAATCAATATTTAATATACATTATGGTCTTTTATTTTATATAAAATATAAACATAATTTGAAAATCTTATATTATGTTATTAACACTTTATATTCATATTTAAAATATAATGGGAATTAAACACAACAACACAAATAACAAAGTTGACGAACTAGCAACATACACTGAGTCAAAATTTTATCTAACAAAATTAAAGGAAGGGCCATGGTGATATGGAACTGTCTATAATCATTAATGCTTTCAAAAGAAGAATAAAATCAACCTCAATTGCTAAAATGATCATGAAATTTAAATCAATAATGCACAAAATAAATAAAGTGACATTCTTTCTTAGTCTTATGAACTGACAACCCCATAACAAATCAAATAAAAAAAACAGGAGTCTTATTGCAAGATCTTATTGAATTGAAGCAAATTAAAAAACTTAAGTTGTATAGAGCCTATTAATTCAATTGATGATTATTCAAAAACCAAAAGAACACAAATGATAATGATGTCAAAGGATCTCATAAAAGTTTAAATAACAAGTGGAAGGGAGATGCCATAACCACCATTATCACCTCACATAATCCACCCTTTGATAAGAATTAGGCTGGGTACACCATTCACATTCAAAACCTTGATAGTGATTTGAAAGAGATGGGCATGCAATACATCATGTCCTTTTATATTTATGGAATCTAGATGATGCCTAAGATGAAAAATATTTTTTTCTTTTTGATATTACTTTAATAATATGTAGTGATATTTAAATATTAAGATAATTCAATCCCCCACCACAGGTGCATAAGGCAGAAGTTGGAGGAATGCATGAGGGGCACGTGAGCATCCCTCAAGGCACCCATGCTTCCACCTCAAAATCCCCTGCAAGGCCTATAAGTAGGGAGTCATCTCCTCCTGCAAATGATCATTTGTTTGACATAATCCCACATACTTGCTTCCATGTGCCAAAGTGCAAAGCCGAGGTCGGGATTGAGCACGATCTGGAGAGCATGCAAAATTTACATGTCACCTCTTACAATGATGAAAACCCTTACACATGATGTTTTGATAAGGATTTTTCTCCTCATTATGCAAGGTGGTAGAATGACAATGCTTAACCTCATCGCTCAGCCTATAAAAGAAGGAAGCTCCCTCGCTATTTTCTCAGGTCATATTTCTTTGGAGAAATGCTATTTTGTTAAGTTTTTTCATTCGGGGGGAGGCCCTCTGTTTCACCTCCAGTTAATATTTGTCTTACTGTTTATTTTTTCCCATCCCAGCCTGCGGGTTAAGGGTTCTTCTCTTTGTGGGTACATGTTTATAGTCTACTCTCTAAAAGGAAACTCTTCCCTCTGGGTGTTTTCACTGGCTCTTGGGGATTTAATCACACCTATAGTTGATTTTGTCATGATCGTAGTGAGTCTTCGTCCTCTCCCCATAATATTAGCCTTGCCTCTACTCTCTGAGCACTTAACCTGCTTCAATCCTTACTCCTCTTTTGTCCCAACTTTGCCCATTTTATGAAACCCTTGGGAAATATGCCTCCACAAAAGAGAAATTATCACACAAAGAACCCTATTATTGCAGTAAATTCCTCCACTCAACCTACCCCTCCTACTCATGCCATGTTGAGCATCATGCACACAACTCTCCTTTATAAACAACATATTCCAGAAAACATTAGGACAAAAATTGTAGATGTTGAAGCAAATGCCAAAATCACTCAGGGTTGCATCTTCGACAAGGATGTTCGAAAAGAGTTTGAGGATTTACTCTCGAATCCTGGTTACTCTCGAGGAAGGGTCTCCCTACACTTGAAGGAACTATACTTTGCATGGATGCATAAGTACCTCATGGGAAATCATTTTATTGAGCAGGGAGAAGCTCATTGGGAGATTCTGCTGCAACTCGATGAGATCACAACTCATCTACAGAAAATTGCCAAGCACCTGGGAATCAAGATGAACAATAGCATTGAGCATGCCCCCTCTAGCTCAAAGGTGAATCCTGAAATAGGATAGCTTATTCTATTATCTTTGTATATATTTTGTGTTTCTTTGTTTAATGAAAAAAAGTAATAGGATCATGCTAAATAGCTCAGCTTGTAAATGCTTTAGCCTAGTCTCTTTGAGAGGCATAATTTATGTTTTTTCCTTACCTCTGAGCCTGTTTTCCCTCTATTGGGAGGGTGTTGGTCACCCTATATGCCAATTAATTACAACTAACATACAGAATGCTCAATGTGAATTGTCAACCCATAGAAGTCTTTTTTGTTTCAAAGATTACAACAATCTATGCATAAACACTTAAGTAGATGATTAAATAAATGAAATATGATTGTGCTACCTATCTATTCAGTCAAACTCTTCTCATGGATAAAACTAATCTAATTTACCCATCTAATAATTCATAAATGCAATTATCTTCCAACAACATCAATCCAGCAATAACAAATCTAAGAATAGATAACTAGACTTACTTTTGCAAGAAGTTAAATCCTAACAATATTAGACTATAAGTGGATCAATCATAACTTGTCTAACTCAACTAATCTAAGAATTGGAAACAACAGCAATTGAACCAAACAAGCTCTAAACCATAATATGACTAAATTAGCAACCCTAAGAAAGATAAGTAACTGAAAGGAACTAGAGCTAAGATTGACTGTAAAATCTATTGGCATACATGCATAATAGAAACTATCCTACACAGTTGACTATCACACCACACAATTGCAGCTTAATAGGAATGCAAACATTAACTATCAAAGGAAACACAATGATCAACCATTACTGTTGCAGCTAACTGTAAATGCATCTACTGGAATTTACACACCACACAACAAAAATAATCAAAGCATCCTATTAACTCGATAATCTATATGGGAAGGCGGGCCCAGCCTTCAAACATAGACGTCGATACTAACACAATTTAAGACGCATAAATATGAAGAATCCTGCTCCTTGTATTAAAATGGAAAATTACAAATACATCTCTCTATCACAACTTGCACAATCTGATAATAATAAACCAACCCCAAGCTCAGATCATGTCCCCATATTTATACATGAACAACATAATCCTCACCCACTAATATCGGGAAGCCATGAAGATCTACAATCTTTAGGCTACCTTGTCAAAACAAGTTATTACAACTGTGAGTGAAATTGATTGGAGATAGATAATATACATTAGAGGAAATTTCAACTCAAAATGGGCCTCCTAAGGAAAAATAATAAAATAATATTTATTATTTTGGAGGAAGAAAAGAAAAAGACTACTTTTTTGTTAGTATTTTCGACATATCTCCCTGTGTTTTTACTCAAATTTCAATCAGGAGAGCTTGTTGAATGCAAAATTAAATTTTGCATCCAACAAGTACCCACTCGGCATACTTTTGACGGACCCTGCTACCCTAAAACAAGAAATATCTGAAAATGTGACAGTGACATCATCATCACATTTTTTTCAGGTATTTCTTGTTTTTGGGGTAGCGGGGTCCGTCAAAAGTATGCCGAGTGGGTACTCGTTGGATGTAGAATTTAATTCTACATCCAGCGAGCTCTCTCGATCAAAATTTGAGTAAAAACATAGGGAGATATGTGGAAAATACGAACAAAAGAGGTAGTTTTTTTATGATACCTATCCCCAAATTAAATATCAAAAAATTGTTTAAGACCTATACGGTATTTCAAATTTAAAGAAATTTCATTGGATAACACATGATGACATAGAATTTGAATTAGAGTTAAAAGGCCCATTTTGAGTTGAAATTTCCTCTAATCGGGAGTGTTGTTGTTCTTGGTCGTTAATGGATCAAACAGAATCAATCAGATGGAAGATACCCTATCTGTTGCAACTATGTCCTAAGCAGCGGCATGTTGTTCCAACTACCATGTGGAGCTATGATCATTATTCCCACTCAGCATATGGAACCAGGACTGAAGAGTAATGGCTCGTACCCAATATTCCTTTCTTCTCAAGACTAAGTGGCTGCTACACCTGTGTTCCTCAAGGCTTGAACTATCTTTATAAAATCAAGACATATTAGCACAATTCAAGAGACAACGTTCTAACCATAACAATATTAGGCATTAATAGAATAAAACAATAATTAACCATATCTATAAACATTTAAGCTCAATGCGAGGAAAAACATCTATCTGGTTTGTAGAATTGAAGTAGGACAAGGCAAAAATATATAATGGGTGTGGTAAAAAAAGGGCTATTATAGGACCCAACATCTCCCCCCAACTATCCAGTTGCATGTCCTCATGAAACAACTTCCACTATTCTGAGTCTGAATCTGGACCTTGTTCATGGAGAGATGAAAAATTGTAGTAGCTTTCAGGTAGCTCACCCCCATCTAGATATCCCTTACAGGTAGCCCAGTATTTCCAGTGCTGCGTCTCCTCTACCTGAGTCACTATAAAATCATCCTTGTATGGCCTTGTTGGCCACTAGATAAGTGGAAACTTGTATTTGAGTCCCAACCAGTGAACTCCACACTTGTTCATGTAGTCAACATATCCTTCCACCCTAGGGAGAGCCTGTTTAAAAATTTTGAAACAATAAGGGTCCCTTTTCTTTAAAGCTGAAGAAGAAGTCTACCACCTGTACTACTTACTACCTTCCATGGAAAGATGTTGATGTTTGGAGATCTAGTCAACATAGGTGGAGATAACCATTTATTTCAATTCCCTCAACTGTTGAGTCTCCATAGGAGATACAATCCTCCTTCCATTGAGCGTAAGGAGAAACCAAGGAGATTGAGGTTCACTCCTAATCCACAGATTGGAGCTAGCCTCATTCTAAGAAATTGTCTAAAAATCATTCTCCCACTGTACATGATTATTAACAAAAGAGGCAAAGGCTCTCAACTGAACATCTCCCAAGTAAGGAGAAGGGTTAGAGTGAATGTCCATGGGACAAGCCATCTCATACAAATAGAGTTTGTACAACAGGTTCTGTTCATTGAAGCCGCTTTCCATAAAGGTCTCCAAGAACTAGGCAGATGGTGTCCACTGATAAGGTCTCCCCTCCTTTAAGGATTTTAATTTAAACAGGGTCATTTTTTCATACAAGAACACTATATAAGAGGGAGATGGAGCTCCAGAACTCATCAATTCCTAAGAGAGAGAGCGTACATTTGAAATTTTTCTTTCTGCATGGATTTAAATTTCTTCAATTCCTTCAACTCTTTTTGCACCTCCTCCCATCGAAATCTCAGGAAAGTTAACTCCTATGCCCATTTCTCCCTTAATTCTCTCATAGTTCTTCTGTACTAAAAAATGGGAACCATTCCCTCCTGCCATCAGTGATCCGTAGGATCTCAACTTGTGTGCATTAAAAGTTTGTTTTAAAAGAATGCATGCAACAGGTTAATTAATGGAACAGCATTAACAGAAATTAAATGCTCAGAACAGGAATGAAAACCACAACACTGATAGACAGATACAAGGAAGAAAACATAGAAGCAGAGTCACAAACAGAAGTTGATAACGGAGTTCACCCCCTCCACTGGGCTACGTCTCTGGGTCCCTCTCCAATGGGTACCGATCCAATTAATGGCTTTAAATGGTACAAAATGGTTCTGGCATCAACTTCAGCATTTGCAGAAACAGAATGCTGGACAAGAAGTATTCAAGACCCCCTCTCTGAAACTTACAACTTGGACTTCAAAAGATAAAGAAGCCAAACTATAATAGAGAAATGGTCGACTTCTAAATACAAACAACACTCTGGATAAATGGCATCAAAAACTCTCCTGCTATCCTCTGTCTCTGTCAAAATTAACTACAGAAAACTGTAAAACAGAAGGCTGAATAGAAAGTCTTCAAGACTCCTCTTTGGAAA
Source organism: Pseudotsuga menziesii (assembly GCA_001517045.1). Taxonomy (NCBI): domain Eukaryota; kingdom Viridiplantae; phylum Streptophyta; class Pinopsida; order Pinales; family Pinaceae; genus Pseudotsuga; species Pseudotsuga menziesii. The sequence continues at coordinate 57,932 of LPNX011222087.1, forward strand.
TTACAATCTGGTCTTCAAAAGACAAAGAAGCCAACATGTAACAGAGAATGGTCAACTTTACACTAACAGCATCTGGAATAATTTTACAGCCAACTCTTTTTTTTCTCCCCTTACTCGGTCTGTCAACAACTGGAATATAAAGCTGCCCTTGTATCGTGGCTAGAATCGAGCTGTTGAAGCGTTCAGTGGGAGGATTTGTCACCGGTTCGACTCACCAAAACGTTACCAAAGAGTATGTTCCACATCCTCCTGCCAAATGCCAACTCGTTCATCATCACCAACCGTTCCATATTCCCATAACGTTACCAACAGGCTGTTCATACTATCCAAACATGGCAACAAAACTGTGCCAGATATGATACCTGCCAGAGTGTTACTCATATGCCAAGATGGAACCAAATGTCAAATGACAACTGTTCCATAGGTTACTTATCTCATATATGGTATTTCAAAACCCACTATATAATGGATACCCACCAACTAGAAACTCCACCAAAGGTTAACCGCGCACCCTCATTGCTAATTGACGGTGCACAAGACCTCCAGGTGCCAAGTCTTAACCATGCACCCATCAACATAACCATTAGATGCTAGACTTGACCATGCACAAGACGTCACAATGTTACCATCTGGCCGCTCGATGCTATGCACAAACTGTGCACCCATTCACAACTGTTAAGGAATGGACCGTATGAGCGTGCAATAAAGCATTTGCTGTTGGGGCCGAACGCATTGTGGAAGTTCGAGTTGGAAGTTTTTGTTATCCAGGCTTCCGCAGTTGCGGAACAGTGATAAGCAATGGCTCTGATTTTTTTCCACCAATGAACTCTATCCCAATCAGCTGTCGGCTGGTTTTCGAGTCGGAATGTATTGTTACTTTGGTTTCCACAGTTGCGGACGGCAAATGGTAAAGTCACCTAATTTGACTTTTCAAACCTCGCGTCACTGTGTGCGCCACTCCATAAGTCTTGGGCTTCCGCTGTTGTGGCTGCTAGAAGCATTATCCTTCTGATCAAGATTGTACCCGATGTGGACTACGATATCCTTTATATCTCCACCGTTGCGGCTCCCGTTCCGCTCCGACTTCTGATCTGTCCCTTAAGTTTCCGCCGTTGTGGAAGGAAAAAGCTCTTGTGAGCTCCGACATTGCGGAAGGAGATGCTCTTCCGACCTCTGATGTTGCGGAAAGAGATCTCTTTCGACCTCCAATCTTTGTGTTTTCACCGTCTGATTTTTCATCCGCCACTTCTGAACCATTGTACCATATTGGATATTTAAAGAAGAATAATCCACCGGATTAATCCTCCCCATTGAAGAGCTTTTGGACCTCCAAAAGCCTAGATCATCCTGCAGGAAGGTGAGGGTACCACTTCCTCACCATTACGATCTCCATACATCCTTCCTTGCTTAGAATCTGCATATTAGTCTCCTTTTCCATGACGAAAGGAGGTTCATACCATTTAAAATTCTTTGCATATACAACTGCATTCGTTGGAGATAAGCTCAAACAGAAAGAATGGTTACACTTCTTTTCAGAGGTCTCAAAACAATCATAAACAGAATGGATCTTTTTACCTTTCCATCTTCCCTTGGTGATCTGCAACCAAACTTGCATTTCAACTTCAAAAGGATGATGATTTTCATGTCTGGCTTTGCAAATTGCCTGGCTCGTCTCCTGCTGTTCTTACACTATCTGCTGCACTGTTTTATTTGCATCATGATGTCCAACTCTAACATCTTCTGTGCCGAAAGAAAAATTCCACATGTGACCTCAATAGATAACAAAAACAAGCCTCAAAAGGAGATTTAATGCACAGCATGTGCTGCAACTGTTCACCCTGAACCTTAGGATGTTCATCACAATAATTTTGAAGAAATTGAATAATCATCTGATTCATGCCAAGATTTGGAAAAGGCATGCTTTGCTGCAACTGCACTTCATGTTGTACATATCTATTAAGTGATAATCTTTCAAGTCCCTGTAACAAAGCACCATACTCGGGAACACCTTTAAAAGCCATTAATGCAAACTTCCTACTAGCATTCACTATCATTTTCATTTGACTTGTAGCGACTAATGCTAGATTTGTTTTCATACGATGTGCACGAACAATGTATTCCACACCATCTTTAAAAAGATGATACTTATTCTGCTCTCTATAAAAGACTGCTTTCCAGTCATACAAATATGGACTCCCAAGTACAATAACACAAATGTCAAGTGGTACTACATCTAGTTCTACCTCATCCATAAACTTTTCAGTGATTGCAAATTTCAAAACACATTTCTTTGTAACTTGCAATTGTGTATCATTAGTAACCCAACCAAGAGGATAGGGTTTTTCATGAGGCATAGTAACTAAATGCAATTTCTTAACCACTTCTTCTGATATCAAATTCACTTGAGAACCACTATCAAACAATGTATCAACCTTTGTATGATTTGTAATGAAAAGAACATGAAACAGTTCACTTCTTCTTTTATCACTTTTCATAGAAGTAGATAGCAAATTTGTACTTGTACTGGCACATGAATTAGAACTTGAACTTGCATCAATGGAAAGAGATATACCTTTATCTTTACCTCAGATCCCTATTGCTGTGATCTTAGTCTCATCACCTGAATCAGATCCCAAGTCTTGAATTATTGCTACAGTAGCTGCTTGATTATCCTTATCTTTGTTTTTATTTCTTCCCATCCACTTAGGATTTAATTCTGGATGAAGTTTCCAACACCTTGAAACATCATGCCCTTTCTGACAATGTGAGCATGTGGGTCTCTCACCCTCTTTCGTGATGGTATCCGTTCCCTTGCTTTTATCTTTGTTGTCAAATTTAGAGACTTCTTCATAAACGAATCATCATCATGCTTACCCCTAGCTTCTAAATGTGTAGCTTGAACACATACATCATCCAAATTACTGGGGTTAAACATCAACAAAGTATGCTTCAAATAAGAATGCATGCCACCAATGTACTTAAGAAGAGTTTTGTATGTATCTAATGAAACATTTAATGCAATATCCCTCTTTCTAAATTCATGAGTATAATCTTGAATGCTTTGTCCTTTAGCTTGTCTAAACATTTGCCAACCCATGGTTAATTGTTGGATATGTCCTAAAGGATAAAATTGCTTCCTTAATACTTCAATGAATTCATTCCAAACTGAAATAATTTTACCATTCTTTCGAATATCTTGCTGAATATTGCTCTCCCACCAAGTAAGAGCCATTCCACTCATTCTCAAAGTGGCCAATTGAATCCTGGAAGGGTCATCATTAATGCCCTGCACCCTGCAATATAATTCAAGCCGCTTGATCCAATTGTCTAACTTTTCAGCATCTAAATCTCCATTATAAATTGGTAACTCAAACTTAACATCCAATTTGAAATAAGGCATAATAGAATTTGCATTAGCATTATGTGAATGAGAAGCATGAGAAGAAGAGAAAGTTTGAGTAGTATCAAGAGGATCACCATCACCTCCTACTCCTTTACCCTTTTCTTCCTTCTTCACTTATGCATATTTGGATGAAGATCCTTCTTCTTTCTTCTTCCTTTCTGCTTGCTCATCGAGTAGAATTTCCATCATGGATTTCATGCTCATAAAAGCCTTTAAAAACTCAGATTCAGAAATAACAGGTTTTTCCCGTTCTGTATGTCCTTCTTCTTCCCCTCGTGGAGAAGACATGGTTCTTGAGAATGTTCTCCTTGAGCCAATCTCAGGATCTTCTTCAACTAATTCTCCTTCACCACGCTTTAACCTGGATCTGGTAAGCATTCACAAACTTGCACAAGAAGTCAACCAGCTCTGATACCATAACATGATCCGTCGAACCTCAACTTGTGTGCATTAAAAGTTTGTTTTAAAAGAATGCATGCAACAGGTTTATTAATGGAACAACATTAACAGAAATTAAATGCTCAGAACAGGAATGAAAACCACAACACTGATAGACAGATACAAGGAAGAAAACACAGAAGCAGAGTCACAAACAGAAGTTGATAATAGAGTTCACCCCCTCCACTGGGCTATGTCTTCGGGTCCCTCTCCAATGGGTACCGATCCAATTAATGGATTTAAATGGTACAAAATGGTTCTGGCATCAACTTCAGCATTTGCAGAAACAGAATGCTAGACAGGAAGTCTTCAATACCCCCTCTCTGAAACTTACAACTTGGACTTCAAAAGATAAAGAAGCCAAACTATAATAGAGAAATGGTCCACTTCTAAATACAAACAACACTCTGGATAAATGGCAGCAAAAACTCTCCTACTATCCTCTATCTCTGTCAAAATTAACTACAGAAGGCTGAACAGAAAGTCTTCAAGACTCCTCTCTGGAAATTACAATCTGGTCTTCAAAAGACAAAGAAGCCAACATGTAGCATAGAATGGTCGACTTTACACTAACAACATCTGGAATAATTTTATAGCCAGCTCTTTTTTTTCTCCCCTTACTCAGTCTATCAACAACTAGAATATAAAGCTGCCCTTGTATCGTGGCTAGAATCGAGCTGTTGAAGTGTTCAGTGGGAGGAATCGTCACCGGTTCGACTCACCAAAACATTACCAAAGAGTATGTTCCACATCCTCCTGCCAAATGCCAACTCGTTCATCATCACCGACCGTTCCATATTCCCGTAACATTACCAACATGATGTTCATACTATCCAAATGTGGCAACAAAATTGTGCCAGATATTATACCTACCACAGCGTTACTCATATGCCAAGACGGAACCAAATGTCAAATGCCAACTATTCCATAGGTTACATATCTCATATATGGTATTTCAAAACCCACTATATAATGGATACCTACCAACTGGAAACTCTGCCAAAGGTTAACCACGCACCCTCATTTCTACTTGACGGTGCACAAGACTGCCAGGTGCCAAGTCTTAACCGCGCACCCATCGACATAACCGCTAGATGCTAGACTTGACCATGCACAAGACGTCGCAATGTTACCATCTGGCCGCTCGATGCTATGCACAAACCGCGCACCCATTCACAAATGTTAAGGAATGGACCATATGAGCATGCAATAAATCATTTGCTGTTGGGGCCAAACACATTGCGGAAGTTTGAGTCTAAATTTTTTGTTATCCGGGCTTCCGCAGTTGCGGAACAGTGATAAGCAACGGCTCCGATTTTTTTCCACCGATGAACTCTGTCCCAATCGGCTGTCGGCTAGTTTTCGAGTCGAAACGTATTGTTACTTTGGTTTCTGTATTTGCGGACGGCAGATGGTAAAGTCTCCCGATTTGAATTTTCAAACCTCGCGTCACTGTGTGCGCCGCTCCGTAATTCTTGTGCTTCCTCCATTGCGGGTGCCGGAAGCATTATCCTTCCGATCAAGATTGTGCCCGATGCGGACTGCGATATCCTTTATATCTCTGCCGTTGCAGCTCCCATTCCGCTCCGACTTCCGATCTGGCCCTTAAGTTTCCGCCGTTGTGGAAGGAAAAAGCTCTTGTGAGCTCCGACGTTGCAGAAGGAGATGCTCTTTCGACCTCCGATGTTGCGGAAAGAGATCTCTTCCGACCTCCGATCTTTATGTTTTCACCATCCGATTTTTCATCCCCCGCTTCTGAACCATTGTACCATATTGGATCTTTAAAGAGGAATAATCCGTCGGATCAATCGGTCAGCATGATCTTTCCACTTCTTCAATTCCAACTTTAACAATGAGAGATATGTATCTTCCTCATCATCATAATCTAAAACAATTTCTTGAGGGATCTACATTCCTACCTTATCACCAAATGTCTCAGCCTTATCACTTTGAATTGGGAGTGTAATAGCTTCCTCTTTTATCAGTGTTGCAGCATTCTTTGTTTGTGCAGTTGCTTCAACAAACAATTTTTGGGATGCTGGTTCTTGTCAGACAACATCCTCTTCCATCAGCACTGTAGCAGTTTCTGTCTATGTAGTTCCTTCAACAAGCAATTTTGGGGATGATGGTTCTTGTGTAACAACATCCTCTTCCATCAACACTACAACAGTTTCTGTCTGTGTGGCTGCTTCAACAAATAATTTTGGGGGTGTTGATTCTTGTGTGATAGCATCCTCTTCCATCAGCACTGCAGCAGTTTCTATCTGTGTATCTACTTCAGCAAACAATTTTGGGGATGTTGGTTCTTTTGTAATAGCATCCTCTTCTTGTTGAGATTCTTCCTAGACTAGCTCTCTATCTTGAGACTATCCTGGAGTCTCATCGAGATCCTTTAGGTTCTGGTTAGGGATTGTCTCTACCTCTAGCTCATTTTCTTCCAATTGAATGGTAGTCTCAACAAGAATTTTTGAGGATGTTGGTTCTTGTGTAAAAACCATTCATGTTTTCTAATTTATTCCAACTACTGAAGTTGCTCTTGAGTGACTTCAATGTCTCCTAAAAAATGAGACTGATCCAAGAATAATTTAGTATCCCTTGATGGATGGGATTGCATTTGTTCATCTTCTCCTAGTTCTAGGTCAAGGATCATGTCAAATTCTGGTTCATTTTCATCCTTTAGCTCCACTGCAGGTGCTTCTTTTTCTTCTTCAATTACCTATGTAGGTTTTTATGTAGCAAATGCCTGCACTGTAACTTTATATCCTGACTGGTTAAAAATTTCACCACTCTAGACACACCACTTTTTCTTGTTCTTCACTTTCTTCAACAGGAGGTGATCCCTCCAAATGATTTGTATCCTCCACCAATGTATTCATTGTTTTATCCACCTTCTTTTTACATGCTTCTTTCAAATTTTCCAGTTCCCTCTGAATAATTTGAACTTCCTCTTTCAATAGGCCATTCTCATAAAAAAAAATGAGGTTCTTCTACAGCAGGTTCTTCTGGAGCAGCGTTTGACTAAGGTGTCAAAATGGTAAATTCAATATTTTCCTCGATGTTTTCCCATCTTTCGTGCACCACTTCTGTCGCTGTGACAGACATGGTTCTCCTTCTCTTCACCTACCATGATGATTGAACTTCCTCTTTTTATCTTCTTCTTTTTCTATGTCATACAGTGGTTTCTAATTATACAACTGTTACAAAAGGAATATCTCCCAATACATCATCTTTTCTTGTCTCTGCCATCGAGATTTCTTCTTCAATTAAAGTTCCCCCCAACTCAGGGGAGGATTCAATGGTAAATATATCCCCATATTCTTCTACCATTGTAGCTTCCATGGCCTCAGCTTCCACTACCGCAACATCTCATTTTTATCCAGTCTCAGCTTCTGTTGATGAAGATTCCATAATAACTATTCCCTCTACAGGGTTTGTTGATGTTGCAGCCTCCTCCAATCCTTCCTCCTGATTATTTTGGTTCTTATCTGAAATTGTCTCATCTCCCCCCCAACTGTGCAGGTTCCCTATCTTCCTCCTCTATTTCAACACCACTCAATTGTTCAGGTTCCTGAATTATCCCAGGCAGGGCAGTAAATTGTGCCCAGGTTTGGTTCATCTATGCTAGGGCCCTTAAGATGAGTAGTTTAACTAGGTCATGGTTCGTAAGAAAAGTAAGTGGGTTTCAGGTTGTTCTTACAAACCTCGACATGTAATGTAGGGATTAAAAAAAATAAAATGGCATATTGAGTAGATTCTTGTGGTGTAGATGAGACAATAAGGGGAATTCAGAGAAGTAGATAGTTTGGTACCTTCCTTCATAGGTGATATATTTCATTAGGAAGAATGTCACTTCATTACAAGGAAGGGGTAATGATTCTAGTGATATCCCATACCTTCCTTAACGAACTTGTTCACCAGCTTCAAGAAAATACTGCACTGCAGCCGCATTGTGCATTTTTCAGCCAAACCAGGTCCTTCCTACTTAAGGTAAACTAGTAACCTCGGCCACAATTTCTTTTGTGAATTCTATGCACATACCTCTAAATTGCAAATGGGTGTCTATCAAATTGAGGGAGAACTGCAAATTTGTTTCTGTATGAAATCCATTTAGGTGTTGAAAATACTCAATCCATTCAGCCGCTTCAAAAATGGAAAAACCTCAGCATTCCTATGCAAAGCACCAGTATCCACAGGTTCATGTCGTGTTGGTATACCCATATCGCCTCTCCTTCTTAGTCTAATATCGAATCAAGAGATTATAGGTCCAGAAGTGGAATTTGCAGCATAGGAACGTTCAATGAATAACCAAGGTTGGGATCGGATATTTTAGGAAAGTTAATACAGGTATGATAAGCGAATAATTAGCAAGATTTGGCACAAATTAGGAAAAAGGTGGCACTCTTGTAATAAATCCAAGTATCGATTCAAACACATCAATTGACAGTTAAATGGGTACAGGTTGCTAATGGGTATAAAAGAAAAAGCATGATTAATTTTGTCAAATCCAATTTATGCCTAATCATGTAAATGGTAAGAATTCGTACCTTCGCGATATAAGATGAGTCGTGACTTTCCATAATGGTTCAATGTGTCATCACAACCATCAATTGAAAACATAATTACGTGTACTACTATGAAACTACCCACACTTCTTCAATTAGCAAGTACATCAAAGTTGGCTAGCACTCATGGAAAATCGATAGTTGTATTTTCATTCTCGACGAAACCGTGGTTGGAGTTGTTGCTGGCGGCGAGATTCATGTACAAATCTGACAGAGTCATAGCTATTTTAGGGAGAAATCAAGAGGAGTCACAACTGTGAAGGTAATAAATGTATTCAAAATATAGCAAAGTCACAGGTGATCCATAGATAAATCGAGAGGAGTCACAGCTGCGAATCATAAGTAACGTAGGAAAAATTTGATGGAATCGCAGTTGGGAAGGAGGGAAGCTATGGCGGAGTCACAGATGAAAAAATAGAGAAATAGAGAATATTTAGCGGAGTTGCAGCTGGAATATAAGACAAGAATGGTGGATTCACAGCTGCGAAAATAATGAAATTGGCGAAATTTGGTGGAGTCCCAGCTAGAAAATAGTGAAAATATGGGGGAGTCACAGCTACAAAAATAGGGAAATAGGCAATATTTAGCGGAGTCGTAGTTGGAAAATAGGACAAGTCTGGTGGAAATCATAGCTGTGAGAATAGAAAAATCAACAAAATTTGGTGGAATCGCAGCAGGAAAATAGGGAAAATATGGCATAGTCACAGCTACGAAAAATAGAGAAATAAGCAATATTTAGTGGAGTCGCAGCTGGAAAATAGGACAAGTCAGGAGAAATTTACAGTTCCGAGGATAGCAAAATCGACAAAATTTGGCGGATTTGCCATTGGAAAATAGGGAAAATATGCCAGAGTCACAAATGTGAAAAATAGATAAATGTTTGAAATTTGGAGGAGTTGTAGCTGGAAAATGGAAAAATAGGAAAATCTTCAGTTGATTAGTTGCTGCTGATTTGTTCAACTTCATGAAGGAGTTATTCATGACAAGAAAATAATTTTAGGTTCCTACAATCGTTGGCTTAGTCATGACCACTCCTCCTCAAGTATATTCTTGTACACATTCTTTAAAAGAAAATCGATCAAGCGTAAAAATAAAAATAAAATATTTTTTGTATTTATTTATGTATAGATTCCTATGTGGAAATTGCAGTGTTCTTTAAGAATTCACAGGAGTAGAAACAAATTCTTGCCCTTGCATCAACTGATGATCTGAATCAGCTACAACACGTGAAATGAATGCATCCTTTGAAATCAGCTTATGATACAGTCACATCCTGTTACCATTAGCGAATAATGGCATATGTTCTTCATCAATAGTAACCAGAAAGACTGTGCAATTGTCAAATAATTTGTCTATCTGGTAGGGCCCCAACCATCTTGTATGCATCTTACCTTTAAATTCCCTCTTGAATCTTGAATTATACAATAAGGCCCAGTCTCCTTCATAGAATACTTTCTTATTTATGAACCGATCATTCCACTTAGAACGCTACTATTGAATTAACGTTGTCTGATGCACAATAGCTATGTGTTTCTCATCCAGTTCATTTAACTTATCCAATATGTTCCTCTGATATTTTGTCAAGTCTAAGTTTTCCTCTATAGATTTCTTTAAAGTTTTAATTTCAAATTCAATTGGAAAGACACCGTTCTTACCATACACCAATTCATATGGGGAGAAACCCATAGTTCTACACCATGTGGTGCAATATGCCCATAATGCCTTTGGAATTTTGTCAGCCTAGTCTCTGCGATGGCTTCTGACTGTTTTTGTGAGGATGGCCTCAATTACCTTGTTGGTACTTTCCACTTGGCCATTGGCATGTGGATGATAAGGTGAGGATATCATGTGTTGAATGTGATATTTCCATAACAGAGTTTCCATTTTGCAGGACACAAACTGTGGTCCTTCATCTATAACTATGTCATTGGGTACTCCGAAATGGGTGAATATTTCTCCACATAAGAAATCTATTATAGCCTGGTCATTGGCCTTGACCAAAGCTATAAACTCCAACCATTTTTTCATATAATCGGTGCAAACTAAGATGTAAACTTTCTGCTTCAAGGAGGGTTTTAGGACCTAGAAAATATAGGGCCCATGTATCAAAAGGTTCAACCACTAGCTGTGGTTGAAGAGGCATCTCATCTAGTCTGTTTGGTTGGCCCATCCTTTCGAAACTATAACAAGCCCGAACACATTTATTTGCATCCCTGAAAACTGTTGGCCAATAATAGCCAATTCATAATACCTTATGACCTGTTTGTTTGTCAGCAAAATGTCCCCCATAGGGCTCATCGTGGAAATCCTTCAAGATACTGAAAATTTTAGCCTCCCTTACACATCTTCTGATCTCAAGATCAGGACCTGTGTAGAAAATATTCCCATCTATCTAGCAGTACATGGCACTTTGTTGTATAAATTTTCTCTTTTCTCTCTTTGAAAAATGTGTTGGAAGTTTTCCTATATCCAAATAGTTAGTAACATTTGCATACCAAGGGGAATGAGATGAAACTACAAACAAATGATCATCAGGGAAGGAATCTTCGACTAGTAAACTATCATCATTGTTAGTAAGTCGAGATAAAAAGTCAGCAACAATGTTTTCCTTCTGAGTTCTGTCAATAATTGTAATGTCAAATTCTTGTAACAGTAATAGCCATCTAGTTACTCTAGAATTTGTGACAGGTTTGTTCATTAAGTACTTAATGGCTGAATGGTCAGTGTGCACAAAAGTGGGGTATCCAGTAATATAATGTCTGGCAGAGTCACAACTACAAAACATGGAAAAATAGGAAAATATTCAGTTGATTAGTTGTTGCTGATTTTTTCATCTTCATCAAGGTGTTATTGATGATAGGAAAATAAGTTTAGGTGCCTACAATTGTTGGCCCAGTCGTGACCGCTACTCCTCAAGTAGATTCCTATACACATTCTTCTAAGGAAAACCGATCAAGCATAAAAATAAAAATAAAATAAAACAACAATTTTATTTATGTACAGATTCCTATGTGGAAATTACAGTGTTCTTTAAAAATCCATAGGAGCAGAAAAAAATTCCTGCCCTAGCATCAACTGATAATCTGGATCAGCTTAACACGCGAAATGAATGCATCCTTTTAAATCGTCTTATGATACAGTTGCATCCTGTTACCATTAGAGAATAATGGCATCTGTTCTTCATTAATAGTAACTAGATAGACTACGCCATTGTTAAATACTTTGTCTATTTGGTAGGGCCCCAACCATCTTGTACATGGCTTACCTTTAAATTCCCTCTTGAATCTTGAATCATATAATATGTACCAGTCTCCTTCATAGAATACTTTCTTCTTTATGAACCGATCATGCCACTTATAATGATTCTATTGAATTAACGTTGTCTGATGCACAGCAATTGTGTGTTTATCATCCAGTTCATTTAACTGATCCAATATGTTCCTCTGAGATTCTGTCAAGTCTAAGTTTTCCTCTATAGCTTTCTTTAAAGTTTTAATTTCAAATTCAATGGGAAAGACACCATTCTTACCATACACCAATTCATATGGGGAGAAACCCGTAGTGTTGCGCCAAGTGGTGTGGTATGCCCACAATGCCCTTGGAAGTTTTTCATCCTAGTCTCTGCGATGGCTTCTGACTGTTTTTGTGAGGATGGACTCAATTACCTTGTCAGTACTTTCCACTTAGCCATTGGCCTGTGGATGATAAGGTGATTATATCTTGTGATAAATGTGATATTTTTGTAATAAAGATTCCAGTTTGTAGGACACAAACTATGGTCCTCCATCTCTAACTATCTCCTTGGGTACTCCAAAACGGGTGAATATTTCTCCATATAAGAAATCTATTACAGCTTGGTCATTAGCCTTTACCAAAGCTACAACCTCCACCCATATTTTCATATAATTGGTGCAAACTAAGTTGTAAACCTTTTGCTTCAAGGAGGGTTTGATAGGACCTACAAAATCTAGGTCCCATCTCTCAAAAGGTTCAACCACTAGCTGTGGTTGAAGAGGCATAGCATCTAGTCTATTTCGATGGCCCATCCTTTGGAAACTATAACAAGCCTGAACATATTTATTTGCATCCCTAAAAATTGTTGGCCAATAATAGCCAATTCGTAATACCTTATGACCTATTTGTTTGTCAGCAAAATTTTCCCCATAGGGGTCATCGTGGCAAGCCTTCGAGATACCAAAAATTTCATCCTCCCTTACACATCTTCTGATCTCAAGATCAGGACCTGTGTAGAAACGATTCCCGTCTATCCAGCAGTACTTGGCACTCTATTGTATAAATTTTCTCTTTTCTCTCTTTGAAAAATGTGTTGGAATTTTTCCTATAGCCAAATAGTTAGCAACATCTGCGTACCAAGGGGAATGAGCTGAAACTGCAAACAAATGTTCATCAGGGAAGGAATCTCCAACTAGTAAACTGTCATCATTGTTAGTAAGTTGAGATAAAAAGATAGCAACAATGTTTTCCTTCCCAGGTTTGTCAATAATTGTAATGTCAAATTCATATAACAGTAACAACCATCTAGTTACTATAGCATTTGTGATAGGTTTGTTTATTAAGTACTTAATGGCTAAATCGTCAGTGTGCATAAAAGTGGGGTATCCAGTAATATAGTGTCTGAATTTATTGATGGAATAGACAATGGCAAGAAATTCCTTTTCTGTAACCATTTAATTGAGTTCAGCAGGGACCAAGTTTTTACTGATATAGTAAATTGCATATGGGGAATGACCTTCATGTCATCCCAACACTGCTCCAATGGCAGTGTCAGAGGCATCTGAGAAAATGTGGAAAGGAAGATCCCAATTGCCCCCCCTGAAGATAGGATTTGTAGACATCCTATTCTTAAGTTCAGTAAATGTTGTTTGGCATGCATCATTCCAATCAAACTATACATCCTTCATCAACAGAGTAAATAAAGGAGAAACTAGCTTGGAATGGTTCTCTATAAATATTATGTAATAACCAGCATGCTCTAAGAAGCTATGTACCACTTCCAGTGTTCCAGGAGTGGGTATGTTTTCAATTACCCTGATTTTGGATGGGTCTACCTAGATACCATCAACAGAGATGAAGTGCCCCAGAACTACACCCTCGCTCATAATCATATGGCACTTTTCAGTGGTCAAATATATCTGTGTTTGTTCACAGTGTACTAAAACCTTTTTAAAAATTTTCAGTGCTTCCTCAAAGCTACTACTATATGGGGTAAACTGGTCTATAAAAATTTCCATGATGTCTTCAACCATCTCAAAAAATATCCCAATCATAGCTATCTGAAAGGTGGCAGGTGCATTGCACAAACCAAAGGGAAGTACCATGTATGCAAAGGTACCCTAGAGACAGGTGAAAGTAGACTTGTCTTGGTCCTCGGGAGAAATTTGGATTTTTTTGTAGCCACTAAATCCATCCAGAAAGGAAAAAAATTTCTTTCCAGACAAGGTATCAAGTACCTGATCAATAAAAGGTAGGGGAAAATGGTCTTTTTGTGTTTCTTTGTTCAACTCCCTGTAGTCTACACAAACTCTCCACTTCCAATTCCTTTTTGGCACTATCACGAGTGGAGAAACTCACTCGATGTCTAAGATTGGGTATATAAACCTTGATTCCAACATTTTTTGGATTTCTTCTTTCACTATATCCCTAAAGTTAGGGTTCATCCTTCATTGTGGTTGGCACACAAGCTGAGAGTCCCTTTATAATGTAAATGTGATGGGTGCACATATTATAAGGGATACCCTTCATATCTATGTAATCCCAAGAAAAATATCCCTTATGTTGTTTCAACAAAGTAATAAAGCACTCTAGTTCATCAGGAGCAAGATTCAGATGAATGTTCAGTGTTTTCCCCAGCTCTATCTCAACTAAAATGATTTTCGAGCTTTTAAGTACTGGAATTATGTTGGCATCACTAAATAGGGTTTCCTCTGTTATCTTTTCTTGTTCTTATTCACCTAAAGTACTACTTAGGATATGGTAAATATGTTTATTGACAGATGTGGGCTCACTAATGAAACTATTGATACTATCGTATTTTATCCTCAAAGGCTAAGGCTTTCCCTATCGTTAAAAATGGTTGAATGCCTTCTTCCTCCTCCATCTCCATCCACAGTGGAGTTTCAATTTCTAAGTTGGGTCGAGATGGAGGGTATAAGGGTATGATTTTGTATCAGTCCCATCTGAGATAGGCATATACCCTGACTGATAGCTAATGCAAGAATTTATTGTGGCTAACCAAGGTCTTCCCAGGATCATCAGATGTCCCCCTAGCTGTGACTTTGGTTGCAAAACCAAGAAGTCCACAAGGTACTCCCATGAATCAATTGAGACAACGAGGTCATCAAGGATTCCCTTGGGTTTGATTGTGAACCTCTCAGTAATTTCTAGGATAGTAGGGGTTGGCCGTGTTTCTGCCTTTCACACACCTGGGGGGGAACGTGGCAAAAATCTTCAAGCCACTCGGTGTGTCCTTAGGGGAAACTCTAGAGTCAAGGTTGTCACCTTATTCTTGACTCCTCTGTTTAGGCTCAACTCCTAATGAAGCCAAAGGGGGTAGACACTATTAAGTTACTAAGGAAAATTACTTTAGTATGATGATGTTAAATTGAATAAGTTGCTTAGGAGTTTGAAATTACCATAAATAACCATAGATGACAAGCTGAAAAATGAGCACAAGAAGCACAATGCTGAAACACAATATATATATATATCACAATATTTAAACAAAGAACCAGTGCTTTAACAATGGAGTCATAACATAATCAAATGTACTTGCATGTGCTTGGAGTGAATGTTTTGCAATTGCCTCTTGGTATGTTTTAAGTTAATATGAAATATGAGTGGATTAAATTATGCGAGGGGGGACTCCAGATATACCCGAGGGGTACTTTGAGTATGTCCAAAAATAAACCTTCATGGTTACCCGCAAGGAATGTGTGGGATTAATGCAGTCTCTGAGATTGTGTTCATAATACACCTTAGGGTGTAACAGAGATCGGCGCCCTGAGGTCACCATCCAGGAGTTCCCACTTCCTTTGGGTATTTTGCCACCGTTTACGGTTTGATCGAGGTGTTGGATTTTCACTTGATGGTGGTTAATTAGGGAAGGTGAATCCTAATTAATATAGTCACTCACATTTCTTTTGATGTAGCTTTATTGATCAGATGAACTATAGCCAAGTGCAAAGCATACACATCAGAGTCTTTGTAATTTTTAGTAAATTTGAAAGGATGTGTTTTTAGAAAGAAAACCCCTCCAGGAACCTCTTTCGGTCGAAGTGGACCTCAATCAGGGAATAAAGTAGGGGATTGATTTTAGAAATATTGTTTGCATAAATTAATGACAAGCATAAAAAAAGAAGCAAACCACAGGTTTTCTAATTAGTCCCACCATGCATCTCTTTCCCCTTTCGGGTCAATCGAAAAGTCATGCGGTAAGTATTAAAGTTACTTTGATACTACAATATGGAATATATGATAAAGTAATCAAATCATATTATTCTACATAAATTAAACTAATCTAGAGTGAAAAAATAAGAAAATGAAAAAACCGGAAAAAAAGGACGCAAATCCCCCTAGCGAGGATGGGGAATGGGCTCGAAAGAGCCTAGTCGGAGAAAAATTTTGTTATCAGCGGTTACAATATCAGAAAAATTATATGATTCCTCTTGGATCTTATACAGAATGAAACCAAGATCTTACAAAATACCAAAATTAAATATTACAGTCGAAAAAGGGAGACCCCGGGGGGGATTTGGATGGCCCAAAAGCCACTTTTGAACAACAGATTCTCCTCTTTCTGTTATACCTGCTAACAAATAGTGATATTATTATAATTAAATATTCAAAAAATATCTTTGAAAGTACCTTTGGTTCAGCCTTCTTTAAACCAAAACAAGCTAAGTTAAAACTAGTTAAAAAGATAAAAAAGGAACCAAGGAAAGCAAGCTTTCCTTGGGATATTGGCTTGAATTTAGGGAAGCCAATGTGATGTGCACTGATTTATGGATTTTATCTTTTAAAATATAAAACAAAAATCTAATGCATGTAAACTACGAATTCTCTTTAAAATGCCATGCAAAAAGGACGATTTCCCTAAAACTAGATCTAGAATGCTTATGGAACTTTTAAGGAGCAAGATCTAGATTATGAGGATTGAGAGAATAGACCTACTTTTATTTTTACTTTAATATAATAAATCTAAATAATATCAAATCCTGTAAACAAAGTAACCAGGTAAAATTTTGATTTTAGAAGGAGGAAGAGCTAGAAAGAGTGTTGGAAGCCTGGGAAAGTTGGGCTTTGGAGTCTGCTTTGGTGGAACACGGAGGGATTATGTCCTAAAAAATATCCTGAAGATGAGGAAGATTCAAATTATCTCAACCCCTTCTACAAGTGAGATCACCTGCAACTTATAAATCCTTGCACAAACAGATGGTTAAAACACCGGTGTTGCTGGAAAAAGCCAATTAGAAAGCATGCAATTAAACTTAAAATACATGAAACTTCAAGAGATCTGAAACAAGCGAACAATAAGAGAATAAATCAAACTAGAATGATCTATTACCCCAACAGGAGGGATCTTTCCTTCAAGTCCAACAATTAACCAGCAAAATCAAAGATCAATAATACAGATTATACCTCATAAGCATTTGACAATCATCATCCACACATGAAAAGCATTACACCATAGATATTGCCTCCAAAGCTTTCTTTATTCCAAAATAGTAAACAATACAATAATAACATCTCTTCAATATAGCTCTAACTAGCTTGGAAGAGGACAACCGAGCTTTATTTATAACAAAAACTGGAAATATAGCCCAGGGGGGTGCAATTCCCAAGGAGAGAGAGACTGCAGCTGTATGTGGAGTCAATATGCGCTTGATCTGAGTCTCACTAAGTCTGATTTGAGTCTCACTGAGTGCAACTATCAATAAGAGAGCTAATCGTACTGACACCTTAACCTGTTAACTGAAACATCCACCAAAACTCATCCAGATGGGCCCAAACATGTGGAGGAGAGAGAGAGAGAGGGTGCAATTCCCAAGATTGCATGCTGTGGTGCACTCCTAGTTCTACCCAGATCACCTCCTTCTATTAAGGAATGGTCAGCTCCAGTCAATATCAAGTCGATGAGACTGATTTTAGTCAAATCGGAGTAAATCCCACTAATTTAGGATTTGGGGTTTTCTCCATTATTTAATTAATTTATTAATTAAAATAATCAATATTTGATTTTTAAGGTTTTCTGACCTGAGTGATGGGAAAATCACTCAAAACTTAGGAAAAGTGGGTTTATGGGTTTACATGATGCTATGAGATAGAAAATGAGCACCCCCATGACTGAAACTAATTTTCGGGCCCACTTTTATTACAAAACCAATTTTTCCAATTAGACTATTAAAAAACAGCCTAAGTTTTGTGGAAAAATTAAAATTAAAAAAAAATTAAAAAAATTAAAACCTAGGGGGACTTAGACATGCTCATATGACTCGACCATAATACCTAGCATGTTTATACATTGACACATAGACTCTAATAACCTCAATAGGCCTAAATGCCAAGCCGACCACCCCAACTTTGGAGTTATTGACTGAAAAACTCAGAAATTATCAGCCATTTATTCAACAACCAATAATAACCGAGGGAAAAAACACTATGGGTTGATCGGATTGACAAATAAAGTCCAATAGACCAAGTCTTTTACAGATACTATCATGCTAGAACAATTTATTACAACTCCCCCACGGGGTATGAATAGGTGATATAGTACAACAAACACTTCCTAGAAGCACTTTTGAAGGACTTCTGGAGTCCGAACAAATCATCTTTGTCCGGTTCACGGGGTTCACTTGATAAAAACCACTAAGTACAACTTAGGTGGTAAGATCTGCCTCCAACTGTGGGACGTGTGCTCGATCTAGTCATAGGGCAAGGAGAGCATACAAAAACACCAGAATCTTTGGTATATACACCCTGTAAACACATCTCAACTTGACAAGAAAACCTCAGTAGCACAAGCTTTATAAAAAACCAAATGAACCAATAAGCTGATTTATTTAAAATAAATGTAACTAACTAATGAATTTTTTATTATTATTATAGCTAAGTACAGAACATAAATTCTCTCTTTTAAGGAGCTTATTTTCCTACTCTAAGCATGATATAAAAAAGGTTAGGTGTAATAAAAAATCCAATGTAACCACCTAAGCATTTTATTAACATAAGAAAAATTTGTCTTATCTTTGGTTACCAGCCAAAGTAAGGATACTTTATTTAGAAAATGCAAACCTGCGTGATGATCCGGAATGGGCAGGCTGGATGGGAGATCATAAGAATATAATACTTCATCAAATTGCTTCCCAAACCAGTATGTGCATGTGCATGCTGCTTCTATCCATGACTAGATAGGACTGATATACCAATCGGCAAGATCAGTGAGTCTGACTACATCATCACTACTGATCATCAAGTCTTATCAAATGATAACTCGTTGCATAAGCCCCAAGGTTCTCCAAAGCATAAGGAACCTCTACATGTGAAGAAGATGCCTGAGACTGATATTCCACTAATTGCATCACAACTAAATTTTCACAACACTGCTTTTCAATGTATTCATTACTGTTGACTTTGTGCAGCTCTGCATGATACTCTAAATGATCATGTGAAAATTCTGAATGCTCCTCTTCCATACTAATATTTTCCTAGGTATCCACACTCCCCTTGCAGGACATATCATGGATGGGATTCTCAATAATATTTTCAAAGTTGGATTATCTATGAAATTCCAATAGTCATCACTCCCATCTATGTTGGATATGAGAGAGTCTTCCTTGCTGGTATCACATCCTGAGATATAACTACCCTCGTCCTATTCATAATAATCATCCTTCAAAGTTTTGGTTTCAAAGATATTATGAGAATTTAAACTTTCCAAAACTTCATCCCTAAGTGATGAAAATAGAGGAATGTCATCATACACATCATAAAATTCTTCACAAGTGTCGATCTCTGTAATGGTTTCCTCATGAGGGATTTCTGGAAAAATATTAGCATTGCAACGAACTTGAGAATACCTCAAATCTACAATGTGTTCACTCATGGGTTCCTCGTGAAGCTCTTCAATAGGATCATCCCGAGTGTGAGCATTTATAATGGAACTCATGTAATCCTCTAGCTCATTTAGGTAGGTGAGGGTCCTTTCTACAATAGTTACCATATCTCCCTCACCATTATGCCACCTCTCAAAAAACATAGCACATAAGTCTTTAGGGGAGGTAATGCATTTATAAGGAAGACCACAAAACCATATCCATGCCTTCTTTTTCAAAGAATGAGCAAAAGTTCGCATCATATTATCTCTATGAAGTATGTTGAGTTTTTTCATGAATGAAAGAAAGGATATGATGTGAATGACAGCTAAATCATCATTTCCACAAAAAATTGGAGCCTGAGAATATATTTCATCTTGGAGATATGGTTCATAGTTAGGAAAACCCGGGATGCCCGAGAAATCGATGGTAGGATATGCACTAGAAATTAGAGCACCATAATCTTCATCATCCATAACATCTTATTAGTAGCATATATCAACCATGTATTTTATACTGAACCAGAGCAACCAAACAACAAGCATTTAAAGTTTTACTATGTCGTATGAGCTCATCTACACAAAACAAGTGTCAACAAAATTATGAGAAAGTAGGGTTTTATCCCTTCAATAGAGTCGCCATGTGAAAAAGAAAAATATGCATTTATAAATCTTTCACAAAAAAAAAAAAAATTGGTTTTCTTTGTAAAAATAAAAACTGAGAAAAGTCAGTGGAGTCGCTAGATGAAAATTAAAGATATACTCTAAGCATTCATCAAACAAAGAAAAAACAAAAAGGAAGAAAACAAAAGTCGTACTCTGAGAATAAAAATATGTATCCCCAACAACGATGCCAAAACGTGTTTCCTCCTTTCACACACCTAGGGGGGAACGTGGCAAAATCATTCAAGCCACTCGGTGCATCTTTGGGGGCAAGTCTCGAGTCAAGGTTGTCACCTTGTTCTTGACTCCTCCGTTTAGGTTCAACTCCTAACGAAGCCAAGGAGGGTAGACCCTATTAAGTTACTAAGGCAAATTACCTTAGTATGATGATGTTAAATTGAATAAGTTGCTTAGGAGTTTGAAATTAACCATAAATAACCATAGATGACACGATGAAAAATGAGCAAAAGAAGCACAATGATGACACACACAATATATATATATATATATATATATATATATATATATATATATATCGCAAGATTTAAACAAAGAACCAATGCCTTAAAAATGGAGTCATAACATAATCAAATGTACTTGCATGTGCTTGGAGTGAATGTTTTGCAATTTCCTTTTGGTACGTTTTAAGTTAATATGAAATATGAGTGGATTAAATTAGGCAAGGGGGGAATCCAGATATACTCGAGGGGTACTTGGAGTATGTCAAAAAATAAACCTTCACAGCTATCCACAAGTAATGTGTGGGCTGAATGGAGTCTCTGAGACTGTGTTCATAATACACCCAAGGGTGTAATAGAGATCGCGCCCCGAGGTCACCGTCCAGGAGTTCCCACTTCCTTTGGATATTTTTCCACCGTTTACGGTTTGATCGAGGCATTGGATTTTCATTTGATGGTGGTTAATTGGGGAAGGTGAATCCTAATTAATCTAGTCACTCACGTTGCTTTTGATGCAGCTTGACTGATCAGATGAATTGCAGCCAAGTGCAGATCATACACACTAGAGTCTTTGTAATTTTTAGTAAATTTTAAAAGATGTGTTTTTAGAAAGAAAAACCCTCCAAGAACCTCTTTCGGTCCAAGTGGACCTCAATCGGGGAATCAAGGAGGGGATTGATTTTAGAAAGATTGTTTGAACAAATTAATGACAAGCAGCAAAAAAGAAGCAAACCACAGGTTTTCTAATTAGTCCTACCACGCATCTCTTTCCCCTTTTGGGTCAATCGGGAAGTCGTGGGGTAAGTACTAAAGTTACTTTGATAATTCAATATGGAATATATGATAAATTAATCAAATCATATTATTCTGCATAAATGAAACTAATCTAGATCGAAAAAAATAAGAAAATGCAAAAAACGGAAAAAAGGACTCAAATCTCCCCAGGGGGGATGGGAAATGGGTTCAAAAGAGCCTATTCAGAGAAAATTTTATTATAAGTGGTTAAAATATCAGAAAAATTATATGATTCCTCTTGGTTCTTATACAGAATGAAACCAAGATCTTAAAAAGTGCCGAAATAAAATATTACAGTCGAAAAAGGGAGACCCGTAGGGGGATTTGGATGGCCCAAAAACCACTTTTGAACAAAAGATTATCCTCTTTCTGTTATACCTGATAAAAAAATATCAAGCTTATTAGAATGAAATATTCCCAAAATCACTTTGAAAGTACCTTTGGGTCAGCCTACTTTAAACCAAAAAAAAACTAAGTTAAAACTAGTTAAAAAGGTAAAAAAGGAACCAAGGAAAGCAAGATTTCCTTGGGATCTTGGATTTCCTTTAGGGAAGCCAATGTGATGTGCACTAATTTATGGATTTTATATTTTAAAACAAAAAACAGAAATCTAATGCATGCAAACTATGGATTCTCTTTAAAATGCCATGTAAAAAGGTCGATTTCCCTAAAACTAGATCTAGAATGCATATGAAACTTTTAAGGAGCAAGATATAGATTATGAGACTTGAGAAAATAGACCTACGTTCATTTTTACTTTAAAATAATATATGTAAATAATATCAAATTCTGTAAACAAAGTAACCAGGTAAAATTTTGATTTTAGGAGGAAGAGATAGAAAGAGTGTTGGAAGTCTGGGAAAGTTGGGCTTTAGAGTCTGCTTTAGTGGAACACCGAGGGATTATTTCCTCAAAAATATCCTGAATATGAGGAATATTCAAACTATCTCAACCCATTCTACAAGTGATATCACCTGCAACTTAGAAATCCTTGCACAAACAGATGTTTAAAACATGGGTGTTGCTAGAAAAAGACAATTAGAAAGCATGCAATTAAACTTAAAATACATGCAACTCCAAGATATATGAAACAAGTGATCAGTAAGAGCATAAATAAAACTAGAATGATCTCTTACCCCAATGGGAGGGAGCTCTCCTTCAAGGCCAAAAATTAACCAGCAAAATCAAAGATCAATAATACAGATTATACCTCATAAGCACTTGACAATCATCATCCACACATGAAAAGCATTACACCATAGATCTTGCCTCTAAAGCTTTAGTTATGCCAAAATACTAAACAATACAATAACAAAAGCTCTTCAATCCAGCTCTAACTAGATTGGAAGAGGAAAACTGAGCTTTATTTATAACAAAAACTGGAAATCTAGCCCAGGGGGGCACAATTCCCAAGGAGAGAGAGAGACTGTAGCTATATGTGGATTCAATCTGAGCTTTATCTGAGTCTCATTGAGTTTGATCTAAGTCTCACTGAGTGCAAGTGTCAATCGGAGAGCTGATCGGACTAACACCTCAACCTGTTAACTGAAAGATCCACCAAAACTGATCTAGATGGGCCCACACATGTGGAGGAGAGAGAGAAGACACAATTCCCAATATTGCATGCTATGGTGCACTCCTAGTTTAGCCCAAATCACCTCCTTCTATCAAGGAATGGTCAGCTCCAGTCAATCTCAAGCCGATGAGACTGCTTTCAGTCAAATCAGAGCAAATCCCATTGATTTAGGATTTGGGGTTTTCTCCAATATTTAATTAATTTATTAATTAAAATAATCAATATTTGATTTTTAGGGTTTTCTGACCCGAGTGATGGGAAAATCACTCAAAAATTAGGAAAAGTGGGTTTATGGGTTTACATGGTGCTCTGAGCAAGAAAATGAGCACCCACATGACTGACACTGATTTTCAAGCCCACTTTTATTAGAAAAACAATTTTTCCAATTAGACTATTAAAAAATAGCCTAAGTTTCATGGAAAAATTAAAATTAACAAAAAGTTAAAAGAATTAAAACCTAGGGGGAATTAGACATGTTCATATGACTCGACCATAATTCCTAGCATGTTTATACATTGACACATAGACTCTAATAACCTCAATATGCCTAAATTACAAGTCGACCACCCCAACTTTGGAGGTATTGAGTGAAAAACTTAGAAATTATCAGTCATTTATTCAAAACCCAATAATAACCAAGGGAAAAAACACTCTGGGCTGATCGGATTGAAAAATAAATTCCAAGAGACTGACTCTTTTACAGACACTATCATGCTAGAACATTTTATTACAACTCCCCCACGGGGTATGAACATGTGATACAGTACAACAAGCACTTCCCAGAAGTACTTTCGAAGGTCTTCTGAAGTCCAAACAAATCATCTTTTTCCAGTTCACCAAGCTCACTTGATAAAAACCACTAAGTACAACTTAGGTGGTAACAGGATGAAGATTAGTGAGCCCAAGTTTTCTCACAGTTTTGATGGTCATAACATTGATAGTTGTGCTTAAATCTACCAAAACATTTGGTATCTTATTGTTTCCAATGTGTACTGTAACACTAGGATTTCCAGGATCATCATACTTGGTCAAGAGAGTTTTTCCCATTATTAATTCAAAAAGTTTTCCTATTACATGGACAGTGGGAGGATCCCTAGGCTTTCTTCCTAGTTTACTTACACACATATCTCTGACTGTTTTGGAACAGATGGGCACATCATGAAGGCCTATAACAGTGGAATTTTGACATATAAGTTCTTTAATTCTTCTAAAAGATTAAACTGAGGTTGTTCCATTGTCTTCTGTAGTGTTAGTCACTCAGGATATGGCGGTTCTCTAATTAGTTGTGTAGGTTGTGTTTCTTCCTATGTTTCATCTGGTATCTCAGTAGGACTCTCAGCATCCTCAATGCTAGAGATCATTGTATTAGATAGGTATTATTGATTCATTGTTGCTTCAGTCATAGAAGATGGAACATCTTTAATGACTAAGGGCTCCACAACCCTCCCTGATCATAAGTGTATGTCATCGTAGGAAACTAGGTTAACGGAGTAAGCAGTAATGTTGGCAGTCTCAAATTGGTGAACTGCTTTATTATTTGGGTTAAGGTTAGGCTGGGCAGGAAGATGTGGCTATATTGGCATGTTCATTGGTGCAACATTGTTTTGGAGTTTCAGTTGCGGTTGTTGGTACTGTTGGTGAGGGTATTACTGAGGAGGGTACTATTGATGAGGGAATTATCAATGAATAAAATGTTGATGAGGCAGTTGGTTATGAGGAAACTAATTTCCTGGATGGGATTTTCTCCAACCAGGAGACCAAGAATTTTTTTGGTTTGATTGTTGTGTCCAAGGTGACCAAGATTTAGAATTATACATAAAAGGTTGAGATGGATGTCGTTGATTGTTAGAATAATGTGAAGGGAATTGTGTATTCATATTATTCATATTATTCCAAAAAGGTAATGATTCTAGATTCATACCTTGACTCTGAGGCTTCCAATGCTTCTTTTGAGAAATGAAGTAAGCTTGCTCCACATCAGGAGTATATGCCTGCAGGACTGCCTTGACTTGGGGTAGTGAAGGACATTCCTTAGTATCATGATTCAATTCACAAAGTTGGCATACTTCCACCTTGTCAAGTGGACATTCCTTCAGTGGGTGCTTCTTCTTGCATTTAGGACAGAATATGCCAAGTGTTAGATATTCTACTACTTACCTCTGATTTTCTCTCAAGACGTCCATTTCTGAGGAGATGGAGCTCATCATTTTTTTCTTAAAATTTTCAAGAAGATTTCCTATTTCTACCCAAGTGGCTCGTCCATTGGATGACTTCTATGTTCTGTTGAGAAAATCTTGTTATAGTCCTTTGTCCTTTTTGTTGTTTCTGGAAGATCCTCTTGAATATATTTGACATAAGTTGACAATATTATCAAAAGGTTCTATTGAGATATCCCCCTTTCCCAACAAATTCAACATGCCCAGGAAATCTTCTATAATCCCACGAAGTAGGATAATTTTGAGCACATCTAACCCCATGTCGATTTGTTCTTCCCTATGTACATTATACAGAATACTCTCAATGATGTCCTCCAGACTCTCTTCATCATTCTGCAGCATATTAAACAATTCTTCTCTTTTGTATTTAGTGTTACGATACTCCTAGTATTTTCCAAGGAACACTTGCTTCATTTGTTCCTAGGTGGTGACAGCCTCACCACCCAGGCTCATAAACCATCACAGAGAATTTTCCTTCAAAGTAGCAGGGAAACATTTTAACTTTTGTTCACTAGACGTGTAATAGAAACTGCGATAGAGGATGTCAAATTCGAAGAGAAAATCACCTGGATCCTCCGTGGCTTTCCCATGAAAGTGTGGTAATACTGATGGTGAGATGTTATTCATGGGGGCTTGACAAAATGGATGTCGAATGGGGAACTAAAGTGTTGCAATGGCATCCTCATGTGGAGGGTCACCATCCTTGTGATGGTTATCCCCTACTCCTTCTTCATGATCCTAAAGGTCACGTCCGTTATTCATGTTTTCCTCTGCTTCCTCCTATCTTTGCTTCCTCTAATTTTCCCAATCCTACTGGAGCTGTAACCACTCCTCCTTGGTAACCTCTTTCTCATCAATGTGGTAAACCACCTCTAGCTCACCTGCTCCCATAACAATGGATCTATATTCATCTGCAGGGACACCAGATGGTGTCGCAGCTTCTCCTGTTCTCTCCATTGTAGAAGCTTATTCTTCCACCCTAGGAGTAACGAGGATTCTTCTGACAGATGATGGTCCCTAATGATGAGATTCGGTAGAAGAATTAGCTCTAGAAACTAGATCGTCAATGAATGTCCTCCTTCCCAAGGCTGAACTACTTCCACGACCTCGACCACCTGCAAAGTTAGTATTCTAGGGAGTTCTAGGGGTTTTGGGAATATCACGTTGTACTCTCCTTGTATTCATACAACCCAAAATTCATGCAAGATTAAAAAATATTGAAGAAAAATGAATAAATGAAACTACTACAATGTCTATCAATTATCCTCCCCGACAATGGCGCCAAAATGTTGGTCACCCTATATGCTAATTAATTACAACTAACAGAATGCTCAATATGAATTGTCAATCTAGGGAAGTATTTTATGTTTCAAAGATAATTAGCACAATATATGCATAAACACTTAAGTAGTTGATTGAATAAATTAAAGATGATTTTCCTAGCTATCTTCTTAGTCAAACTCTTCTCATGGATAAAATCTAATTTACCCATCCAAGAATTCAGAAATGCAATTATCTTCCTTCAACATCAATATAGCAATAAAAAACCTAAGAATAGATAACTAGACTTACTTTTGCAAGAAGTTAAATCCTAACAGTATCATACTATAAGTGGATCAATCATAACTTGTCTAATTCAACTAATCTAAGAATTCGAAACAACAAAAATTGAACCAAACATGCTCTAAACCATGATCTAACTAAATAAGCAACCCCGAGAAAGATAAGTAACCAGAAGGAACTAGAATTGAGCTTGATTGTAACATCTATTGGTACACATGCATAATAGAAACTATCCTACATAGTCGACTGTCACACCACACAATTATAGCTTAATAGGAATGCAAACATTAACTATCAAAGGAAACACAATGATCAACCATTACTGTTGCAACTAACTGTAAATGCATCTACTGTAATTTCCAGACCACACACTAAAAATAATCAAAGCATCTAATTAAATCAGAAATCTCTATGGGAAGGCAGGACCAGCCT
Organism: Pseudotsuga menziesii; assembly: GCA_001517045.1. NCBI lineage: Eukaryota > Viridiplantae > Streptophyta > Pinopsida > Pinales > Pinaceae > Pseudotsuga > Pseudotsuga menziesii. Next base: position 85,148 of record LPNX011222087.1, read on the forward strand.
TCGAACAGAGACCCCGGGACTAACACAAATTAAGAGGCATAAATCTGGAGAAAACTTCTCCTTGTATTAATACAGTGAATTACAGTTACATCTCTTTGTCACAGCTTACACAGTCTGATAATAATCAACCAACCCCAAGCTCAGATCACCTCCCTATATTTATACATCAATGGCATAATCCTCACCCACTAATATTGGGAAGCCATGAACATCTATGATCTTTAGGCTACCTTGTTACAACAAGTTGTTACAACTATGAGTGAAATTGATTGGAGAAAGAGAATATAGCGAGTGTTGTTGGTCTTGGTTGTTAATGGATCAAACAGAATCAATTAGATGGAAGATACCCTGTCTATTGCAACTATGCCCTAAGTAGCGGCGTGCTGTTGCAGCTACCACGTGGAGCAATGATCATTATTCCCACTCAACATATGGAACTGGGAATGAAGAGTAACAACTGGCACCCAATATTCATTTCTTCTCTAGACTAAGCGGTTGCTACACCTGTGTTCCTCAATGCTTGAACTATCTTTATAAAATCAAGAAATATTAGCACAATTCAAGAGACAAAGTTCTAACCATAACAATATTAGGCATTACTAGAATAAAACAATAATTAATCATACCTGTAAATATTTAAGCTCAATGTGAGGAAAAACATCTTTTTGGTGTGTAGAAATGAAGTAGGACAAGGAAAAAATATATAATGGGTGTGGTAAAAAAGGGTCTATTACAAGACCCAACAGAGGGATCAGTCAAAATATTTGAGCCTGTTTTCCATCTCTTGGGAGGGCTCAGCATAGGATGATGTATGTAATCTCTTTTTCAAGGCAATAGAAGGATATAATCGAAATTACAAAAAAAAATATTAAGATAATTTGTAACTGTAAAACTTTAGGATGAAAGATATAACACTTGCTATGGATTTATAGTTTTTTTTAACTTGTTAAAATTAAATAAGGAGATAGGTTACAATTCCATTTTGTACTCTTTCCAAACTGGATAAAACCACAACCTTTTGACTAAATATAAAGTAAGCATTTTGATATAAAAGAAAAAATGATTTTCATCCTAGTTGTCTTTATTATTGAATAGTTTCCATGTTAAATATAAAATAATCTAAATGTGACCAAAGTCATCTATCTAGCTTTATTTCACACCTTTTAACGTATAGTGTTATACTCTAGGAAAGTTGACCTGAATTTGAGTCCAAGTTAAGGAGTATCATTTTTTTAACATTCTATTTATTTTGAAAATGTATTCATACATCAAGGTTCTTACCTATGAATCACATTTTTCAATAAAGCATTGAGACTTCCTTGAACCCTACTTTGACAAGATTGAATGAGTTTTTGTATAGATCCTATGAAATTTGTCATATTTTCATATTTTCTAGACTCTACTTTGACATGATTGACTAACTTTTTGTAGTGAGCCTATGAAATTTGTCATATTTTCGTATTGTTATTTAAAGTGATATATGTTTTTTTTATTCATCTTTTCAATGTAGAGAACTGTTATTATATTATAGATATTAAAATGCTTACGATAAAAAAATACATAAAGATAAATTTATTTATATATAGTTTTTTTTAGAATAGCAAAATTTATCATAATTTAATTTTCAATTTGATATTGAGGATGATTATCACTGATTACTATCCACAAATGTGATTTAATTCATCATCGTTATTTGATATCTAAAGAGGCAGAGTTCTCCTGCCAAATGCCTCTAGATTTTGGGTCATTGACATATTTACTTACATTTGAAAAAGATCAATTATTAACCAATCAAAAATAATTTTAGACCATATTATGTGACCATCACATAATGTTATTATACTAATAAACATAAAAAAATCTCTAATTTAAACATAATTTTAAATTTAATTGATAAAAGAAGGTACCATAATCATTTGGTCATTATATAAATGTTTAAATATATTCAAAACTTTGATATATATATATAACAATTCTTAATTTTATATTTTAATTAATAAATAAAATAATTTCACATTTAGAAAACTATTTATTTATTACCATTCCTATGATTTCCCCTCCATTCACATTTATTTTGTTTTTAATCACTCATTTATCCATTTTTATGTTTCTTTTGTTTTCTAAATTACCTATAGACATACAACAACCCATTATTAGGTATGCAATAACACACATAAAATGTGGTTATCGTTGTTTGTACTTATTCTAAATTTAAGGATTTCATTATAAATTTTGGAATGTTGAATTTGTTAAATGTGAGTGTTGGTCAAACTACATACATTTCATTGTTATTCCCATGTTTACATAAAATGTAAGGAGTAACAAAGTGAAATATTATTATATCTTACATGAACTATAGTATCTATTTCAAATTTTTATACTCAAAAACTTGAATACTTATTTTCAATTTTATTTTCTATCTTTGTTAGTTATTAAAAACATCGAGACTCTTTGTATTTGTAAAAAATACGCAAAAAATTGAATACTTATTTTCAATTTCATTTTTCATGTTTGCTACTTACTAACAACATCAATAATCTTTGTATTTGTCAAAAATATCATAAGGCGTAGCTTTAATTAGAAATATTATGTCACTATTATGAAGTGGGTATGTCACATATAATATTGCACATACATGCATATTGAAATGCATTCATGCATTCAATCAATGAAATGAATATCTATTTTTTCTCTTTGTTCCGAGTAAGATATTGTGCGTGCGAGACATAGGTTACTTGGAAATATTAACCAAACTCCCTTTGGACACTTTCACCCTCACAAAAATGATTCCCTTTAAAAAATTAAATATATAGACTCAACGACATTAATTTAAGATTAAAAATTTAATAATATGCGTGGTTGTTATTCTCTCAACAACCACATTGTGAGAATTGCTTAATAGTGAGATCTAGGAGCTAAGTCAATCTTCACAATCTAATTTATTCACAAAATATGCAAGAAAATAGTAAAAGAGAACAAAATAACACACATAGATGGTGCCAATAACTAATCTTCATATTAGTGTACAACTTTTAGATCTGTATGGTAAACACTTATAATACAATGGGGAAAATTCATGAGCCCTTGGAGGCCCCCTGGATGCATACAAGTGTTAGGCTAGGATTTGACCCCTAAACCCCCCTAGGTTGACAAATAGGCTCCCAAACCATACCAAACAATCATGAATGCAAGTGTGAACATGTATGGAGGAATGTTAGATCATAAATGAAGGAATGAGAGGAATGGGTGAACACATGTGTGAGTGGGAAAGTCTCTAGGAGCCAATAAATGCCTAAGAAGACCACAAAACAACCACATTCGCACACAAGCGCCCCTAGTCAAACATATTACCTGATTTAAGGGACAAGGAGTATTATGTCATCAATGAGGGTGACTAGGTTGTTAGGATGATCAAACTAGAGATCCTAAACTATCAGGATGGTCAAAGTGGAGCGCCTCAACTCTAAGTTAATGAGCCATAAATCACCTAATAGACCAAGATTGATCAGTATAACCTAAGTAGGATCATATAACATAAGTACAAGACAAACGAAAATTCCTCCTAGGTGTAAAACCATGGTACTAAGGTATATTAATTCTGTAACACCCCCCCTTAAGCCTAACTTAGTACAACTTATACCAAATGTTTATTGAGGCCTTGATAACTAACGCTCAAGTCACCTCTTACAACAATTTTTTTTTAATTGTCCATGTAAAATGAGGAAAGAGGTAAAACCTCATGGGGAAAATCCCCCCTCAATAATGGACATGACAGATATGATAAAAAATATGTATTCAACATGTCCTCTTCTTGGTGAAGATGTTATGGATGCCAAGATCATGCATCCATGCATCAATGTGTTGTAGACAAAAACATGTGGACAGGCCCCTTTATGGTCATCATTTTCTAATGAAGGATCATAATAAGAATGTATTTTTCTGCAATAATACTCTGATATAGAAGCATAATCAATAATGGAAAATATATCTCTACAAACTCTTTCCCAAATAACATCAAAAGACTCAACAAAATCTGCCTCATGTGTACTTGTCATATCATGGATAAAACCATGAATTTTATTCCCAAATTGATGAAGCACCTTCATAAATCTGTAAAAAATGCCATGAGGCTATGAAATATCAAAATATATGTCATATAAAACATAAAATATCATATTTATGGTGTCTCCATGAGTGAATGGGTCCATAGTTGGAGAAGAGTGGGAAACTAGATCACACTGGCAGTTGAGCGAACTTGGATGTTCTGGAGATTTGAAACTTGAAAAATAGGTGGTGAGATAAAGTCCAGAAATATCGAACAAAATTCCCATGAATGTCAATTCCATGTATTTACATCCAATGAATTTCATACAAGACATAAAAGAAACATACAGAAGAGACATAGCATTGGAAACTAGGCAATTTTGAGATTTTCCAACTGGTGAACTTGAGAGTTGTTGGGTATTTTGGCATTCAAATGGTTGGGGAAATGAGTCTATGAATTTCATAGGCTGTATATCAGACTAAATATAACCTTCATAATCATAATAGGAAGGATATGAATGAAGTGGGAAAGAGCTTTCATAAGACACATCGGAAACTAGTAAAAAATGACTAGTTTCTGGAGGAAACTTTGGTGAACTGTTTGGGGTTTCTTCCAAGGAAGGGATGGAGGTTTCAGATGCTGATATATAAAAATGTAAATAATAAATATAGACATATGAAAAATTCTTTTATCCCAATCACACAAACCATGCGTAGGCTTACCATCTTCTTGCTTACGCTCCCATATTTTTGCAAAATATGGAACATCAATAGTGTTCTCTACAAGGAGTTGGGTCATGATTTCCATCTTATTTATGAATCAATATCTTTAATGATGTGAAACGTTGCAATAACCACATGTGGGTATTTATCTCTTACTCTTCATCCTCCTAGATTTTGAATCCTCATCAATTGAACTGAATCTTTATGTATCAGAATGCTTCTTCTCTTTCTCTCTTTGTTGCTTCAAATCCTTGACTTTCTTCCTTCCTTTGGATTGATTTGAAACACCATAAAAAAGGGATTGATCCTTGGTGGATATGATGGTGTTGATGTATTTGTAACTTCAGAATGTATTCATCTATGTATCTTATGTATTGTAACCCGATGTTTATCCCGGGATGTATCTATTATGAATTTGAGTCATGTTGTCATGCCCCGATGTTTCGATCGGGAGGATCAATAATGTAAACAAGTCATGTCAAGTCATGGTGGGTAACCCTCTGATTGTCTAAGTGTTAAATTCCCCGCATTTCTGGGGCACTAGGGTTATTAGACTCTCCTAGTAGAATTCGGTCCTAGTAGGGTTTTAGTCATGTCATGATTAGTATAAATAGAGAACTGGAGTCTCTATTTATCACACAAGTCATACACACTCAAGTGTAGTGCATAGTTGAGGAAGGAGAAGACACTGGGGCTAGAAAAGAAGAAGATTACTGCTGTTGGGAGATCACTTACTGTTTTGGGGATTTTACTGTTTTGGTGTTGATTCTATCTCTGAGGAAGTTGCGGGGTTTTATCCTTTATGGTTTCCCCAAGGAAAAACACTGTGTTCATTGTCTCTTGTGTTTGATTGTTGTACTTGTTATTCTCTCAATTAAAGATCCTAATAATGCTAGCTTAATATTGAAAAACTAACATGGTATCAGAGCTAACCTGAGAAGAAGACACTGTGCAGCTGCGAGAACTAGGGCTTCCTAGTTTATGGATCTTCCTCCACAGATTTTCAGAAAAAGTAAGGTGGAATAAATCTCCTTCTTAGGGCGCATCTTTCTGTTGAAACAGAATCCAATTCTGAGGTTTTTCAGTTTTGGACCTGTCACTACTGTCGAAAATTAGGGATTTTCACAGAAGAGGAATTTTTCAGTGAGCCCAGGCCTGGATTGATCTCCTCCCCAAAATAGAAGTTAGGGACAAATTTCAAGGCATTTGGGTGGACAGAACTTCGGAAAAGCAAAACCCTAATTTGCTCCTGAACCAGCTCTACAGGATTTCATCTCAAGTTTCAGATCCGACATCTTGAACCTGGTAAGATCTAAAATCTTTTGTATTTCCATTTGATGTTCTCAGATAAAGATGTCTCATCATACCAAGCTTGATGAAAATCTTGAGGGAGCTGATAACTTCCGAGCCTGGAAGTATAGGATCTCCCTGGTCCTGGAAGAGAATGAATTAGACTCGTACATTCATGAGGAGGTTCCAGTTCCAGAGGGAGATGAGGCAAAGGCCTTACATAAGAAGAAGATGGTTATGGCAAAGAGGATCATTGTTGATTCTATCAAGGATCACCTTATCCCACAAGTGTCCTCTCTCAAGACACCTAAAGCTATGTTTGATGCCCTAACCAAATTGTTTGAAGGGAAGAACATAAACTAGAAGATGACTCTGAGAAATCAACTGAAGAATGTGAAGATTCAAAATGCAGAGACCATCCAGTCTTACTTCACAAGGGTTTCTCAGATCAAGGAACAATTGGAAGCTGTAGATGAAGAAGTGGAGAATGCAGAGATTGTGATGACTACTTTGAATGGCCTTCCTAGGTCATGGGATGCTTTCATTCAAGGAATTTGTGCTAGAAAGAAGTTAGTCAAATTCAGCAGACTATGGGAAGAATGTTCTCAAGAAGAAGCATGGATAGTAGCTCGAGAAGAGAAGATGGGTAGTGAATATCAAGCTCTCATAGTTCACTCCAAGAAAGGTAGAAGGAGACCTCATTACTCTAAAGGCAAGGATCCTCATCATAGAGATAACATTAAAAGAGACCTATCCAAAATGAGATGTTATACATGTGATGAAAGAGGACACTTTGCAAAAGATTGTCCTAAGAACAAGGGCCACTCTCATAAGAAGAAGGGGAATAAAAGAAGACATCATGCTCATGCTGTAGAGGATGATGAACCATCCAAGAAGAGATCCAGATATGAAAGTGAAGATTCTTCAAGCGAGGATGAATATGTTCTGATCTTCGCTCTCACAAGTAACATTTCTCATGGAAGTGATGATTGGCTTATAGACAGTGGGGCCTCCAAACATATGACTGGATTCAAGGAATCCTTTGTGAGACTGTCAGAACATGAATCACCTCACAAGGTGAAGCTAGGATATGACTACCAATATCCCATAAAAGGTAGTGGGGAATATTCATATAAACTAGACTCTGGTAAGTCTCTAACAATGAAAGAAGTATTGTTTGTGCCAGGACTCAAGAAGAACCTTCTCTCCGTATCAGCATTGGATGCAAAAGGAATGAGGGTTGCATTCATAGATGGTCAAGTCATTATGTGGCCTAGAGGAAAGACTATCAATGATGCGGTAGTGATTGGAGAACAAGAAGGAGGTCTGTACAAATTGAAGGGCCATCCAGAACAATCCTTGGTCCATGACACAGTAGAGCCAAATGAGCTTTGGCATAGAAGGCTTGCACATGTGCATTACATAGCACTACCTGTTGCAAGCAAAGCTGTTGAAGCTCTTCCAGAATTCCAGAAAAAATATGATGGGGTTTGCAAAGGATGTGCAAAAGGGAGGAATACAAAGAAGAAATTTCCCAGCAACAAAAGCAAAGCCAAAGGCATACTATAAATCATCCACTCAGATGTATGCGGTCCTATGTCATCAAACTCACTAAGCGGGTATGCATACTATGTTTCTTTTATTGATGATTTTTCTAGAAAGACATGGGTTTATTTCATGAAGCACAAAGACAAAGTATTTAGTAAGTTCAAAGAATTCAAAGCCTTGATCGAGAACCACATTGAAAAGAATATCAAGACTTTTCGATCAGATAATGGCGGAGAATTCACTTCGAATGAATTCAAAGAGCTATGCAAAGAATCGGGGATTAAGAGGGAGTTGTACACTCCTTATAATCCACAACAGAATGGGATTGTGGAATGAAAGAATAGAACCATCATGGAAGCTGCAAGAGCAATGCTTCATGATCAATATCTCCCTATGCATCTTTGGGCTGAAGCTGCCAGAATAGCAGTGTATGTATAGAACCGTACTCCACATAGAGTACTCGAGAACAAGACTCCTAAAGAAGTCTTCTCCGGCAAGAAACCAGAAGTTAGCCATCTCAGAATATTCGGTTGTCTTGTGTACATACACATTCCAAAAGAAAAGAGAACAAAATTAGATCCTTCAGGAAGGAAGGGCATATTTGTGGGATACTCTGAAAGCTCGAAGGCTTACAGAATCTATTTCCCAGGATACAAGAATATTGACATTAGCAAGGATGTAACATTTGATGAAGACATAACTTACAACAAATCCAGAAAGAGACCTGTTGAAGAACCTGAAGAAGCAGAAGAAGAAGCACCCAGAATTCATGATACAACCATGAATGAAGAAGCTCAAGAAGAAGATCAAGATTTTGAGGAACCACAAAGACCTGTAGATCCACCTCTAGAGAAGAATCCTCATAAGAGGAAACCTGCATGAGTACGTAAAATTATCCAAGGTGCCGAAAGATATGGGGCTCCAGAAGAAAATCACAGAGAAAGAAAGAGGACCAGATCCTGCTCCGGGTATGTAGCCTTACTATGTGATTTCATTGATAAAGAACCTTCTAGTTATGAAGAAGCAGTAGAACAGAAAGAATGGAAGGATGCTATGATCAAAGAATATCAATCAATCATGAAGAATGATGTTTGGAATGTTGTCCCAAGACCAAAAGGGAAGTCAGTTGTAACTTCCAAATGGATCTACAAGATCAAGCATGCTGCAAATGGTAGCATTGAAAAGTATAAAGCAAGATTTGTAGCTCAGGGTTTCTCTTAGAAAGAAGGGATAGACTATGAAGAAACCTTTGCACCTATAGCCAGATACACTTCCATCAGATCAGTACTTGCTTTGGCTGCAGTGATGAAATGGAAGATACACCAGATGGATGTCAAGACTGCTTTCTTGAATGGTGTAGTGGAAGAGGAAGTGTATGTAGAATAGCCACTCGGTTTTGAGACACATAATAGAGAGTCTCATGTATGCATATTGAAGAAAGCCTTGTACAGTTTGAAACAGGCACCCAAGACCTGGTACGGCATAATTGATAAATTTCTATCCAGTTTTGGCTTTACCAAGAGTAAAGCAGATTCCAACCTTTACTATAAGGTTGAGGATGGCAACCCAGTGATGCTTCTACTATATGTAGATGATATATTTGTGACAGGTACGGATGGGTTGATTGCTGATACAAAGATAAATCTTGCTGCCGAGTTTGAAATGAAGGACTTGGGGATGATGCATTCCTTTCTAGGTATGGAGGTGTGGCAGAGTACAAATGGAATCTTCCTTGGACAAGGGAAGTATGTAGTAGAGATCTTGAAGAGGTTTGGGATGATGGACTGCAAGGCTATGGCCACACCTATGGTATCGAACCTGAAGATATTGAGTGATGCTTCATCAGAGTCGATTGATGCTACGATGTATCATCAGATGATTGGGTCATTGATGTACCTAATGAACACAAGACCAGACATTTGCTTTGTTGTTAACACCTTGAGCCAGTTCTTGACAGATCCAAGAAATGTTCACTTGATTGCTGCAAAGCATATTCTAAGGTACCTGAAGGGTACAGTTGATTATGGGCTCAAGTACGATGCGAATCAAAAGATTAACCTGGAAGGTTATGTTGATTCAGATTGGGAAGGCAATGCCATCGACAGGAAAAGCACTTCAGGATGTTGCTTTAGTATGGGATCAGGTGTGATCTCTTGGTTTAGCAGGAAGCAATCCTGTGTGGCACTAAGTACAGCTGAAGCAGAGTATGGCATAGCTTGTTCAGCTAGTTGTGAGGCAGTATGGCCGCGAAAGCTACTGTCTGATATATTTGATCTCCAGTTGGATGCTACTTGTATACATTGTGACAACCAGAGTTGCATGAAGTTGTCAGAGAATCCAGTGTTCCATGACAAGTCAAAGCATATCAAGATCAAGTATCACTATATCAGGGATATGGTGCAAAGGGGAGCGGTAAAGCTCCGGTATGTTGCGACAGAGAAATAGATAGATGATGTATTGACGAAGCCATTGGCTAGGATGAAGTTCTAGTACTTCAAGGAGAAGCTTGGTGTTCTCCAGATCGAGGTTTCCTCCAAGAGAAAGTGATGAGACCCATAGCCATTCTGTCATGGTGAGAGGATTGGTTCCTTCCATGTCAGATATGAGTGATGGCCATTCTATCGAGTAGGACAGATGTAAGGGCAACTGCCATTCAAAAGAATGGAGGCACCTGGTCAGTTACCAGGAAAACTCAGTCTAGGACTGAGAATCCATTCTGATGTGACAGAGGGATGTGTTCCCACTTGATCAGATGTAAGGGCTGAACCATTTTGTCATGGCTAAAGGATTAAGTTCCTCCCATGTCAGATGTGAGTGTTGGCCATTTCAACGAGCAGGTTGGTTGTAAGAGCAACTGCCATTCTCTAGGAGAATGGAGGCACCTGGTCAGTTACCAGGTAGCTGAGTCGAGGACTGGGGGCCATTCTGATATGATTGTTGGGATGTGTTCCCTCGTGATCAGATATGAGTGCATATCCCTTCCATCAGTAATGGGATGTGTTCCCTCACTGGGTGGATGTAAGTGCAGAGCCCTTCCATCAGTAATGGGATGTGTTCCCTCACTGGGAGGATGTAAATGGAGAGCCCTTCCATCAGTAATGGGATTTGTTCCCTCACTCGGTGGATGTAAGTGAAAATCCCTTCCATCAGTAATGGGATGTGTTCCCTCACTGGGTGGATGTAAGTGCAGATCCCTTCCATCAATAATGGGATGTGTTCCCTCACTGGGTGGATGTAAGTGTAGATCCCTTCCATCAGTAATGGGATGTGTTCCCTCACTGGGTGGATATAAGTGATGGGCCTTTCTGATATGATTATAGGATTGGTTCCTACATGATCATATGTGAGTGCTGGGCATGCCTTTCTGATGAGTAGGTCAGATGTAAGTGCTGGGTGAATACCTACATTATGGCTAGGCCTACAACCAGCATGAAAAAGGGCTGGCTCTCTAGAACTTCCTATGACGAGAATAATCATGAGATAGCACCAGTGATGATCCAGATCGAGTGATGATTGAGATCTAGTGATGATAGACAATGATGATCCAGATCGAGTGATGATCGAGATCCAGTGATGATAGCCAGTGATGATCCAGATCGAGTAATGATTGAGATCCAGTGATGATCCAGATTGACCGATGATCCAGATCCAGTGATGATATCCCATGATGATCTAGATCGAGAGATGATCCAGATTTAAAAAAAATAAAGATGACTTGAAGACTCAGAAGACTTGAGGTGTAGATGACAAGATGATCCAGTTGATACAGAGAAGAAGACCAGTGCTGAAAATTGTGTCAAAAGAATACCTTCCTAGTTAAGAGGGAGTGTTGATGTATTTGTAACTTCAGAATGTATTCATCTATGTATCTTATGTATTGTAACCCGATATTTATCCCGGGATGTATCTATTATGAATTTGAGTCATGTTGTCATGCCGTGATGTTCCAATCGGGAGGATCAATAATGTAAACAAGTCATGTCAAGTCATGGTGGGTAACCCTTCAATTGTCTAAGTGTTAAAGTCCCCGCATTTCTAGGGCACTAGGGTTATTAGACTCTCCTAGTAGAGGTCGGCCCTAGTAGGGTTTTAGTCATGTCGGGATTAGTATAAATAGAGAATTGGAGTCTCTATTTATCACACAAGTCATACACACTCAAGTGTAGCGCATAGTTGAGGAAGGAGAAGACACTGGGGCTAGACAAGAAGAAGATTACTGTTGTTGGTAGATCACTTACTGTTTTGGTGTTGATTCTATCTCTAAGGAAGTTGCGGGGTTTTCTCCTTTATGGCTTCCCTGAGGAAAAACACTGTGTTCATTGTATCTTGTGTTTGATTGTTGTACTTGTTATTCTCTCAGTTAAAGATCCTAATAATGCTAGCTTAATATTGAAAAACTAACAGATGGTACCCAGTTTCACTAACTTTTCTTGCTCCTGAATCAATGACTCCATGAAGTCTGCTAGCGAAGACATCGTCCAATTTCTAGCTATGAGCTTGCTTGAGTGGAATGTCGAAACAAACACATAATACTCAAGACCTAGCTTAGAAAGGATAGACAAGATAAGCTGATCATATTTCTTCTCTATGCCACACTATTTTAGTTGAAGCACAAGCACTTTGAACTTGGTGAAGAAGTCTTGGATTGTCTCATAGTGAGCTGGACTGAGTGAGATTATCTCATTTTCGAAGTAATGGCCTCTCATCTCATCAATCTTCCCAAATAGACACTCAATATTGATCCAAACTTAATTGGGTGTGATAATACTATCTACATGAAAGAGAAGGTCTCTTGAAATGTTGAGACAAAGCATACCAAATTCCTCATCAAGTCTATTGAATTACTTCTATTTCTCCACAACAGAGTTGCGCTCGGTCTTAGTCCCCATGGTGACTTTGTACATGCATTTTGACCTCATCTAGATCACCATTTTGGCCTTCCATTCAAAATAGTTGAATGGGGTTGTAAATACATGATTCTACTCAATTATTCTTGTGCACTGTGTGACAGAAACAATGTTGTGCCTACAATGCAAACACTCAAATTTTCTAAAAAATGCCCTAAACAACAACTCAAGTCTCTCTAGATTTAATTTGCAGATCCACAAAGCTCTGATACCATGTGATAGTTGCTTCATAGTGAGATATAGGAGCTAAGGAAATATTCACAATCTAAGTTATTCACAAAATATACAAGAAAACAGTAAAAGAGAACAAAATAACACACATAGATGGTGCCAATAACTGATATTTCTATTAGTGTACAAGTTGTAGATATGTATGGTACATACTTATAATACAATGGGGAAAATTTCTGAGCCCTTGGAGGCCATCTGGATGCATACACGTATCAGGATAGAATTTGACCCCTAAACCCCCCTAGGTTAACCAGTACGCTCCCAAACCATAAACAATCACAAATGCAAGTGTGAACACATATGGAGATATTATGGATCATAAATGAAGGAATTCTAGGAATAGGTGAACACATGTGTGAGTGTGAGAATCTCTAGGAGCCAATAAATTCCCAAGAAGAACATAAAACAACCACATTCACACACTAGCGCCCCTAGTCAAAGATATTCCTTGATTTAAGGGATAAGGAGTGGCTTGTCATCAATGAGGGTGCTTAGGTTGTCAGAATGATCAAACTAGAGTGCCTCAATTGTCAAGATGATCAAATTGGAGTGCCTCAACTGTGAGTTAATGAGCCAAAAATCACCTAATAGACCAAGATTGATCAGTATAACCTAAGTTGGATCATATAACATAAGTACAAGACAAATGAAAATGCCTCCTAGTTGTAATACCATGGTGCCAAGGTATATTAGTGCTATTAAACACATTAATTTTCTCAACAACTAGATTAATTTTAGATTGTGACATGCAGATATGTAAAATTATTGAATTTTACATATGCTCTTTTACATATCGTCGTATATCATTTGCTAGCAGATATTAATATACATATGTAAAATTGCATTTATTTATGTTTATTTACATTTATTTCTGTAATCTATTAGGTTAAAGGTTTGATAAGGACAAGATTAAAATCCAAGGTTTTCCACCTAGTGGCCCCAAGGTCGCTATGCACCACATATTTCCCACAGTTGTCCCTTTTGACAATTGTAATCCAATACTGAATATATTTATGATACACGGTTTGAAATTAATATGTATTAACTAGTGTATTAACTTTGTCAAAGCTTTGCAAAAAAACGAACATAGGATTCTTGCTAAAGATTGGTCTTTCTACTTCACTAGGTTATTCTCTATATCGTGTTTTCCCTATCGAAATTTTCAAGCTGGGAGGATTTTAGGCTCACCACGATGGGTACATGGTGACCCAATGAAAAAAAATCAATCCAACTCCTTTCAAGTTCTGGTCAGTAATGAGAAAGGGTTTGAATTCTGTTGTGGTTCTGGAATCATGGTGAAATCAGAGTGGGAAGTGTTACAGCAGCTGGAAAGGGTATCAACCCCGCTCAATGGTAAGTACAAAACCTATCTTCTTATTTTTGAATAATGTTATTAGAAATAATGCATATTATCATATGGTTTCTCAAGAGATTCATTTTCCATTTGCAAGTACCAATTATTGAAACCTTGTCGTTGTGTGTGGCCAACAACCCCGGTAAGTGGTATCTCACCTAAGTGATATATTCCTCTACTGGTGGATGGTATTTATGATTGGTTTGCTGGATTTTATCCCTGTGTGGAATGCAATCCTTCTTTGAGTCAATACGCATCTGACGTTCTCCTTAGAAACATGGTATGGGTTTTACATATGTTTCTTTGTTTAAATCCTGGAAAGGCTGGTAATCCCAAGTCTATAAGGGATTACAGGTTCGATATCATTGTTGGTTTCAAATCTTGGTATAATTATAGTTTGTGTTTAAAAGTGGCCTTAATTCCATGCTAAAGATTTTGTTTTGTAATAGAATTCAAATTAAATATCCCTTAGATAGGGTCTCAGATTGTAATTCTAAAACTCTATTGATTTATGTTTTCTGTAGTTGCCATCTAGCTCAGTGACATTGTCTATTTTGATACAATCTTGTTTAAACCTTTGTGGAAAGTTTTATCGTAAGTTTGTAATCTTCAGCCTAAACACTGAGTTATGATACTATTCTTCTTCTTAAAAGGTGTGAAACATTTACCAATAATGATAAAAAATTTCTCAAGATAAAAGCATCATTTTCACTCAAAATGTTAGCGTTCAGTTGTGGTTTGGTTTTAACCCCAAACTGTTAAAAGAAAACAATATGTTGGATGCTTAAATTTAGGGTTTATCCCTTCATGCCTTATTTGGATGTGCTTAAGACATCGTAAATGTATAAAATGCAGCATAAAAAGCAATGGGTCTTTAATACGTAAGGTTTTGTTTGTGGTTGAATCATTTTGGCATGATTATCCAAGGAATTAATAATATTATCTTTTTGTTTACTCTGTAATTGCTTGCGATAAACCATGACTTTGGACCTATACATACTCAGGGTTATTTGACATGTTTACTTGAAATGTTTCAATGTATTCACAACTATACATTTTTTAGATGTAACTAATTTAAGCATGAACTTAGTCATGTTTAGTCTGCCTCATATTTGTATTTGCCAGCTAAAAAGTTACTATGTTGTTAGGTTTATATTTACACTATAAATATCGATCTCGTGGTTCTTTTGCAGCATAATCTGTATGTTTTAATATTTTATTCGTGTATAAAGCTATTGGCTCAGGAAATAGTTATTATGGGTGGAATTTTAGTGGAATTTTGCACACGACGAGATGTGTATTTACAAAGTATTTATCATCTACTCCAAATATATTATGCGAGTTTATAAATTGTGTAGAACGAAAGCCATATTGTGTTCCATATTTGTTTACTTAATCCATGTGTATGTATTTTGTATAGCATAGGATTTTTAGTCCCCTAGCAGATGAGATCGAAACCTTCTGGATTAAGTTTACAGTTTCAACCATCTAAAAACATAACAAGCAGACCTGACTATCATTCAACTTCTAAAATATGTTTATCCATCCTAAGAAGTCACTTCGATCCTGAACATAACTCTATCCAAAGGTTAGCCTCCTTTCATGGACCAGATATTTCATTGCCTACAATCATATTTACTTTTATACAAGTATTAAACTTGTTTTTCCTATATATTGTAGATCTATCATAACAAAAGTCGGTCCGACAGAGTTCCCTGGACTTGGTGATCACTGGCCAATCTTAGTTGTCTAGAGGGTTGGTCAAGGCAAATAAGTTTTGATCCTGTACAAGTATAGTTCTAGTTGTTGTAAACATAGGAATTTAGATTAAAATATTTTACCAAGTAAATTATATATATAACTAGTATTATTAAGTATAAAATATATAAAAGGTTTACAAATTATATATATATATATATAATTTGAATTCCCTTATTCCCAAAATATATCTCATATTTTGGGAATAGGACTTGAGGTAGCAGATTAACAAGATGGACGAGAGTCTAACAACAGTACAACTAGGATTGTTCTTTTAGCCGTTGTATCCTTAAATAAAGTGGTTTTATCCTTAACTAATGATTTTGTCTTTAGATCTGCGTTAGATGACTTAATCAGATCCATAAGCTTTGCATGGTAGCGATCCCTGGACAATTGTTACGTCATCTTACCATCACTCTGAGCAGTTTCAATTCTTGGAATGGTGTGTAGCTCCAGGTGCTAGTGGTTATGTGACATTGGAATGGGTGTGGTGGCATCCATTGCGTGCAGGCCTTATGACACATGTTTTTAGTTACATGTAGTTGAAATGTGTAGGTTAGCGAATTGCTATGTAGTCTTCAATATATAAGAGTGCATTGCCAGCAATATGATGTTTCCACCCATGATCCAACGACCAAGAGCAAAGATTTTCTTTGATTAATATAATTGCACCCAATGATAATTATTTATATAATGTTTTTTTCTTTTATTTGTATAAATTTTTAAATATAAATATTTAATTTTTTATTTATATAATGTTTTTTTCTTTTATTTATATAAATTTGTAAATATAAATATTTAATTTTTTATTCTCATTTTGTCTATTATTTTCCTTAATAATCTTACATTTTCCATTTCTTTCATGAATAATTGTACTCACTGATAATATGTATTTAAGTGATAAAGAAGAAAATACTAAATCCTAAAATATTTAGAATATGACTTTTAAAGTTATAAAATAATTTTAAGTAATTAAAACATTTTACCTGATGCCTAGACTTATAATATAAAATTTAATATAACAACCAAGTAAATTATTCAATGGACATTTGATACCATATGTAAAATCTCTGCTTAATAGTTCAAAACCCTAAGGGTGAAAGTGCATAATTTTTTTTAATACTTATCACATCTATAATATATCTCTTAAATCTAAACATACAACTATAATGTAGAAATGATTGTTCAAATAATCTTAAAATTACTATTATTAAGTATAAAATATATAAAAGGTTTACAAATTATATATAGTAGGTTTTTATCTATAAATAAAATGTTTAAGAGTAGCCTTCATTCTGCGCTAAAGTTTTGGTCTGTAATAGAAATTAAATAATTAAGTCCTTCTGATAGGGTCTCATACTATAATCCTAAAAATTTGTTGATTTACGTTTTTAAAGTCACTATTTAGGTGGGCGGCATAGTCTATCTGGATGCAATCATGTATAAACCTTTCTCAAAAGTAATAGCCTACGCTTTTAAGCTTTATCTTGAACACTGAACTATAATACTAGTTTGTTTTTCTTAAATGCTGCAAATCAATTACCAACTGCAATGGTTTGTTTTCATGATAAACGTGTCGTTTTTTTGGTTAGAAATTAGGGTTCCATTGTGATTTGGTTTTAACACTAAACTGTTAAAAATATGATGTATACTTAATTTTAGGGTTTAACCCTTTATGCCTTAGTTGGTTGTGGGTATGGCATCGTAAACGTTTAAAATGTAGCTTGATAAATATCGGATCTATCCTGCGTAAGGTTTTCTTTGTCGATTTATTATATTTGCATATTTATCTGAAGTAAACATACTAGTTAACCCTGAGTATGTATAAGTCCAAAGTAATGTGTTATCACAAATAGTTGCAAATAGTTACAAGTAAATTTCCAAAGGTGAATTTATATTATTCTCTCTTCTATTTTTACTATGTATATTATTTTCATTGTATTCATGTTTCCATTTTTTCTTCTACGTAGACTTACAATATAAAAAAATTAATATAAAATTTATTTAATGGACATTTGATACCAAATGTAAATTATTTGAATAGTACAAAACCCTAAGAGTGAAAGTGCAAATTGTTTTAATACTTATCAGGTCTATAATGTATCTTTTAAATCTAAGCATACAAATATAATATAGAAATGATATGTTCAAATATAGAGCTCACACCTAACAAAGTGAAGATACACCAAGGTGATTTTCCACTTACTTAGCTTTTCCTAATGTTATAACATTTTCTTTTCCGACCAGATGGGTACAAAAGGGCTTGCGAAACCGGCCTCGCCATATCCAAGGTAAGAGGAAGGTTATTAATATTTATTTATATGTAATGTTTTCTTTATACCTTTATAATATATAACAAAAATCTTTGTAATGTTTTCTTTATACCTTTATATTCTATGATTAAACTGACATGCAAAGGTTTTAATACAACGATTGTCAACCTTGTGGTCCCAAGTTCGATATACACCTCAATCTCTTCTGACAACTATCCATTTTGCCAACTGTAATCCATTAATGAATAGAGTTATGATCTACAAACTGAAGTGATACAAAATTTGGTCTCGGGTGCAGGTGTAGTAACTTTTTGTCAGTGCCTCATGAAAATCGAAGACGAGGCTTCCTTCTAAGACTTCTTCGATGCTTCTTCATTACCATTCACTGGGCTTAATATCTGCAACGAAATATCATTCTATCGAGTAGTTCTAAGATGGAAGGTTTTTGGGCCTACCATGATAGGGATTAGATTAAGTCGAGGACCTATTAGAGAAACCTCCAAACTAAAACATTTAAATTTCTAATATGTAACGAGGATGAAGGTTCGATAGTCTGTTATGGTTTTTGCATCCTGGTAAAATCGAAGTGGGAAGTATTGAAACAGCTTGAAAGGGTCTCATCTCTACTTAGCGGTAATTCCAAGTCATGTTTCTTCCATTTGGATATATTTCTTAGATTTTATGCATGTTATGGAATGGTTTCTCAAGAGCTTTGCTTCTTGTTTGTAGGTGCCAATTATTGGAACCTCTGTTGTTCGTTCCCAACAACCCCGGTGAGTGGTATCTCTCCTAAGTGACGTCTTCCTCTGTTGTTGGATGGACTTTATGATTGGGTTGCTCATTATTACCCCGGTGTGGAAGGAGAGCCTTCTCTGAGAGGATACACATCTAACATGCTCCTTACAAATATGGTAGGGTTTTTATTTCTACTCCTTTATTTAAAACCCGGAAAGGAATGTAATCCTGATTCCATAGGTGATTACAGGTTCAGAATCCTCCTTGATTTCAAATCTTGGTACGTTTAGAGTCTGGGTTCAAGAGTACCCTACAGTCTTTGCTAAAATTTTGGTCTGTAACAGAATTTAATCCCTTCTGATAGGGTCTCGGACTGTAATCCTAAAACTTTGTTGATTTATGTATCTAAAGTCACCATTTAGCTGGGTGGCATAGTATATTTTGATGCAATAATGTATAATCCTTTCATAAAAGTGATAGCCTATGTTTTTAAGCTTTATCTTGAACACAAAACTATAATACTAATTTGTTTTGCTTAAATGCTGCGAAACATTTACCAACAACAATTGTTTGTTTTCATGATAAATGTATCATTTTCTATTAAAAAATAGGGTTTGCTTGTGATTTGGTTTTAACACTAAGCTGTTATACTTAGTTTTAGGGTTTTAACCCTTTATGCCTTAGCTGGCTATGTGTATGACGTCGTAAACGTGTAAAATTCAGATAGAAAGTATTTGGTCAGATATTGAAATGATAGTGTACCTGTGATTCGAAGGACGATCATGCAGGGGTGATATCAAAGGGTGTTGTCCTAATTTACCTTCTTGTCTCGACCCATGGTTCAATCAACAACACAATACCAACATGACAACACAAGACATTGGCTCGACAAAGAAAGCTCAGTCGGCAACACCCATGAGGCAGGCACAGTCTCACCCGATATATCTTAATGGGTAATTTCCAGAACCATTTTTCTACAATTGGAAAGGCATTATAGTCCCTTGGCATGTGGCCAAGGCACTCGAAAAAGACGATAGGATGGAGTCTTTTACTCGGTGAGAACGGTGCAACCACAACCACAGGTCACTTGCGCAACATGACAGTGTTCATAACCCTTAATGAATGGTGCAATGGTGTGATGCAGCCAATTCCTTACACTCTTTAAATAGTGTGTGACTTATATGTATACTCGATATATTAACCATGAACTCATACACAATACTTCAACAATACTTTTAAACAACCATGCATTCATACTACAACATTCATACAACAACAACTGTGACTAGAATAATGTAAGATAAGAAAAAATCCACGTAAACATTCACAATCCAACAACATTCATCCATATAACACAAGAAATAACACGGAAACCCATCTGGGAAAAACCACCAAGGTGCTCTTCATCTGGCATGAGAAATATAAGTAGCACCTTGGAGCCTGTAACTTGCAGAATGTTCTTAAGATATGTCTTTCTAACTCAATCCTCTTGCTCTCATTCTCTCTGGTTTATTGCTTCTATCTACTCCTACTAATCCGCACAGAGCCTAGATCAACTCTTCTACTCTACTAGTGGTTTGCGCCCACAGTTGCAAGATCTGTGGCTCAACAACCCTCTACTTCTACCAGAATATTCTTTGAGTCGACTACTGAATCTAACTGAATCCAACCTTATATCATCTGTTGAATACCAACTGAATCAATCTTATCTAACTTATATAACCCTTATACAGAGCAGGTTCCTTTTATTTATAACATTTTCTAGACCACGCAAGGCCGACTAAGTACTACTCAGTTATTACAGACTCAAAATGGTTAACAATTATCTCTGTTACAATAAATGCAAACCCATACCTAGCCACAAAGACCTACTTGCATTAACCCTAGCCTTAACTAGCCGCAGAAACATCCTTCAACTCGGATGTACTAGTCATAACTAGCTGCAAAACCGTCCTTCCATCTTCCATCGGTTCGTCCTTCTGCCATCTTCCTTGATTTCCTCCTGCTCACAATTAACTCTTCTACCTGCCTCTTCCACTGACTCGGATCTGCTTTCCTTGTCGCAGCTATCCTGTCACATCTTTCTCTACTCTTTGATTCCTTTCCTACCTTTCTCTGCCTCATGCATGTTTTATCTTTCTACGTCGGTTCCTTTCCTTCCTTTTGACCTGCTTTTCCCTTGGCGCACACACTTTCTCTTCCTTACTTGCCTGTCTCATTCTTCCTTGT
Source organism: Pseudotsuga menziesii (assembly GCA_001517045.1). Taxonomy (NCBI): domain Eukaryota; kingdom Viridiplantae; phylum Streptophyta; class Pinopsida; order Pinales; family Pinaceae; genus Pseudotsuga; species Pseudotsuga menziesii. The sequence goes on from LPNX011222087.1 coordinate 106,240, forward strand.
GCACTTTTCCTGGCCCAACAGACCCCAAACACTCACATGTGGCTCATCTCGAGCCACTAAGCAAAACAATTAGAGGAAATTTCAACTCAAAATGGGCCTCCTAAGGAAAATAATAAAATAATATTTATTAATTTTGGAGGAAGAAAAGAAAAAACTACATTTTTATTCATATTTTTGACATATCTCCCTATGTTTTTACTCAAATTTCGATTGAGAGAGCTCGTTGGATGCAAAAGTTAATTCCACATCTAACGATTACCCACTCGACATACTTTTGATGGACCCCTCTACCCCAAAAACAAGAAATACCTGAAAAAAATGTGATGATGATGTCATCATCATGTTTCTCAAGTATTTCTTGTTTTTGGGGTTGCGACGTCTGTCAAAAGTATGTCGAGTGGGTACTCATTAGATGTGGAATTAAATTATGCATCCAACAAGCTCTCCCGATCGAAATTTGAGTCAAAATACATGGAGATATGTTGAAAATACAAACAAAAAAAGTAGTTTTTTTATGATACCTATCCCCAAATTTATATTAAAAAAGTGTTTAAGACCTATAGGATATTTCAAATTTAAAGCAATTTCATTGGCTAACACATGATTATATGGAATTTGAATGAGGGTTAAAAGGCCCATTTTGAGTTGAAATTTCCTCTAATGGGTACTTCTCCACAAAATCTCATGCCAAAAAACTTTTCCTTTTCTTGCAAAACATATGTCTCTAGCGCAGGCTTAGGATGTGCAGGAGGGCCAACCTTGTCCTAGAATTCCTTCACCATCTATTGCACTCTAGAAAATCCCATCATCACTTCCTCTACTTGTGCAGCCAACAGCTCTATGCGATCAAAACTGATATGTTTCGATAGTCCTGCTTCTAGTGATTGTGCCATATGTTGAAGCTTCTGCTGCACCGACTGAATAAGGCCTCTGAGTCGCACTACTTCCGATTGGTGTGCCTCCAACTCAGTTTCCCTAGTCCACTCTTGGTCACAGAGAGCCTAGAATTCTTGCTCCAGCTGCTTGATCTCATCCATCCTCGTAACCTTTTCTTGCAATGACAACTTCTTCATCTGCCTTCCCTGTGCTGATTTTATCATCATCTTTCCTCCTGCTTGCACTGATATTTTCTGCAGTTTCATCTTCCAGAACACTTCCCATATCATGGAAATAGGTTCGACTACCTTTTCGTAGAGTGTTTCTCCTTCGCTTATCCTTCCAGCAACTTCAGACGTTGCTCTTCTTCTCTCTTCGAGCACCTAAGGAGGTGTTCTCGGTACCTTCCTATCCTGAAGCTCCTCAACCCGCTTCTTTAGCTCCAATGCAATCCACGATAGCCGGAAAACCTTGGAAGCCGAATCTTCATCTTCCTGGCCTTCTTTCGGTGGGAAGTTTGCGACCGCGCCCTTAATGGATTCATCTAGTGCAACACGGTTGTCCTTGCATGCCTTGATTTCTTGCTCTTTTTCTTTCAGGAGAACCTTGCGCTACTTGGCCTTTCTTTGTTGTTTCGTTTCCTGATAGGAAACAACATTATCCCTCAGTCATATTTCTATCGCAGCTTCCTGTTGTAATTCATAGACTTCACCCAATGACAGCTTGGAGAATTCAATCTGGAATGTTGCAAATTCTTTGACAACATCATTGAATGCACTCGTTGTCTTTCATGTCTCCATTACGCACCCCTGGATTTGTACTTTGATTGGCAGCACTAGCTTTGGCATAATGAGAGGGACGTTGAGATCCACACCATACGTTTCGGCCTCAACAGTGGCTTTGACATCGTTAATGGTGTCAATGAGCTTATTGAGGTGCCCTACAACTTGGTTAGCCACATTTTCTTGCTGTGTTTTCAGAACTTCAAGGATTTTCTTGGTGACCTCGGCTACATCATTTGCTAGTTCCTGAACATTGTCCTCATTCAACAAGTTCAATTTATCCACTTTGTTGGCTTTTCTCTTCTTGTGCAGTGGCCCATGTTGTTGTTGCTATTCCTTCCAGTGTTCATGGGTCTCTTCATCAGTAGGTTTCTGCTCTTCATCAATTCGATGGGAGCAACCTTCATCATTGTTATCCTCATTTTCTTCTTGCGACCGATTGTCTCGACCATCTCCTCCATTGTTTCCTTGGCCATTTCCATCATCGTCACCCACACCAGCATTTCCACCTTGTTTAGATGGTTGGAATTCTTGGTTTTCTTCTTCACGAAGCAGCTATACCAGTGGGTTGTGCCATTCTTCAGGCCACTCCGTGACAATGGTGTCCACTTCATCGTCATCAATCATGAACCCTTCCTGGTGCACTTTCTTGGACGGGTCCTTCTTCGGCACCAAAGACTTGTTATGCGATTTCACCTGAAAATTTATGAAAGCAACATACCTGTGTACAATCACTATCCGGATTCTATGGGCTCACCTGATAACATTGCGTAGCGCCTCGGCATGAAAAAAGAACTCGATGTTATTATCTATTTTTCAGATCTTGTTTTTCTTATCCTCCCATAGGTTTTGGTACTTTGTGCCTAGGAAAGGCAGTGGGATGTCCATTGGCTCATAATCTAGTGGGTTGGACCACAAAGTGAACGATATCAGTATGAGTAGCCAGGAGTAGTGAAACTTGTATTTCAAGTTCTCCTGTTCCTGCTCTGCATCCTCGATCAGTTCGTTCAGCAAGAACTACAACCAATTGAAAGTGACTCCTTGTGAGCATAGTTCTACCAACTCTACCACTCCAACGGTCCATTCATTAGGCCTCATCTTGTGCAACAGCTTGCACGACGGGATCCTTGCAGCGAACCTTGTGTCGGCTTCTTCGATCTAGGGAATGGAGAATCCCCTTCCCGTGTGCTGCAGACTATACTTCTGCTTCATTTTAGTGGTATCCCTGCATTGTGGCAAATACGACGTGGGATCGTAGCCTTTATTCGACAGTCCTGTGATCAAAAAAATTAGCTCAATGTCAACTAAGTATGGTCGATCGAGCCATAGGAACCCTCTATGGAAACATACTAGGATGTGTTTCACAAATGTTTTTTCCTGTAGGCTATGGCCAAAATGGGGCATGAATATCAATTTCATCAATCCTACTTGCTTGGCACCGCCAACCCACTTCATTGGCTTTAGAACCTCGAGATCTCTCGGTCCAGCTTGAACCATGACCATGTAGTTCTTCCTTTCCAACCCCAACTGCAAGTATCATAATCCTTGAATGCCAACTTAGCAAGCTTTGGTATTATGTCCATTAGTAGGGGTACGCACTCAGGAATCCGCGGTGCTACTAAAATTGTATTGGATTTTGTGTGGAGAATCACTGGCTCCTCCTCGTCTCTCCTCGGTCGAACATATTGTGGCAATATTTAATCTTCCTCCTTACCGCTTGGGTCTCTTCGAGGTGGGGATTTCTCTTCCATCAGCTCTTCCTCAAGGACATCTCCTATATCATTGCTTTCCCAGGATTTCCCATGATGGCCTTGGCCTTGTGTTTCCTGGACAGTGGTGGCCCGGACAGCTCTCAAGCCGCTCTCTCCCCAGCCTGTCTCGGCTCCATGACAGGTCTTTCAGATATAGTAGGAGGATTTTGAATAGGGTTCTGAACAGGGCATGAACCAGTGGGTCGAACAGAGCCCGGAGCAGGCAGAGGTTTCTTTCTCATTCACACCATCGGGTCGAGTTCTGGTTCTCGCTCTAGTTGTTGTACTTTGGGTGATTGAATTTCTTCCTCAATTGGACAGCCCTGATCGACAGTCACATCGGATAACTCACTTGCACTAGAGATCTCTATTACCATGGGTGTCAGCTCTCACTCTGTGACAGGATTTGGCTCTGTAAAATCTTGGCTCTGGTTCTCTTGTCTCTCTATGTGTGTGTTAAAGAATGCTTGATGGAGAATCCTTGTATTTATACTCACCTATGCTTCCTATAGTTGTCATGTGATGGGAGGTAGAGGTCTAATCGATCACATGATCTTCTTAGTCGACGTGTTTCTTCATTAATTTGGTTGCTTGAGTACTGTGTTGTACCTATCAAAATAGTTATGGTGGTTATGTTGAGGACAACTGATGGGACCAAAAAGCACATCATCATTCTCCTCGTACCTCATCAAATTAATGGTGCTTAGCTATCATAACCACCTCAATATTCACCAGATATTTGCACTTTAACGTCGGTCAACCTTTCATTTCCTCCTTTTCCTACACTTTCCACCTTTTTCTGCACCGTGTGCTTTTTCCTGCGCATTCAGCTGGTTTCGGCGCAGACGTACAACAGGACAATTTTTTCTTTTTCTCTTTTTCCTGTTTTTTATTAATGCACAGTGCGAATTTAACCAGGGATGTTATGACCATCATATTAGGGTTTCAGGTGACTTACATTCACCATACATGTGACGTAAGTTCCATCTATTCTTTGCAGTTTTACCGTGCCCACATTAGTGATGTGTGCAACCATATATGGCCTTAGCCAATGTGTCTTTAGCTTACCTAGGTGTTTGAAAAGTTTGTTCTCATACATCAACACAAGTCCTTCGACTTTGAATGGTTTAACCCGGATGTGGAAATCATGCCATGCCTTTTGTCTCTTCTTCTCAATAGTCTGATGAAATCCTGCGATGAAGCATTCCTCTTCCATCTAAATGAGCTGCGACAACCAATGTTCGACAACGTCTCCATCAGTGCACACTACTATATTTCGATCCAAAATCCGACGGTTTTTTCCGACGGCGCGTGGATTTTTTATTTTAACAGTGCCAAAAATCAGGAAGATAAATTTTTTTTTGAAATGGTGGTTATTAGCGTCGCTTAAGCGACGGCTAGGCTTGCAAGCGTCGCTTAAGCGACGGCTATCCTCCTAAGCGTCGCTTAAGCGACGGCGCTTCAATTACTCATTCATTTAATA
>LPNX011222108.1:2333-84501 GCA_001517045.1 Pseudotsuga menziesii
GATCTTGACAACAACATTCAAAACTTTGGAGGAATGTTAGCCACCACTACATCCATGACAAGGATTTTGGCAGGGATCTGAGCCAAAGAGATGACCAAATATTTGATCAATCCTAGGAACTTAACTTTAATGGAATCAAAAGAGAAAAGGTATTTTTAAGGCCTAGACACCTCCAATCCCAATTTATCCATGATATGCCTGGGCATGAGGGTGTGTGAACCTCTTGAATCAAGCATGGCATTGTGTAGGATGGAATCATGAATGTTCACAATGACATAGAAGGAAGGGACCTCTTCATGGATAGACTCATCTAGATGGGGTCCAAATATGATGGTGGGACTATCATCTTAAATATTCAGGGAATCTAATATTGTAGAGATTTCTCCTAGAATCTTCAACACAATTTTGATTTGGGACTTATATTCAAAATTGATTAACAACTTAGTTAGAGGGACAAAGATTTTCATTTTTGCAATTTCGACCTCTAAATTGTGTTGATGTATTTGTAACTTCAGAATGTATTCACTTGTATATTTTATGTATTGTACCCTGATGTTTATTTTGGGAAGCATATCTAATGTAATTGAGTCATTTCATATCCCGATGTTCCTATCGGGAGATTCGATAATGTAAACAAGTCATGTAAAGTCATTGTGGGTAACCCTCTTATTGATCAAGGGTTAAAGTCCTCGCAGTTGTGGGGCCCTAGGGCTATTATACTATCCTAGAGAATTCGGCCCTAGGTGAGTTATTGTAAGTCGGGGCAATAGTCCCCACCATTGTTTTAAGGTTAACCCTCCTTGTTGATCGAAGGGGAAAAGTCCCCAAAAGTTGTGGGGCACTAGGGTTATTAGACTCTCCTGGAGATGTCGGCCCTAGTAAGTAATTGTTAAGTGGGGCCAACATGTTGAAGTGGACATCAAGTGAACTAAAGAATATAAATAAAGAGTGAGCCTCTCTATTTATCACACACACAGTCACTCACTGGGGCGCATGAGTGAGACAAGAGAATCTCTCTCAAGTGTGAGAGAGAGAACAAGCTGTGGAGATCATCTTTTATGTTTTCGGGTTTTACTGTTGCCATTGGCGCTCATTCTATCTCTGAGGAAGTTGTGGGGTTTTCTCCTTTATGGTTTCCCCGAGAAAAATTCTTTGTGTCCCTTGTCTCTTATGTTTATTTTTGTGCATGTTATTCTCTCAGATAAGATCATAAGATCATATTGCTTAAATGATAAAAATCCAACATGGTATCAGAGATAACCTGAGAACAAGACATTGTGCAACTGCAGAAGCTAGGGATTCTTACTTTTTGGGTCTCTCTCCACAATCCATCAGCAAAAGTATGCTAGGATGACTCTCCATTGAAGGGCACATCTTTTTATCGAAGTGGAATTGAATTCCGGGCATTTTCAGTTTTTGGTGCGGGAAATTAGGGCTTTTTACAGAAGAATAATTTTTAGTGAGCCCTACATAGGATGTATCTCCTCATCAAAATATAATTTTAGAGACCTAGGTTGGTATTTTTGGATGGGTGTAACTCCGGGAAAGTCAAACTCTAGTTTGACCCCGAGCTGGAAAAACCCTAAATACTAAAACTGATAACTTCTAGTACATTCGCTATATCTAGGTATTGGAGAAGGTTCAAGAGATGAAAATTTTACAGGACAAATATAAAATCCTTATTTACATTGTATCCAAATTTCAGCCTCCTATTCTCTACAATCTAGGGGATATGATCCCTCCAAGTTAGTGTTCCAGACTCTTCTAGGATTCATCCATAAACAAGACACCTGGGGAGAATTGCTATATCTCAAGATACAAAGGTCCAAATGAAATTTATGAAGATGTTCCAGAAATGGAACCGAATTTAATTTCTTTTGTAGAAGTTTCAGGCCTCGAAGATCAAAAAGAGACACGTGGAAGTCCGTATAACTTCACTATGCTGAATAGTCCTGAAACAGGTCACCTTGGGAAAATGATCATAAGTACCAATTGGTGAAACAAATTCTAATGAAACCTATGGTGTTGGAATAGGGAAGGGTGAGGCTACCTTAGAGATAAGTTTCATACATAGAGGAGTAGTAATTTTTTAGATATCATAGAAAATGTATCATACATTTCTGTAGAAGAAATTGGAAAACTAGGGCTTCCTATTTCGGGAGCTTCCCTCCATTGTTTTCAGAAAAGGAGTACATTGGATAGCTCAACTTGAAGTGGTGTATGTACATTGGACAGACCAAATTGAAGTGGTGTATCTTTCTATCCAATTAGATCTAAAAGATTCCAAATTTTAAAAATTAGGGTTTCTTTGAGAAACCCTAGATCAGCGAGCTCCGGAACCACGATGGACACCTCAAATTGGTAAGATCTAATATTTTGCTATTTTCATTTGAGGTTCTCATTTCAAAGTGATCTATCACATCATATTGATGACAATATTGGTGAAGTTGACAACTTCCAAGGATGGAAGTATATGATCTCACTAGTTCATGAAGGAAATGAATTGGACACCTACATAAGTAGAGAGGTTCTAGTTCCAGAGGGAGATGATGCTTAAATCCTTACACCAGAAGAGCTTGGTCAAGGCCAAGAAGATCATTGCTGATTCAATCATGGATCACCTTATACCACAAGTGTCCTCCCTAATTACACCGAAATATATGTTTGATTCCTTGACCAAGCTATTTGAAGGGAAGAACATAAATCGAAATATGAATTTGAGAAAATAGTTAAAGAATGTGAAGATCCAGAAGCGAGAGACCATACAGTCATGCTTTACAAGGGTTTCTCAAATCAAAGAACAACTTGAAGAGCTAGAAGAAGAAGTGGAGAATGCAAAAGTTGTGATAACCACCTTGAATGACCTCCAAGGATCATGGGATTCATTCATTCAAGGAATGTGTGCTAGAAGGAAGTGATTACTTTCAGAAAGACTCCAAGAAGAGCACACACAAGAAGATGCTCAACTGATACTAAGAGAAAAGAAGCTAGGAGCAACTAAAGATAAAGATTTCATGATTCAAAGAAGATACCTCAAGCAATGAGGAATATGAAGAACTCAACTCTTAAAGAAACTCTTATCCATCTTAGCATTTGGGTAAGAAATGATGCTATTATGAATGAAGAAGATGATAAAGTTGAAGGCTCAAGAAGGAGTCTACCCATGAAACACATAAAGATAAGTATTCAATTGTCATTTCATGATATTGTTTTGTTATGCATTTGTTTATATTCAGTTGATGTATTATGCATGATAGAATGTTTTCATTAATGACGGTATACTACTAATATGCATGTGATGGGTAAGTAGATCATGGTGCTATACAACTCTCCATTGCTACTTATCTAGGATGAAACCTCTTTGCTGACATATTGGATTAGTGCGCAATCTCAATGTGGTCCTGGTGGAGATGGAAGGCATCTAGAAACGTTTTCGTGAGATATGGATGAATGTTGTATTGGTTAAAATAGTTGCATGATCATATATTTATGCATAAGAATTTTCCACTATGAATATGCCTTATGAAATTTTTCTAACCATACAACTAATGCATTTGACTTGTAGGAAAGATCACGTGCATAATCACCTACAAGAAAAGAAGGATGAGACTTGTTTCGAAGAACAAGTGACGACAAATAAAGAATAATATGACGAATGCAGCGGCATCATTGATGCAGAACCTTTCAGCTATGAAGAAGTAACCAAGAAGAAAGGGAAGACCAGTTCAAGAAGAATGATGTCTAGGATGCAGTATTGATACATGAAGGGAATTTCGTAGTTCCATCATACACTAGATGGGAACATCGTGGGATACAAGGAAATATTTGTAGCATGAGGCTTCTCATGAAGAGAAGGCATAGACTACAAAGAGACATTTGCAACTAGTGGGAGTTGAGACACATGATAGGAAGAATCATGTGTGCAAATGAAAGAAGCCCTTGCACGAGCTTAGAAGACACCCATGAGATAACACATACATGATGAGCTTGATGAAGATCTTAACCTTTGCTACAAGGTTGAAGATGAAATCCTATAGAGGATGACAAGCTCATAGATGGGTGTGACAAGAACTTTTGAAAAGGTTCAAAATAGAGGATCTTGGTATCCAGTGACCCTAGATGGATACATAGAATATTAGTAACAAAGGAAGCTACTTGTCACTCTAGTATAGAATGTTTCAGTGCATAGGGTATGAAAGACAGAGGGAGTATGATGCTTCACTTCAGAGGGAGTGACTACAGAAAATACCTAGGATCAACATGGTACGACGGGAATGATAGCTTACTGGTGACTCTAGGATTTACTGAGAGTAAAGAGGATTCCAACCTTTTCCTCAAGGTTGAAGGTGGAAGACCAGTGATGCTCCTGTTATATGTCGATGACTTGTTCTGGACAGAAGTTGCAAGAAGGAGACTTTTTGCCGAGTTCAAGATGAAGGACTTGGATATGATGAACTACTTTCTAGGCATGGAGGTGTGGTAGAATCTCCCTGGGACAAGGGAAGTATGTAGTAGAGATCCTGAAGAGGTTCAGGATGATGGACTGCAAGGACATGACCACACCTATGTCATCGAACTTGAAGCTACTGAGTGTTGCTTCATCAAATTCAGTTGATGCCATGATGTATCATCAGATGATTGGGTCCTTGATGTACCTGACGAATACGAGACCAGATATTTTCTTTTCTATGAACACCTTGAGCCAGTTCCTGACAGATCCGAGACATGTTCACTTGATTGCTATAAAGCATATTGTGAGGTACCTGAAGGGTACAGTTGATTATGGGCTCAAGTATGAGGCGAATCAAAATATTAACCTAGAAGGTTATGTTGATTCAGATTGGGCAGGTAGTGCCATTGATAGGAAGAGCACTTCAGGGTGTTGCTTCAGTATGGGATCAGGTGTGATCTCTTAGTTTAGCAAGAAGCAGTCCTGTGTGGCACTGAGTACAGCTGAAGCAAAGTATGTTGTAGCTTGTTCGACTATTTGTGAGGCAGTATGGCTAAGGAAGCTACTATCTGATTTATTTGATATCTAGTTGGATGCTACTTGTATATATTGCGACAACCAGAGTTGTGTGAAGTTATCAAAGAACCTGGTGTTCCATGACAATTCAAATCACATTGAGATCAAATATCAGTATATCATGGATATGGTGGAAAGAGGAGCAGTGAAGCTCCAGTATGTTGCGACAGATAAATAAATAACTGATGTGTTGAAGAAGCCATTATCTAGAGTGAAGTTTGATTACTTCAGGGAGAAGCTTGTTGTTATCTAGATCGAGGTTCCCTCCAAGGGGAAGTGATGAGTCTGTGAGCCATTCTGACATGGTAATAGGATTGGTTCCTTCAATGGTCATATGTAAGGGCTAATCCATTCTGTCATGGTGAGAGGATTGGTTCCTTCCATGTTAGATGTGAGTGTTGAGCCATTCTGATGTGACTGTAGGATTGGTTCCTACATGATTAGATATAAGTGTTGAATGCCATTATCTGAATGGAAGCACCTAGTCAGTTACTAGGAATACTCAGTCTAGGGCGGAGGGCCATTCTGATATGACTGTGGGATGTGTTCTCACATGATTAGATATAAGTGCAGGGACATTCTGATGTGATTGAGGGATGTGTTCCCACTTGATCAGATATAAGGGTTGATGCCATTCTCTAGGAGAATGGAGGCACCTGTCTAGTTACTAGGAAACCTCAACCTGGGTTTGAGAGCCCTTTCAACATGTAGGCTGGATTGGTTCCTCGCATGGTCGAATGTAAGTATAGATCCCTTTTGACATGTAGGTTGGATTGGTTCCTCGCATGGTCAAATGTAAGTGCAAATCCCTTTAGACATGTAGGTTGGATTGGTTCCTCCCATGGTCGAATATAAGAGCTGAGCCTTTCCTTAGATAGTGGATGGTGTGCCCTGCTATGCCAGAGGATATAAGTGTTGTGCCTTTCCTTGGATAGTGGATGGTGTGCCCTGCTATGCCAAAGGATATAAGTGTTGTTCCTTTCTATGGATAGTAGATGATGTGTCCTACTATGCTAGTAGATGTAAGTGTTGAGCCATTCCATGGATGATAGAGGGTGTTTCCCATCATGCCAGTGGATGTGAGTGCTGGTCATTTCTAACATATATGATTGGATTGGTTCCTTTCATAGTCAGATATGAGCGTTGGGCGTACCTTTCTTACATGGTGCTGGATGTGTTCCTCTCATGGTCAGATGTAACTGCTGGGCAGGCCATTCTAAGTTAGGGTCAGATATAAGTGCTGAAGAATACCTACATGGAGGCTAGGCCTACAACCAGCATGAAAAAGGGTTGCCTCTGTAGAAATTCCTGTGATGAGAAGAATGAAGAGATAGCACGATTTGATTGAGATAACGAAAGCAATGATCATCCAGTGATGATCCAGTTTTGATGATGATCCAATAATGATCTAGCTTTGATTATGATCCAATGATGATCCAATTTTTATGATGATCTAGTGATGATCCAGTTTCAATAATGATCCAGATCCAGTGATGATCCAGATGATACAGAGAAGAAGAATTGTGCTGATAAATTGTGTCGAGAGAATACCTTCCTGGTTAAGAGGGAATGTTGATGTATTTTTAACTTCGGAATGTATTCACTTGTATATTTTATGTATTGTACCCCAATTTTTATTCCAGGAAGCATCTGTAATGTAATTGACTCATGTCATATCCATATGTTCCTATCGGGATATTCAATAATGTAAACAAGTCATGTAAAGTCATTATGGGTAACCCTCTTATTGATCAAGGGTTAAAGTCCCCACAGTTGTGGGGCCCTAGGGTTATTAGACTATCCTATAGAAGTAAAACCTAGGTGAGTTATTGTAAGTAGGGGCAATAGTACCCATTATTGTGTTAAGGTTAAAGCTCCTTGTTGTTCGGAGGTGCAAAGTCCCCACAAGTTGTGGGCACTAGGGTTATTAGACTCTCCTAGAGAAGTGAGCCCTAGTAAGTAATTTTTAAGTGGGGCTAACATGTTGAAGTGGACATCAAGTGAACGAAAGAATATAAATAGAGAGTTAGCCTCTCTATTTGTCACACACACACTCACTCACTGGGGCGCATGAGTAAGATAGGAGAATCTCTCTCAAATGTGAGAGAGAGAACAAGCTGTGGAGATCATCTTTTATGTTTTTAGGTTTTACTGCTGCCATTGGTGCTCATTCTATCTCTGAGGAAGTTGTGGGGTTTTCTCCTTTATGGTTTCCCCGAGGAAAATTCTTTGTGTCTCTTGTTTATTGTGTTTATTGTTGTGCATGTTATTCTCTCAAATAATATCCTAATATCATATTGCTTAAATGATAAAAATATAACAAATTGAAAGAGGTTTGTCCTTGATATGGGTCCCTTGAATTATCTTCTTTTCTTTCTTTCCCTTTGGGATTTATTACATTCTTGGAGGTGTCCTTAGCACGTCCTTAGGGGGTAGATCATTCTTCGTTTTGCTTGTAGAGGATTTTTTTTTTTTGCATCTTTGTTCCTCATAATAGGAACATATCTATTCCTTAGACCAATATTTCTATGGAGATCCATGACAACAAGTTGATACCCCCTTTGAAAATCCTTTGTTTCCTCAGCAGAAAAGTCCTCTTCTTAATGACAGGAATTATCATATTCTTCTTTGGTAAAAAAACAAGAGGATGATTCAGTGTCCAGTTGGTGAATTTCACCATCAGATTCATTTTCATATTCCTGTTCCACATAATTCTCTTGAAATGGGGGCCTGACAGGCTAATCAGGAGGTTTTCTCTGATCTCTCTGCCTATTTTGGAGGACTTGGGGCCTTCTAACATTCTGGTTTCTATTATGCTGCTCTTGATTTTCCCTGGGAGGTGGCCTATTGTCCATAGTGAGTCTCTCCATCAATATTTCTATGGATTTCATCATCATGTCCATATTGGCCTCTTGTTCTTCAAAGGAAGAAAGTTGTTCGTGCTCTTTATCCCTCCTTCTATCTCCCTCTTCTCTCCTCCATTCTCCCTTATCCCTCTTTTTATTTCTAGTAGCAGTTAGGATTTCCTCTATCTCTATGGAATCTTTGATCATAGTAGTTAGGGATGTTGATCTTCTTTCACTTATAAACAAGATAAATTCACTGTCAAAGACTTCAACATATTGGAGTTGGGAAGAACCAGGGAGAAGTTTAAACTAGCAAGGGATGGAATTATATGTCTTCATAAATATGTTAGAAAAATATTGGATATATTCACTCTCCCTAATCCTCATGGAATGGTATTGGGACAAATAATTCTTGGGGTTTTTCTTGTCTGCCCATTTTTCTTGAAAGAATCTTCAAAATATTGATAGTTCAAAATGGATTTGTCTGGAATATTTTTGAACCATTTTCTCACTTCTACAGCAAGACTTTGGGAAAAATTCTAACTTTAACATCATCATGGTCTATTTCATCCAAGACAATGGTCCCAAGTGTTCCTCAGCCAAATACCCCTCTCCCCATTAAAGTGTTTGAGTCTTTGGGAGTATCCCTAGGGAAGGTCATGAAGAGTAGTAGGGAGCAGTATAGGGGAAAACCTGTTAGATATTCCTGGGGTTATAGCAGGGTTTCCAAGAAGAGTTGAAATAGATGTGACATATGAAATGCCCATGTTATGAGGGACTACAGAGCTGAGAGGGGATGTGAAACTGGATGATGAAGGCTGCATAAGATTTGAAGTGGTGGGAGATAAGGATATGGAAGTAGACTTCTCGATGGCAGTGAAGTTTAATATGGTTAACTTAGATAAAAATAGGGGGCACTCTCGGTCGAACAAGGGTTGAAAATCCCTACCCAGATACTCTAAGATATTAGGTGACCAAGAAGTACGAGAGAAATTGAATGCAGAGGGGTCTAAAACTACTTTAGAGAGGCTGAACTCAAACCTAGTTCTAGGGAGAACTAGCTCAAATTATTCATCACAATGTTTAGATATATCATTAACAGAAACAACACCTTAGAAAGTAAAGAAATAGTTATATCTAACTAAGGTATAACTAACCTTTGCAGCTTCTTGGCCTTCTGAATTAGTCTCTCTGGATCAAAAAATTCTTGAAAAGGTTCAACATCATTATTGCTCCTCACATTCATCCTTTTGGCTGCCAGTATTCCCACTGGAGTCACCGTCCAAAATATTTGAGTGGATTTTCAAGAGCATATACAACCAATATTGGTCTATGATTGGCTACTCAACCAGGTAGTAGAATGAGAACACTGTCATTACCTTGAGGAGATAATAGAAATTAGTTCCCCGACAATGACACAAAGATGTTATCACCTAGTAATTTTCCTATGGTTGTGGTAGGAAGTTACTGGTGTAACCATTTCAAACCAACCTTTAGGCTGTATTCTAGCCTATAAAACCAGAGAGGGCTCTGTCAGTGTCACAAGCCCATTCACATACACATATGTCTCGCAACAAGCATTCAAAAGGATAGATTTCTGATGGGAGCAGATTGTTTATATTTTAAAGAGTGTAAGACAAACAAACAGAAAACACAATTGGTCAATAGAGTTGAAGCCTAAAACATTCATGGGGCTTATAGAAAAATATGTTAGGTGATTATCCTTCACAATCTTAGGCAACGTGAGCTTTAACATTCAGTAAAATAACTTTTAAGATGCGGTATGGGGGGAATGAGAAGAAGCCCAACAAAACAAGAGGCACCTATATGTGGATGAATCTCTTGAAACACCTTTAGCAGAAGCAACAATAAAGGGTGATAACTGAAATGAAGAAACTAATAGAGGATAAATTCCATAACATTCATCATAAACACATAACAAATATGATTTATGATGAAAGGAGCAGTTAATAGAGAACGAATTCCTTGCATACAACTAGAAACGTATTAGTAGAACTTCACACATACGTGGAAATGGAGTATACAGGAAAACATAGACTGAACATTGAACACTGTGATGAACCTTAGACACTTATAACATACTTCTACTTTAAATAATTCCAAGAACAGCTCTGAACTACAAGACCAAGCACATAGGCTTCCAAAATGAATCTCCAACCCTTTTCTCCTCTATCGAGGTTATACCTATAGTTCAATTTGCTCTCGAGATGAATCTCAAAACAAAGCACCAAAATTAGTTACATCATAGGAATTAAACCCAAATGTACAAAATCCTAACAAATATTGAGGTGGTGGACTCGCCATGATCATAAAACAAATGGAGAAAGCACGCTGGATTGCACATGACTGACCAAAATGGGAAAACTTGACATCTGGGGCCTCAGGATCACTTAATGAAAACGACTGTTTAGAGAATCTTCGAATGACCTTCTGTTGGAGAGGTGGAGTGTTTTTCATACCTCAGTAAGGGATTCTCAACCCCTTCCTTCTTTAACTCTGTAGCAGCTAGTTGGACAACCACTATATGCTTTGCACCCTCTTCCATATTTCGCTTATTCTCCTCTCAAATTTTGCGATGTGCAGGCTCTACTTACAGAATAGATCTCAAATGTAGAAATATTTTGAATCAAATCTATGCCCTCCATTTATATTCATGTCACCATCATTCCTCAATCTTTCTTCCGTCTTTTCCTTTCCTCCAAATTGCAGATTTTAGAACACGGGTTTTCCAATTCTCACATCTGGAATTCTTCTTTTTTGTTTCCACCTTTTCCTTTCTGCCAAATCGTGGATTTCGGAGTACGGGTTTTCCAATTTTCGCATCCGAAATTTGGTAATATTTCTTTCATATTTTCCTTTCTGTCAAATCGTGGATTTCAGAGTGTGAGTTTGCCAATTCTAGCATCTGAATTCCACATTTTTGCTTTCGCCTTTTCCTTTCTACCAAATCATGGATTTTGGAGTGCGGGTTTTCCAACTCTCGCATCCGAAATTCTACCTTTTTTCTTTTTTCTTTTCCTTTCCACATTTTTATGGACCATTGATTTCAGTGCAACCCTATGTGTCGATCTAAGATCAATCGTGGAGTTCATCTTATTTTGGTGGATCCATGATCTTCCTCACACCTTTCTCTTTTAAGATACTTCTAGATTGTTTGATCCTTTTTGGCTTAGATCTCCACCGTTGAAACTGCTAGCTTGACCCAATTCCTCTAATTTCTAGATCTTATTTTCTCATGCATGCTTACCCTTACAGACTATTTTATGGTCGTCGATTTCCTTCATGGAATATCGTTTTCGTTTATTCTCGCCGAGAATTACCACTAAAGAGGATTTTTCATATAAGGCTTATTTCCAAGGTCACGCCTAAGGATTTTTTACCATCTTGATACTTTAGGCATAGGAATAATCCTTGTAAACAATTTCAAACCCTTTCTGCACACCTTTAGATCATAAGACATGGATTTTTAGACCTCACCTAATATTCTTCTTCTTGGAGCCTCGGGGCTCCTCTTGAGACTTTGACTTGTCTCTCTTTTGATCAGGTGGTTTTTTATTGTTTTTCTTTCCTTTTGAATCCACCCTTGAATCTCTAGCAACAAAAGCTTGGTCTTTGGAAGGTTTGATGTGCCCATCATCACTAATTTATCTTTCTCTTGGGTGAGGGATTCCATGAACTCTGCGGGATTAGGAATCTTTCAGGCTCATGCTGTCAACTTGGTGGCATAGAAGGTCGAATAAAACACTGAGTAGTTAGGACCAAGCTTAGAGAGTATCACCAAGACTAGTTTCTCTTCCTTCTTTTCGATCCCACACTGTTTTAGCTGCAAAACGAGGGCCTTAAACTTGGAAAAGTAGAGTTGCAATGATTCGAAGCTACTGGGAATCAAGGATATCAATTCATTCTCAATTTGATATCCTCTCATCTCATCTGTATTTCCAAAAATCTATACAATATTCTCCCACACCTCATTAGGTGATTCCAATCCATCAAGATGAAAGAGGAGGTCTTTTGAAATGCTCAGACAGAAAAGACCATAGGCCTCATCCCTCCTATTGTGCCATTTAATTTTCTCTGCAGGTGCATTGGGCTCTGTCTCAATTTCCATGGTAACCATGTAGAGACCTTTCGCTCTCAACAATATCTCCATATACACTCAAATAAATTGAATGGATTCAAGATGATCTTCTGAGATTGGTCCATAGCTCGGAATCTTTGCTCTCTAGTCAGCAAAATGTGCTCCCAGTCAAGATGTTGAAACTGCAATAGCAATATGGAAAGAGATAAATCGATATATAAAGGCTATGATACCATGTGGAAATTGAACCCAAGTGATAGAACAATTACACTCACAAAATTTCTAATCAAACATGCAAAATTCACAGTAAAAAAGACTGAAATTGGAGCATAACATTAATATGTATTAAGTAAGTGTACATTAGAAAACCTTATGAAGTAATAGGATTCTCAAATATATAATTACATGAGTGGTTAGAAAGCATAAGGATGCTATTCAAATTGGTCAAAACGCAGGCTCACCAAAACTAGTGAAATCCCCCATAGGTGCATAAAGCAGTTTCCAAAGATATGAAGATGCTCATGAATTTGGTAAAGTAAGTGGGAAAGATAGAGAGTGATGGAAGGACAACTCATTCATGATTTTAACTAGAGAAAAAGTGGGAGGATGATGTGGGCCAAAAATAAGGCAGTTACACCTAAACTAGCTTTTCCTTTTTCCTTAAAACTGTTGTAAAGCAAGGCAACTTTCAGAAAAAGAAGAACTGTGGTTTAGTAACCAAGAATAAAAGAAGAATTGGTAAAATTGGTTTCCAGGATGTTTCCCAAGCGCTCCATGACCTAGTTTTAGCATGTGTTGACTTCGAGGACATGTGGAAGACAACTAGCATAGAACTTGGAATCTAGGAATCTAGGTAATAAGACAAACATGATTAATTAATATCAAATGTGGGTAATTATGGGTTGATTATTCGAACACTTATATTTTTAGGTCTAAGGTAAGATTAGGACAAGTTCTTAGACCTTTCTTGGAATTGATTCAATACCTAGCTTAGGATTTTGTTTAGCTAGGTGGTTTTGAGTTCTTCATAATTAACACCTACACAAGGGTACAAGGTTTTTATGTTAGCCACAAAAGGATAAGTAAGACCTGTGACCCCTTTTTCTTAACATATAGGTAGGGTCAATGGCTGAGAAGAACATAAACAACATTCACAACAAAATCAACTGACACAAAGTAAAAGTAGCATTAATGACAAGTAAGTAGTGACATTATAACATTACGTTGCATCATAATGTTGTCACAAAAAGGACATTTTGTTTTAAAACACTAAACAAAGTTTTGAAGGTCTTATGAGTCGAATTTTACCCTTAATATCTTGCAGTCAAACTTAAGACACATTTACTTGGTTGTCAGAACTGTTAAAATGTAAAACATAACATCTCATGGACTTATCTTCCTAGAAATTTATAGATTGACATCTATTAATTTTTTTTTAATTTTACGTAAATTTGGAGATGTTACATGTGGTATCAGATCCATTAGGGTAATTTTGAAGTAAAAAATGGGCCTCATAAGGGATATATTAAAATATTATAAACTCGGCATTTTATGGGGAAGGTATACTTGACAACTCATCTTTCCACTACATTAAATATACAATTTAGACAACCATGGTTGAGTTACATACTAGAAACAAAAATAATAAAAAATGTTATATTGAAGTGACTAAAAACTAATTTTAATTTCCAAAAAATGTGTAGTACTTGGACACATTCATGTCCTTGAACTTGGAGATCACTTTTAATAGTAAAATATAAACACAATGAAAAGACAATCAAATATGTTTCAATATTAAAATATAGCCACAATAAAAACACAATCAAATAATACAAAATAAAAACACATCAAAATTTTCAAAATTTCTCCAACCACACATTGAAAATTAAAATTTAATATATATATATATATATATATATATTCTTAAATTTTTAACACAACTTAGGTTCTTTTGTTTCTTTATATAATTTATGTATTTTTATTATATAATTAATTTAGTGTATCAAAATTAAAATTTTAGATAACATGTCTCTTTTTAATTTTTTATTATAACGCACATTTTTTAGGTTCTTAAGAAAATTTACATCTAATATGCTTAACCCATTATTCAAACTTAGAATTTAAAATAATAAATATATATGTATTTTTTTAATTTAAATTGGTTATTTTCTTATTAAACCAATTTCTGTGTTTTTATAATAGAATTAATTTAGTTCAATTCTCATAAAATATGATGTTTATAATTTGTATAAAAAATCATTAAACCAATTTAATTTTGTTTTGTATATTAATAAATTAATCACCTATTATTATTTTTAATTTTTTTTTCTACATTTTAAAATATATAGAAATATTTTAACATATTCATTATATACTCTAAATTTAATGTGTGTGGGGAGGGGTGAGGGAGGGCTAGAGAAATCAACAATGACGTCAGTTTCGTACTCGCATGATACAGGTCCAGTGTAACCCCTGGGCACGACCAACTATGGGCTCAAGGTTCGCGCACATTTTTTCGAGACTTCAACCGTTGACATGCTTAACATCCTGTATTCCTTAACATAACATGTATTTGTCAATCGGCCTACATCCGTGCCCCTTATTAATATATTTATTATACATTCTAAATTTTAATATAGGTTAGCACATATATTCTATACTTAAATCTAATCTTTAAAATTTGATTTTTATAATTTATAATTTGAGTTCTTCTTATATTTTAATTAATTAATTGTAATATAATTTTGTAAAATATTGCATTTTAATGTAATTATATAAGTTAATATTTAATATTTAAAACTTTGATTTTAATATTTTGTATAATGTAATGTTTTGTAGTTTTTAATTAATTGTATTTGATAAAATATTACATTTTTATATGATGTTTTTGTTTATAATTTAGCTTTTTGAAATTTAGTTTTTAAATTGGGATTTTATGAATATATTATTTTGTAATGCGTTTTATTGTAAATTTTTTTATACAAATCTAATAATAAAATATTTTAAAAGTATGAGAAAAGTTAATAATACTTTTTAAAAATAACAAAATAAAATAAAGTTTAATTAAAAATATATATTTATATGATATTTTTGAGATTAAAAAAAAAAGATGAATATATCATATATTTATAAGTAAAAATGTATAAATAAAAGATATTTTAACATTGAAAAAAAATGGATAAATGTAACATATATTGAAAATTGTATAAAGACATGCATATTAAGTGAAATGACATATATTGTCTTTTTTAAAATATATGAAGGGGCAATAATATATTTTATTGAATAAGTGTGAAAATACATTTGTACTCTACTCTAGGTGTAAAAGTACTTGTAGACTACTATGGTTAACCATAGATTTTGATCAAATTTTTAGAATATGATAAATAAGAAACCTTAACTCAAGTAATGCCAACTCAACTATTATAGATGATGTCATTCACTAGATTGTGATTGGTTCTTAAAAAGTTGATTTTAATAGTACTTTTTTTGTTTGGAGGCTCAATTTTTACCTCAAAATTCTCCTAATGAAGTTCCAAACACTAGGCTTGATTGGCTCACTCACATGCAAACATGAACAAAATATACTCATAATGTTTTAAACTATTTCTGTACATAAATATAAAATTGTATTTTGCAGGAACTGAAAGGAGTTGAAGCATCTACTAAAAATCAATCCCATCACAATAATCTAGACAACATTTATGTGGAATTAAATAATCAACCCTCAGAGTTACTTCAAAAAGTGAAAGAATTAATCAATGAACTACACACTGTGAAAGTAAATAATGAGAGAATTTTGGAACTAAACCAGATTTTACTAGACAAAATACATAACAGAGGAAAAGATAAAAGAAATGTGTATGATACTGATTCTGAAATAGTATCATACAAGCAT
Organism: Pseudotsuga menziesii; assembly: GCA_001517045.1. NCBI lineage: Eukaryota > Viridiplantae > Streptophyta > Pinopsida > Pinales > Pinaceae > Pseudotsuga > Pseudotsuga menziesii. The sequence goes on from LPNX011222108.1 coordinate 18,203, forward strand.
AAGGGTAAGAATTTAAAATGTTATGATAGTGAATATTCTTCAGGAGTAAACATAAGGTCACATAGAGGAAGGTATAAATACATAAGTGGAAGTAGTGAAAGCGACCGTAGACCTATAAAAATGAAGTATAAACTGTATAAAGAAATATCAAGATAATTTAAAAAGATAAAACCTCCCATGTTTAACAAGGAAGTGGAAAAGGGTGAAGAAGCTGAGGCTTGGTTATCGGGGATGAAAAAAAAATTCATATTTATAACTACTTCGATAGACTAAAATCCCAGATGGCTATCTACAATCTAACTGAGAAAACTCACATTTGGTGGTAGGACATAAAAAGAGTCAAAAACCTTAAGGAAAAGTATTTAACCTAGAAAGTGTTAAAGAAGTACTTTAAAAGGAAGTTTTTATCTCAACAGTATTATGAAGAAAGAGCTAAAGAGTTTTATGAACTAAAAATAGGTTCAATATTAATGAAAGATTTAAGTAGGAAATTTCTAAGTTTACTAAGATATGTACCATATATAATTGATGAAAAACCTAAAATACAAAGGTTTCTAAGTTGTCTACCCACTAGTGTCAATGACATAATTGAATTGGATAATCCAAAGACCCTTGAAGAGGCAATGAGAAAAGACGACTTTTGTTACGAACATAGTAAGAAGAGAGAAATCATACCTAACTGGAAGAATGAGAGAACAAGTAACTTTGATCAGAAAATAAAAAGGTTTAAAAGAAATAAATGTTTCAGAAATAATTCTTGGAATTTCTTTAAGAATAATTATTAAGGAACATATTTTAAAAGTTAAACAAAACAAAATATTACAGCACCAAAAGGAAGAGATATGCCTAATAATTATATTAAAAATAATGAACATGAGGAACCTGTAAAGTGTTAGAAATGTCAATGACCGTATTATGCTAAGTATTGTCCAATCAGAAAGGGGAACTTCAACAATGTGCATACCATTCAGGAAGAGGAAACAATTGGAGATGTAGCAAATGAAATGCCCAAAATAAATGTAGCCTTGAAAAATCTACAAGGCGATCATCAAACCTCCATTGTGGAAGTACAAGGTATGATACAAAACCAGTATGTTTTCATTCTGATTGACCCAGGTGCTAGTTTAAGCTATGTGTCACCTAGCATAGTGAAAAAATGAAAATTACCTTTGAAAAAGTTTGAAAAGTCTTGGTTGGTCCAGTTATCTATAGGGACTAAAAGAAAAGTAGTTAAATATGTTGAAAACTTTGACTTGCTTATGATTCAGTTCAAAACTCAAGTAAATTTACATGTATTACCGTTAGGATCTTATGATGTTTTAATAGGTATGGATTAGCTGGAAAGACATCAAGTAGTTTTAAAGTGTTTTCAAAAAAACATTTACTATTTTAAATGATAAAGAAGAAAGAATTACAGTCAAAGGAATACCTAGGAAAGTATCTGTTCGACAAATATCAATCTTACAAATGAAAAATGTTGTAAAGAAAGGTTGCAAAGTATTTGATGTACATATAATGAGTAAAGACCATATGGATAGAGAAGATAAGCTAAAATTCGATGATATTCCAATCCTACAAGATTTCTCAGATGTTTTCCCAAAAGAAATTCGAGAATTATCTCGTAAGAGAGATATGGATTTTGCGATTGAATCAGTAACGGGAGCTATACTTAATTCAAAGGCTCATTATCGAATGAAAATTTTAGATGACCAAGTGATATGATAGACAATTACAACTATAATAAATGATAGACAAAAACTATGTATGACCATGTGTATCCCCTTGTGGAGCACTTGTCTTATTCATTAAAAAAAAGATGGTACACTACACTTATGTATAGAATACCATCAACTGAACAAAATGATGATTAAAAATAGATGTCCTATGCCCCGCGTAGATGATTGGTTTGATCATATACACAGAGCGACGATATTTTCAAAAATAGTTTTGATATCTAGATATCATCAAGTCAGAATTAAATACGAAGATATTTTTAAAACTACTTTCAGAACTAGATACAACCACTATGAGTTTGTGGTTATGCCCTTTGGGCTAACAAATGATCCAACAGATTTTATGTGTTTAATGAACAGTGTATGAAGAAAATACTCAGATAAATTTGTAGTTGTATTCATAGATGGCATATTAATTTATTCGAAAACAAAAGAAGAACATGAATAGCACTTATAGATAACACTACACGTTCTAAGAGAACATAAATTGTATGCTAAATTCAGTAAATGTGAATTTTATAAAAAAATGATAGAATATTTAGGGAACGTGATATCCGAGTAAGGGATATCAGTAGACCCAAATAAAATAAAATCAATAATTGATTGGCATGTTTCCAAAGATGTAACAGATGGACAATCATTCATGGGAATTACTAGTTATTACCGAAAATTCATTGAAGGATTCTTGAATATTGCGAATCCCATAACATCTTTGCAGAAAAACGGAAAATGATTCGTGTGGGACCAAAAGTGTGAAGAAAGTTTTAATAAATTAAAAGAATTATTAACTACTACACCTATACTAAAAATAAAAGATATAGACAAATATTTCGTTGTTTGCACTGGTGCATGCATTGAAGGTTTGGGTGGAGTATTAACACAAGAAGGTCACGTAATTGCTTATGAATCAAGGAAGTTAAAAATGCACGAAAATAATTAAGTAACTTATGACTTAGAGTTGGCTGCCATAATTCATGCTCTAAAAATGTGGCACCATCCTCTAATTCCTAAAAGATTCTTGTTAATATCTGATAACATAAGCTTGAAGTATTTGTTTGATCAATAGAATCTGAACGCAAGGCAAGCTAGATTTTTACTCATGTGATCAACTGGAATGTTATTCAGGTAGAACCCAAAGGATATTTTTAGGTGGAACTAGACTGTATTCTCGACAAGAGGAAATTTTTTCTCTGGAATCACACCATTGGACAGGAAAATATCCAATGAAAACACCTCAGTCCAGATGAAGCAACCTAGGAATTGGAGAGTCATATGCATGAGTCATATCTAGCTCTGCTCTAGGAATATTCATAATAAACTTAAGAAACATCGAGAATGCTGTTGAACTTAAGGGGGGGTGTTTGTAACACACCTAAAATTGAAAAACAAATATTTTTATTTATTTGAGAAAAACATTATATTAAAATGATTGTAAAGTTTTTATGACTAAGTTGGTCAAAGATGATTGTAATTGAATATTTATTTATTTTAATAATTAAATAGAAGAGACACCTATCCAAAGGAGAATGTTGAAAGAGTGTTCACTGACCTACTAGGAGGAATGAGCAGCTAGAGAAGGTTGGTTGACAAGTGGAAACACTAGAATTTTGACTTTCTAGTTTTTGCATGAAGCAAAATCCCTAAAATTGTGGTCATATTCCCTAAGAGGGGGAACTAAGTAGGTGGCTCATTTATTTCCAAAACTGACCCAAATACCTAGGAAGTCTTATAAATACCATCAAATTGAGCAGGAGGCTGACTACATTCTATCTCCAAGAGAATGAACGTTGTGACTGCTGCAAACTGAAAAGTCAGGAACCCGAGGAGTTCGATGAGGGGATAGAAAAAGAGAAATTGTTGAGTTAAGTCTGCCACTGAGTTCTAAGTTTCAAAAAGTTTTTCTGTGATTATTGTTATACAGTCTCTTCGTCCTGGTGGTTTAGTGAATAGGATCGGGGCTCCTAAGCAAGTAATCTTGGCTGCTTCAGGAGACGGTTGGGTGGAATGGTCCCCTTTAGGTGCTTGTCCCCCTTTTACAATTTACCTAAGTTCTAACTGTTTGTTGTTTATCTATGATCTAAAAGAAATGTGTATGAAATTGATTCTAGAATAATATCATACACGCATAAGGGTAAGAAATTAAAGTGTTATGATAGTGAATATTCTTCAGGATTAAATGCAAGGTCACATAGAGGAAGGTATAAATACACAAGTGAAAGTAGTGAAAGCAACCGTAGACCTAGAAAAAGGAAGTATAAAATTTATAAAGAAATATCAGGATAATTTAAAAAGATAAAACCTCCCATGTTTAACGGGGAAGTGGAAAAGGGTGAAGAAGCCGAGGCTTGGTTATGTAGGATGAAAAAGTAATTTCGTATTTATAACTACTCCGATAGACTGAAATCCTAGATGGATTTCTACAATTTAACCAAAAAAACTGACATCTGGTGGTAGGACATAAAAAGAGTAAAAAAACGTAAGGAAAAGCATTTAACCTAGAGAATGTTTAAAAAACACTTCAAAAAGAAGTTTTTATCTCAACAGTATTATGAAGAAAGAGCTAAAGAGTTTTATGAACTAAAATTAGGTTCAATGTCAAGGAAAGAGTTAAGTAGAAAATTTCTATGTTTAGTATCATATGTACCATATATAATTGATGAAAGGCCTAAAATACAAAGGTTTCTAAGTTGTTTTCCCACAAGTTTCAAGGAAGGAATTGAATTTGATAATCCAAAGATCCTTGAAGAGGCAATGAGAAAAGCTAACTTTTGTTACAATCAGAGTAAGAAGCGAGAAATCATACCTAACTAGAAGAATAAGAAAACAAGTAACTTTGATCAGAAAAGAAAGTGTTTTAAGATAAATTATTGTTTTAGAAATAATTCTTTGAATTTCTCTAAGAATAATTATCAAGGAACATATTTTAAAAGTTAAACACAACAAAATATTACAGCACCAAAAGGAAAAGATATGCCTAATAATTATATTAAAAATAATGAACATAAGGAACCTGTAAACTGATCAAAATATCAATGATCGTATTATGCCAAGTATTGTTGAAAAAGAAAGGGGAACTTCAACAATGTGCATACCATTTAGGAAGAGGAAACAATTGGAGATGTAGCAAATGAAATTCCATGAATAAATGTAGCCTTGGAAAATCGATAGGGTGATCATCAAACCTCCATGGTGGAAGTACAAGGTATGAGACAAAACCAGTATGTTGCCATTCTGATTGACCCATGTGCTAGTTTAAGATATGTGTCACATGGCGTAGTGAAAAAATGCAAATTATTTTTGAAAAAGTTTGAAAAGTCTTGGTTGGTCTAGTTAGCTATAGGGACTAAAAAAAAAGTAGACAAATATGTTGAAAACTTTGACCTGCTTATGATTCAGTTCAAAAATCAAGTAAATTTAAATATATTACTGTTAGGATCTTATGATGTTTTAATAGGTATGGATTGGCTAGAAATACATCAAGTAGTTTTAAAGTGTTTTCAGAAAACATTTACTTGTTTAAATGATAAAGGAGAAAGAATTACAAGCAAATGAATACCTAGGAAAGTTTTGTTCGACAAATATCAACCTTACAAATGAAAAAGGTTGTAAGGAAAGGTTGCAAAGTCTTTGATGTACATATAATGAATAATTAACATATGGATGAAGAAGATAGCTGAAATTCAATCATATTCCAATCCTGCAACATTTCTCAGATGTTTTTTGGGATGAAATTCCAGGATTATCTCCTAAGAGAGATATGGATTTTACAATTGAATTAGTACTAGGAGCTATGCTTAATTCAAAGGATCCTTATCGAATGAACATTTTAGAACTTAGCGAATTAAAATTACAACTACAATAAATGATAGAAAAAATATGTATGAATAAGTGTATCCCTTTGTGGAGCACGTGTCTTATTCATTAAAAAGAAAGATGGTACACTACGTCTATGTATAGACTACCGTCAACTGAACAAAATGATAATTAAAAATAGATATCCTATGCCCCGCATAGATGATCTCTTTGATCAGATATGCGGAGCGATGATGTTTTAAAAAATAGACTTGAGATCTAGATATGATCAAGTCAAAATTAAATACAAAGATATTTTTAAAACTGCTTTTAGACCTAGATACAAACACTATGAGTTTGTGGTTATGCCCTTTGGGACAAAAAATGCTCCAACAACTTTTATGTGTTTAATGAACAGTGTATGAAGCAGATACTTAGATAAATTTGTAGTCATCTTCATAGATGACAATTTATTCGAAAATGAAAGAAGAACATGATTAACACTTATAGATAACACTATAGGTTCTAAGACAACATAAATTGTATGCTAAATTCAGTAAATGCGAATTTTTATAAATATAAGATACAATATCTAGGTAACGTGATATCCAAGGAAGGGATACCAGTAGATACAAATAAAATAAAATAAATAATTGATTGGCATGTTACCAAAGATGTAACAAATGCACGATCATTCATGGGAATTATTGGTTATTACCCAAAATTCATCGAAAGATTCTTGAAGATCGCAAATTCCATAACATCTTTACAGAAAAAGGGAAAATGATTTGTGTGGGAACAAAACTGTGAAGAAAGTTTTAATAAATTAAAATAATTTTTAACAACTACACCTATACTAAAAATAGAATATCCAGACAAATATTTATTTGTTTGCAGTGATGCATGTATTGAAGGTTTGGGTGGAGTATTAACACAAGAAGGTCACGTAATTGCTTATGAATCAAGGAAGCTAAAAACACATGAAAATAATTATGTAACTTATGACTTAGATTTGGCTGCCATAATTCATGCTCTAAAAATGTGGCACCATCATCTAATTCCTAAAAGATTCTTGTTAATGTCTGATAACATAAGCTTGAAGTATTTGTTTGATCAGTAGAATCTAAGCGCAAGGAAAGCTAGATGGTTAGCTTTCCTTAGTGAATATGATTTTGAAATCAAACACAACAAAGGAAAGAAAAATAAAGTGGCTTATTTCTTAAGAAAAAATGCAATGACAAAATCTATAGCTTCCATTAGTAGTTATAAAACATAATTAGATGATAAGTTGCAAGAAGAGATACAATTGGAAAAGGAATATAAAAAATTAAGATAAAAAGTAACTCAGAATGAATATGAAAATGCAAAAATAGGTTACAATTTAAATTAAAAATGCTTAATGTTGTATAAAAGCATACTTTATGTGCCTAACATACCAGAAATTAAATTGTTAATTTTAAATGAAGTACAAAAAAGTCTTTATTTCAGACATCTGGGGTATCAAAAGATAATAACAATGTTCATAAAAGAGTATTTTTGCATAATATGAGGAACAAAGTTGCTGGATATATAACTAGGTGTATAGATTTTCAGCAAGTTAAAGATGAGCATCAACACCCAGCAGGTGTTTTACAACCATTACCAATTCCCAGAATTGGAAATGGAAATTCATCGGTCTTAATTTTATAATTGGTTTTTCTAAAAATAAAAAACAAAATGATTCATTAATGGTAGTAATCGACAAACTAATAAAGACAACACACTTTATACCTGTTAAAATAACTCAATAAGCTACTAACATTGCTGACATCTTCATGAAGGAATTTTTTCAATTGTACGGAATTCCGAAGGTAATAATTTATGACAGAGATCCTAAGTTTAATGGTAATTTTTGGAAATAATTGTTTAAAGGACTAGATACTGAATTTAATTTCAGTACTCCTTATCATCCACCAACAGATGGACAAATATAAAGATCCAATCAAGTACTAGAAGACATGTTACGGATATATGTTAGAGACTATCCCAAGAAATGAGAAGATTATTTGGACTTAGTTGAATTTGCATATAATAATCATTATCAAGATTCAGCTAAAATCAGTCCTTTTGAAGTATTATATGGTAGGAAATGCAATACTCCCATTACATGGAGTAATCCAGTTGACATATTGATTTTAGAACCTGACTTGTTAAAGGAACTGGAAGTAACAGTGAAACGGGTACAAAGCAATTTGCAAATTGCTTGGGATAGACAAAAGAGTCATGCAGACCTTAAAAGAACTTCGAAATAATTCCAAGTAGGTGATCATGTATTTGTTAAGGTAAAACCCAAAAAAAATCCTTTAACTTAGCGAGTTGTGCTAAATTAGCACCCAGATATTGTGGACCATTCAAAATATTAGCAAGAGTTGGGCCAGTGGCATATCAGTTAGCTTTTCCACCTAATCTTAGAATACATAATGTATTTCATATTTCCATATTGAAAAAGTATGTGCACAATGCTACTCATGTGATCAACTGGAATGTTATTCAGATAGAACCCAAAGGATATTTTCAGGTGGAGCCAGACTGTATTCTCGACAAGAGGGAAATTTTTCTCTAGAATCACACGATTGGACAGGAAAAGTTGCAATGGAAACACCTGAGTCTAGATGAAGCAAGTTGGGAATTGGAGAGTCATATGCATGAGGCATATCTAGCTCTTCTCTAGGAAGATTCAGAATAAAGTTTAGCAACATCGAGAACGATGTTGAAATTAAGGGGGGGTGTTTGTAACACACCTGGAACTGAAAAATAAACATTTTTATTTATTTGATAAAAACATTATATTAAAATTATTGTAAATTTTTTATGACCAAGTTGGTCAAGGATGACTCTAATTGAATATTTATTTATTTTAATAATTAAATAGAGGAAACACCTATTCAAAGGAGAATGTTGAATGAGTGTTCAATAACCCACTAGGAGGAATGAGCAGCTAGAGAAGGTTGGTTGACAAGTGGAAACACTAGCATTTCACTTTCTAGTTGTTGCATGAAGCAAAATCCCTAAAATTGTGGTCATGTTCCCTGAGAGGTGGAACTGAGTAGGTGGCTCATTTATTTTCAAAACTGACCCAAAGACCTAGGCACTCTTATAAATACCATCGAATTGAGTAAGAGGATTACTACATTCTATCTCCAAGAGAATGAACCTTGTGACTGCTGCAAACTAAAAAGTTAGGAACTTGAGGAATTCGAAGAGGGGATAGCAAAAGTGAAATTACTGAGTAAATTTTGCTACTCAGTTCTAAGTTTCAGAAAGTTTTTCTGTGAGTACTGTTATACAATCTCTTTGTCCTAGTGGTTCAGTGAATAGGCTCGAGGGTCCTAAGCAAGTAATCTTGGCTGCTTCAGGAGACTGTTGGGTGGAATGGTGTCCTTTAGGTGTTTGTCCCCCTTCTACAAACTATCCAGGTTCTAAATGTTTGTTCTTTATATATGATCTAATTTTACATCTGTAATTATCTAGGGTTAGCATCTACAAAGTTTAATGAAAAATATTCTATATTTCTTTGAGAAAGGAAAGATGTAATTATTTTCCCGTGATGTTTAGTTAGTTCGAAGTTATCGTTTAATGATTATTTCAGTGTTAGGATAACATTTAACCTTAAATGATGCTTTTTTCCTCTAATTGAATATTAATTAAAATACCTCTAACTTATTTAGTTGTATTCTACTATATTATTATTATTATCGTTAACTTTCAAGTAATTTAGGTGTAAAGAATAAAACATATATCGAATCAAGACTAGGGAAAACCCTACAAAAGTTTATTACAAAGGTTATTATAATATATATCTATATATTTTATTTAGCAAGTAACTGTAATGAACTGATCCAATTATAATTACTATAAGGACAGATTCTCAGAGATATTTGTAGTCTAAATATACTTCTTCTAAATAAACTAAACAATGCAAAAATTAAACAAATCAAGGGTTTTGATTTGTAACCCTCGACATAATAGAGGGTATATATATAAATATATGTATAAGGGGCTTATAAATCCAAAAACCAAACATTGAACTAAAAACAAAAACTAATCAATATATTTATATGATTTAACCATATGACTAATATATGCATCGAATATATCGTAATTGCAATATACGACAGAGCCAACATACTTTGGCCTTACGACCCAAAAAAGAACATAGCTATAGCTTATTATAAATTAAAGCACTTAAAAATTAAATAATAATTAATAAGGTCACTAGGTCGAATCCTGTCAAGGGAAATCGACTGAGTGCTCTATGGCTGAACCCTTTGCAAATATTTAATTCAATAGAGGAAAATAATCTAGTTATAAATAGGCCACAATTCTTGTTATAAGCCTACATCATTATGATATTGTTATCCATTAAATAAAATATACAGTAAAAACCCTAGTTACGATTATTTCCATCTAAGCCTCAAGAATAAAGTAGTAAATAACCTGGTGTAGAGATCGAATCCTACTAAGGATTTCAGTTAAATAAAGAAGATATACATTACAAGATATTTATAGCCAAAATACAATTTTTTATATCAATTAAAAATACTAAATTGAGATCATGGACATTCCATAACTATGGTTGCATGATGAAGGCCATCTTAGTATTATCATCTGCAATTTTAGCATAAACTTACATAAGAAATCGCAACAGCCTTACGGATTACACAAAATAACTATTATATAAATAGTATAATCCACTTAAAACCTTTTATCTACTTGGCAGTGGCCTCAAAGCCTTTTTTTCAAAACAAAACAAAATAGAGTTCATCCAAAAGCTAATCCACACAACGTTCATCCAAATCTAGTGCAACATCCCGTCCTCGAGATCCTCTTCACATAAACATGACATAGATCATTTATTTGAAATACAAAAGTAACTCACAGAAGAAGAATGATAAATTTCGAGACTAGTGAAAGTAATTACACTTAAAAAAAAATTGTCAAGGCCAATCGTCGCAGGAAGAATCTAGTCATCAGGGTATAACTAGAGTCGCGCAGATGATAATTTTTATGCAGACAAGGGTGAAGGGTGTTAAATTTCGAGCACCTTGGCTCCTCCACAATGATTACACCATGGAAATACAGACCATTGCAGATAGAGGCTCGTTGAATCAGAGAAAATAACCAAAAGAACAATGCAAATTCCAAATACAACGACGAGACAAACATAATATTTTAGGCTCATTAAACCCTAGGGTTTATGAGTTGACAAGTATGCGTTCCAACTGTAATCTGTAGACCTTTCACTGATCACTTTAATACAACACAAAGGTGAAATCTTACCACTTACCATATAGTTTCAATAATATTTCATTACTCAAGACCTTAACCCTTTTGTTATGGTTATATTTTTAGGTATAATGTAAGCTTAGGAAAAGTTCTTATACCTTCGTTAGAAGTGATTTTATACCTATCTTAGGATTTTGTTTAGCTAGATGGTTGTGAGTTCTTCATAATCAACACCTGCACAAGGGTACAAGCTTTTTGCGTTAGCCACAAAAAGCTAAGTAAGAGTCGTGACCCATTTTTCCTAGCATATAGGTAGGGTCAATGGATGAGAAGAACATAAACAACATTCACAACAAAATCAGCTGACAGAAAGTAAAAGTAACATTAACGACAAGTAAGTAGTGACATTATAACATTACATTGCATCATAATGTTGTCACAAAAAGGACATTTTGTTTTAAAACACTAAACATATTTTTGAAGGTCGTATGAGTCTAATTTTATCCTTCATATATTGCATTCAAACTTAAGACACATTTATTTGGCTGTCACAACTGTTAAAACGTAAAACATAACATCTCATGGATTTATCTTCCTAGAAATTTACAGATTGGCATATACTTTTTTTTTACGTATATTTGGAGATGTTACAAAGGATGACCCTTATTTTAAATTCAGATATCATAAGGGTGGAACATATGGAATTATTATCCATGATAGTGAGTCAAATACATTGTAAGTATTCAAAACTATAAGCTCTTGGAGAAGATGAATTATTTTGATTGTAATAGAGATAAACTGCTTCTTCCTGGCGAATCACCATTTGTTTCAGCCACAATAGACCCAATCATTAAAAATGATTGGACCCCTTTATATTCCTACTTAATTGTTTTTTAGTTCCCTTCTTTAAGGGTTAATTTATGATCTTGATGCACAAGATGTATTCTTCCTAATTATTTAATCAAATTTTGGGTACTTAATTATGGAGTAATTCATGTTGGCATCCTTATTTTCCTTAAAATCAACATTTTGACGCTTTTACTTGCGATGTTCTCAAGGTTCATTTTATTAATTCCATTCCCATTAGGGGAGTTTTGAGGTAAAAAATGGACCGCAAAACAAAATTTGTACCATTAAAATTCACTTTATAAGAACCAATAGGATTCAAGATGATGATGTCAACCATAAGGGTAGAACTTGTAAAAAAAATGGAGGGAAAAAAACTACTTTTTCTTATCGTGTTTTTGGCATATCTCCTTATCAGTTCACCAAAATTTCAAGTTTGGGGACTTGTTGGATGCATAATTTAATTTCGTACCCAACCCATCCCCAAGCTGCATTCTTCTGAGGTACCAATGACACCCAAAAATCAAAATTTCAACAAAAACTGTTTTAATATTAAATTATGTTTCTTTATTGAAATATTCATTTTTAGGTGTCGTGGGTACCTCATAAGTATGTAGTGTGGGTATCGGTTGGATGCGGAGTTAAATTCTGCATCCAATGAGTCCTAAAACTCGAAATTTGGGTGAATCGATAAGGGGATATGCCAAAAATACGATAAGAAAAAGTAGTTTTTATTTTTCCCCTCCAAAATATAGAACTTTTATTTTATTATTATAACTCTTATTTTGTTATAATAAATATTATTTTATTATTTCCATTCTGAGGTCCATTTTAGACCTCAAAAATCCCCTAATGAATATTTAATTACAAGACAGATCCATAGGAATTTTAATTCATATTTAAATTTTACTATCTTGACATCTTCCTTCTGATGTCTCTAACATTGTCATTTTTGTTGGACATCATACATTGAAGTGATATATATTTTGATAAGTATTTTCTTCTAATGTTTTTGGCCCTACGATATTTCTCGGATTGACGACGTCGGGATTTTCCATTTAAAAATAATTTTAAAATTTCGATGTTTTGTTCTCAATGTTTTGATTTGCTGAACATCAAATGTTAGAATTTTATTTTGAATTTTAATTTAGTGCTCCCAACATTTTGTGGACTCGATAATGTTTTCAATTAAATTATTTTTTCTTCTGGTTCTGTAACGTTAGAATCATTACATTGGACCGGTATTATTAATTTGAAAATTATGTTTATGATGTTCTTGGACCCTATTCTTTTTATTCATTATAAGTAATATACTACTACGGGTCATATTCTATGAAATGAAACTTTTTAGAAAATTTTAAACATCTTCAATGCCCAATTCCCAATTTTTCACATTTTTGGTATTTTTACATAGAAATTTTCATATCATCATTGGACAAGTGCTCATTTGAGATTTCTTTCTTCGGCATAAGTATAGAAACTTTCAAAATATTAAGTCAAATATTAATTATCATTTTAACACTTATGCCTTTAATCTTGATAAGTCAAATATTAATTATGATTTTACAACTTATGCATTTAATCTTGATAAGTGGTTAAACAACCTGTTAGCACCGGAAATGAGCCAAAGGTTGCGGAAGGGCTCGCTCCTGGGTAACAGCAAAACTACTTTAGGCTGTGCCTCCAGCCCTGCATAGTCAGAGAGGGATCTCTCGTTCATCACCAGAATAGCTCCACATAAGGTTGTCAGTCTTGTGTGTCACCAGAGTTTACTCCGCAAAGGATTTTCAATCAGTATAATCAGGGGGCTAGGATCCTGAATGGGGAAAAGTATGTTGAGAAAGGTGCATGGTGGGATTATCGGGGGGTAAGGGACCATGGGAAAATGGAGTCAAAACCAGCGCAAGAAACAATTACAGAGGGAAATAATGACAAAAGGTAGCAAACGGAGGCAAGATAGCTGCTGATTTCCCAATCAGGAGGTTTTAGAGGGCGTTCTAGAGGACAAGGAGGGACAGTCCATCACATGGAGCATCGACGAGATGAATTCCATATAACTTTAGAAGAACTGTTGTTAATGCTTGGAACAACAGTTGAAGCATAACAAGCATGAATTCTGAACCACTATACCCTATGTTGCAGGCATGAAAAGCAATAAACAAAATGGAGTGGAAACAAGAAAGCACAATTTACACATAAAGGAAAGCACTTATTGGGAAAAACAACAACACAAGAATATCTGTTGTGAATGATAGTCTTCCACTGCAATTTATTCATACACAGGTATCGAGCTTTTACAAAATGGGAGCCTCAACCCGAGATTGTTTCCCAACGCAATTCACTAACTCCTTTCTCCCTTTCTCGGGATCGTTTTTAATATAAAATCCTAATGCTGAGACTATAGAATAAAAAAATGTTACAAGTCACCATCCGGTGTTAACAGTGCAAATAGTGGGCTATTGCCACGTTTTTACAATTATAAACAAGCATCATGGAGATGTGGCGTGTGATAATGCAGGCTGACAGCGTAGAGCCTCGTACTATCCTACTTCATGAAAATGACTTCCACACGGTGTGCTGATGATCAATTGTCTGCACAAGCTACCCAGGACCAATTTTGGGTCTCCTCATCCAGATGGTGCCTGTTGCTCAAAGGCTAACAAGAAGACCTGAATCCTTTCCTCTACCATTCTCCTGACCTCCTCCTTCGTCAGGTAAGACTGTTATAGGAGGGGGCCAGGGAAAAGGTGGCCAAATGCTTCATGATGATAAGTGACTTAAGAAGCTTATCATCCTTGTACTGTCTTCTTCCTCTCACGAGGAGCATTTTTTTGCGAGCCATGCAAATAGGTGTGCACTTGTCCCTCTCTTTTCCCATGACTAAGCATCCAAATGGAGCCCCCAGGAATGGTGTCAGAGGATTTGGACCCACCTGGTCCCAGCATGAACTTTTGCTCCAACAGTTTTACCACCAGTGCGAGCTGGGACTTCGGAGGTCGGGACTGCAGTCGGGAGCACTGGAAGGATGTCGCTAGGATGTCCAAACCCATGCACTGCACATCCAAATACTGGGTTGTGTAGGAGCAGGTGAATCCCTCTTGGTATCTCACATCTATTCCCCGGTGGTTGGATATTTTCTAGTGTGGATAACGAGAACACAAACTTCGGGCCTGCCTACCAAGAGTACTCCTTATTGAACTAATTTTTTGAACCACACAATCATGGTTGTCTATGAAAGACTTCGACAATGCTTGGGACTGAACCTCATATAAATACTACCACCTACACAATTCCATGTCTCAAAGATCTTCGAAGGATGGTGTTATATAGTGCGAGCAGGAATGGTTTTGGGAAGGGCTAATTCCTTAAAGCGGCTGCGATGGTGGCATGTGTGGTGCTAGAGCAGAACTTTTTCCCTCCTGATTTTTAATCATATTATACGGCATGGCTAAGATTCCAAATAATTTCCGCGTGGCTTCCAAGCTAGTTCTAAGGGTTGTGGATTTGACCATCTACTGCCCTTTTCGTCATCTTGATGGTGGTGTCGGGTTGTTTTAGTTCACAGCATACCTTGGTCTCGTTTAAATGCCAGGTCTATCACCTCAGTGAATCAAACCTCTATCTCTCCCATGGTTCCCTCCGAAACAAAAACTATGCCATGCTTGCAACCCGGGGAATTGCGCCACCCGACGAGACTTCCACCTCAGGTGTATCCCGAATGGCGTCGGAGGAATCGGCCAATCTGCAATGGGGCATATTACACGTGTGAACACATCCTCCACTGTCATTTCCACACTGGATGGGGGATATGCTCCTCGGGAGTCTTTCTTAGCCATCCGATCAACATAATATTTTACACCCACCATCCACGTTCCACTCACCCTGCCACCAACCTTTCTCTTCTGAACACCATGGGCAATTTGGATCATGACACGTTCTGAGCCG
This sequence comes from Pseudotsuga menziesii, assembly GCA_001517045.1. NCBI lineage: Eukaryota > Viridiplantae > Streptophyta > Pinopsida > Pinales > Pinaceae > Pseudotsuga > Pseudotsuga menziesii. The sequence goes on from LPNX011222108.1 coordinate 33,784, forward strand.
TCGATCAAGATCGACCCTCATGCATCCGTCAATTAGAGTGGGCCCCACCATTTTTGCAACGGAGAACCCAAATATTAGTACGTGCTAGTTCTCCTTGTGAAATGAACCGTAGCCGTAGATCTGCCCTCCTCTTCATTGCGGCCGTTGATCTTTGTGACCTCTACCCCTTTTCATGATTTACGATTGTGGCTTTATCGGCACAAGTATGGAGTGCAAAATTATTGTAAGTCGTAGATCTGCCCCAGGCCTCATCTTGACCGTCGAAATCCACCAGTCTTTAACACGTTTCGCACTCCGGGATAGAAAACTTGATCGTGCATGTTTGATCATGCAAAGCGGTTCAGAACCGTTGATCCTCCTTTGATCCATCGCATCCCTTTAACATAGATCGTGCCCCATGTTACAACAGATCTGCCGCTTTGCTCATTGAAGGACAATCACATGAGATTCGAGGGGCTAGGACCCTTACCGAACCTCTGTCAAGCCCCCGAATAAACTGTTAAAAACAGAGTGTTATCACAACCACTAATAATTGACACTTGCAATATTTTGCAAAGTTATCCATGCAATTCACTTGTTTACCCTGTAGAAAGCCCTCAAATTTTGAATTTATTGTTGAGTGAATATTTTAATTCTTAGGAGGTTTATGGTTTATGTAGGTAATATATTTTACTATGGTTTTCCCGTTACTTGTACTATTGAATTTAAATTTTTCTTATGTTTATTTCTTTATTGTAGAAAAACTCATAGTTACCATGGGTCGGACAGGAAGGTCCGAAGTTGTTATTGGTGAGTTGAATAAAAAATATCGCAACTTTGCGATTTACTCAAACACAGACTTCGAAAGCATTGACCCTCAATTCTTATATTGAGAATCAACTATTGTTTGTTTGACAACTTTGACCTCTCTTACCTCAGGGATGATGTAGATATTTTCTAGAAGATCAAGCATTCTAGCCTCATACCATTGTAGCATGCCTAGATATGATTCCCTACATAGATTTGTCCAGATCAATGGTATATTTTGCAAAAATTCCTTCGAATACTTTTAGGGACATGAACCAAACTATATTTGGATTCTTTAAAGAGGATACCTTTGCTAGGATATATTCCTTAAAACCACATCATTAGTTTCTTACTGAAGGGTTAGTGGCTACATATGGAAATAAATTCAACCTGGTTGAATTTGTAAAGGGATGGTGGTTTGACAAGGATAGTTTTCAAATCAAGCCTAACAAACAATATCTGATTCACCACTTGAGGGAACCTATTAATCTATTATCTTCTATGATTTAACAGTTCTATGGAGCTTAAAATTGTTCATTATCCAGACTTGAATGGGCATCTCTGGTCCACCACATCATAAATAATGGTAAGGTATTTAATTGGGATCATATTTTTTTCTGTTAATTTGAAAGCTACTTTGATATAGGTGAAAGATGCTCCAACCACCTAGAAGCCCAAATTTTGCATGTCTAGTTATTTGTTTGACATTATGTGTTCATCCTTCACATATCTAGTTATAAAATGTAACTAGAGTGATAATACTCCCCTTATACACATTTACTATGCTACTTTGTGGGATCATAATTATAAAACACATATATATGATCTATGTGAGAATTTCCTATATCCTGCATATTTGATTATATTCAATACCAATGCACTAAGGCTTTTAGAAGATGGAATAAAACCAATTTATACTATGGGATATTGTTATCATGGAGAAATTTTCACTTACCTTAGAATCTAGGGACATAATTCTTTCCATCTTCTTCCTGTATTTGTTAAAGAGAGAATGATTCTTAAGTAGGTCACATTTCATAATTTCATTGAAGGTATTCATGATAGATGAAACATATTAAATAGGAAGACATGGGCTAGGTTTCCACTGTATTTGGGACAAATTGTGATCTATAATTCCCTTCATGCACACTGATGGCTTCTAGGTTAGAATAATTAAAAATGGGCATGGGACTTAGAAGAATGCATGATCAACTAAATTTTGTGGAAAATATTTTTTCTAGAGCTCAAATCATGCCAACCTACATTAATGAAACATATCCCAATGATTCATATTACTAAGGGTATTTGAGCTTTGAAAAGGTTTTAAGTAAGGTGATTGATCCTAGAGTAAGAGCCTTATTACATGAAGAACAAAAAAATGATCCTGTCCTTGGAGGATAGAAATAAAACCTTTGCAACTAGAGAATATGCAAAGAAGGCATATAAATAAGTATCAAGAATATATATTTGGTTGTTAGCACTGGAAAAACTAAAGATTCTATACAATAATAAATAGAGAAACTAGACCAGAGAACATAAAAATATAAGACACCTATTGAAACTATCTCGAATCTCATCAAGCAGGTAAAATACTCAAAGGTAAGCTACCTAAGAATATTGAAACCCCTGTTGTTGTTGGTTCTATCTCTAATACTATTTATAATTTAGTGATTAAAAATGAAAAGGTATCAGTCACTACCATGGAAAAAAACTATCGACACTAAGTCATTAGAGGAAATTTCAACTCAAAATGGGCCTCCTAAGGAAAATTAATAAAATAATAGTTAAAATAATAACATAATATTTATTAATTTTGGAGGAAGAAAAGAAAGAACTACTTTTTTGTTCGTACTTTCGACATATCTCCCTGTGTTTTTACTCAAATTTCGATCAGGAGAGCTCGTTGGATGCATAATTCAATTCCGCATCCAACGAGATATCCCAATCAAAATTTGAGTAAAAACATAGGGAGATATGTCGAAAATACGAACAAAAAAAGTAGTTTTTTTTATGATACCTATCCCCAAATTTATATTAAAAAATTGTTTAAGAGGTGCTCCCTTTTTGAATTTTAAAGCATTTGGATTGGCTAATACATGATGACATGGAATTTGTATTATTTTTGGAAGGCCCATTTTAAATTGAAATTTCCTCTAATGCCTTTATTCAAGTTATTGGTTTGGATTTAGAAAAACCTATATAAATTTTCCAATCCACCCAAGTTATTAAAGAAATTTTAATATCGCCTCTATATTTACCCATTTCCATTACTCCGTCTACTTCTTTAGCCATTTATTCCCAACACAATTTACCTCAAGTTAGTGTCCAAGTCACTAACCCAATAAACAAGCCTTCTAAAAATCTTGTACATACTCTCCCTTCTTGTACATATATTCAAAATCAACCTATAGACGATCTTGTTGAGCAAATTTAGTCAAAATCCCATAGTTTTTGAACATACCTTACATAACCCCTTGCTCATGAACAATATAAACCTTGGAAGTTGATACCACTTCTTTGACTACATATAGAGTTGGTTTAACTTCTCAATGTGAAAACATTATTGCTATTATCCAAACCTCTCAGCCACAATTAGAAAACCTATGTATTTCTACCCCTATACTAGCACAAATCAATTCACATGTTTCTTAGGTTTCTTCCCAAGCCTTGTCTACTATTATTGTTGAAACCATGCCAATTGTGTCATCCGTTGGCCTTTTGGTTTCATCGTCACAAGATATAATATATTTTGGAGAAGATGTAGTAGTATATTTTGGATATTACATATCCTATAAGAGACAAAAGGATGTGATAAGGATAGGTGTCAAGAGAGAAAAGGAGGGTGATTTAGTCAGTGGGCCTCTTAAACATCAATTATCTGGAAACAAGCAACCTTGGATGTATGGAAGGAACCGATTGAAATAAAATATTTCATCAAATAATTTGTAGGACAAAACTACCACACTATTTATACCTTGAGCATAATGATCAATGAAGAGAAGTCCAAATTATCTTCCTTGGAAGCTAAAAAAATGTTCTTTCATTAATAATTTTCCAAGCAAATAGATGAACTAAAAGGGCAACATCAGAATGTGTTGGATGGTTTGATGGATCAATTGAATTATTTGTCTTATGAAAAGAAAAGAGAAGAAGAAATTATTGTTGAGAATAATAGCCAAATCAATGAATTGCAATATAATATTCAGTATCTTGCTCATCAAGCTACTTCTTTTCAGTCTTGTAAACTGAATTTAGAAGAGTTCAAAGTGGAATAATTGTGGTTGAACAAGGAGTATAAGGACATTCAAATTAGACTCTTTTCTTAAAAGTGATATTCAGAATGATTTTAATGTATTTTTTCACTTATCTAATTTAGTGGATCAACAAAGGGAGGAAAAGGAGGTTTCCAATAGGGATTTAGAGTAGTTAGTTAATTGGATTATATTCATGAAAAAATCCCCAAAATATTTACTAGAATGGATGTAATCCAATCTAAAAATGTAAATATTTCTTTTAAATCTTGGTACTTTGTTTGGGATGAAGTTATAGGGATGAATGAGAAAGGGAAAAAAATAGTGGGGTATTTTGGGTATAAACTAATACCATGCTTGAATATATGGGAATGCAAACATTTCAAGAGGTTTCCAATGCAATTTCTTGTATGCTCAAGTTGGTTGATGTTTACCAAAGCAAAGATGACTCAATTGTACAGATCAACACACTCATCCAACTCAAATTTCCATCTATGAAGGAATTTATTTCTCATCCAATTTCCATGAAATCACTTCTTACCTACTTCCTACAAAGTTGGGTTAAGCTTAGGAAAAGAGATATTTGATCCCTCATCTGTAAGTAAAAACTTCAGATAAGGAACATAGTTTATGAAAAAATTATCCATGCAATTGAAATGCATAAAAAGTGGAAATAATGTGTCAAATCATGCTTATTATAGTAGTTATATCTCCTAGGATATATGAGGTATGTTACTAGTTTTATGGAACAACCTTATCCACTTGTTTCTATTTATTTCATAATCTTTGTAATGTAATGGTCCTACATCTAGATCGAACCAATGATGAAATGATTTTGCATCAAACATTGTTAAACAACCTATAACTTTGATTGAAAAACTATGTGATGTTTTTATGGAGTTAATCGATGGATCTTGGAGGTTATTTTGCAATATATTTTTAGCCTGAGGAATAGAATTTGAATGTGTTCCATGTTTTACTTATTATGATTGTGATCCTATTTTGAAAAAATTTCTTGGATTTTTTTTGTAGAATATAAATCATTACTTGATTTTCATTACAATGGCTATATATTCATTTTAATATTTTCATTAATTTTAGTTCAGATCCAAGTTTGAATATGTTATGAAATATGTTATGAATAGGATTTGTTGGTTATTCCCAACAAGTAGTACCTAAAATATAATCGAATTTCATTCAGTCATAGATAAGTAATGGTTAGCTAATCTAGTTTTTCATAGTCATTTTTGTTAAATGTTTTGGGATTTATTTTAAAATAAAATATCATATCTTCGTTAAAGAAGTGAAAATTTATTACGTGGTTCATGTTCATTAATTAATTTCTTGCCAAATTTACATAATACAAGTATATATTATGTTCTAATTTGATGTGAGTTTTATCTATGTTTGAATTATAACATTATTAATCTTTATATAGTATGTTGACGTTAATTTTCTTTAGATTTCTTAATAACCCTTTTCTCTCAGTAGTTAATTGTTTATTATAAGCTTTTCTTGCTGACATTTTAATATTAAATTATCCTTACGTTTGTATCTACATATTTAATTAGGATTGCACTTACATCTTAGTTAAAAGAATTCACGTATGTCTCCTTTATGAGGAGAAGCCCTTTATTGGCAACGGGGTTGGAAAAATTCCATAAGAGGAAACTACACTAAAATTTGACTCGGGACCTAAGAAATCCCTAGATTAGGTTGTCTCTTTGACATGTTTTTCTTGTCAACATGTCTAAAAGTGACACATGCAATGTTTAGATACATTTATTTACACTTATGATCATTGAATTTTTAACATGTTTGCTACAATTAACTAGCATTTGAAGGAACTACATGACAATTTTATATGCTTCTCAAATGCCATTTATCCTTGAAATACTAACTCTAAGTTTACAACTAATTGGCATCGTTATATATTTTTTGGAATTTTTATGGTCTTAATGCTTTAATGATGTCATAATGCTTTCTTTTAAGTGAAAATCAATCAATATGGTTGGTGTTATTTAAGCAATATAAACATGTCTTTAAACTTCCAAAGATATTAGAATATTGATGTCAAACTAACCATAAATCGACTTTCGTACTATTATACATATGCTTGGGATGTTGGTTTGTCATGGTACTTGTCATCATTATTGTAATACGACCTTTTGAACTTGATATTGTTTATATTTTAATTATTTTTTATTTATCATGGGTTGCTTAACACCGTGAGGTAGATTCCATTGTGATTATTAACACCAAAAAATAGGATCATTTTAATATTAATCAAAGGTTCGAAGGATGACTTAAAAGGAGGACATCGATGGGCTTATGAGTCAACCAAAGGAAAAGGTAAAGGGGTCTAATTAGGGAAGGACCTATTCCTTTTGAAAATTAATGGTTTACCCTATCCATAAACCTCCTTAATTTTATTTGTAATACTATTCCATATGTTAAGTCCCTAAACATATTAATGTGTTTTAATTGTTTATTATTGTGGCACTAGGTGCTGAGACAAGGGTCTTTAAGGACCAAGAGATACTATTATTATTTTTGTAAATAATTAATTATTAAAAAAAATGGCACACAAAAAACCAGAAAAGAGTATGGGAGGCCTGAATCAATAGTGTGAGGGGAAATGGAGTCATTCCTAGCACTTCAGACCTTTTTGGACTAGGTTTGTTTAGCTTCGTTTGTAATTATGTTTTGTTGAATTTAATAGTTAATGGTCACCCAAACATTGTACAACGAACCAAATTTTTTATTATTTTGTCCTTTGGAGTTATTTTGACACCTTATGCTTGGCCTGATGGGTTCTACTTGAGAAATGTGCCCCTTTGGTGGTTTTGTAAATACGTTTTGGGAGGTTACACTTGGTTTTGTAAACCCCTCTTGCACAAAGGCACCTTTAGTAGCTATTTTTAGCCAGTGCATGTGAGACATGTAACTCCTCCTTCATTATGACTCCTTTTTCTATTACACGAAGGTTTCTTGGCTTATGTAACTCTTGATATCATCAATTCAAGTTCTTGTTCATGATTGAAGTGTCCTCACATGACTTGGAGTTGGGTTGGGTGGTTTGGAGTCACCCTACTTGAAATTTGAGTTACTTGGGTAAAATTCAAATGGGTCTCTTATGGTTGGGTTAACCTCGTCCGGTTGACTCAAGTTTGATTACCTTGGTTGCAAATGACGTCCTTGGGTTAGAAATACCTCTTTTTTTCTATAAATCCATGCTTCACCTCCTTGGGAAGGGGGGTAGGGGGTTCTAATTGATGGATTAATGCAATACTCATGTAATTTCATGGTGAGATTGTAATATTGGGAGCCATGTATGTTATGCTTTGGTTGTGAACTGTGTGACAGAAGAACTATGTATGAGACATTGTTTTTGTGTTTTATGAAAGCCTAGTAAACATTGGTACATTTCCTCAAAGTCCACTTCCTATCTTCGTCCTAATATTTCATGTAGATCCTGATGGTCAATGGCGATGTCCTAAGGGACTTGGGTGGTTAAGTGGTTACCTTAGCACTAGGTAGTGGGGTGAAGGAAAAATAAGGTGGTGAGGAATTGAGTTGTGACATTTCATATTGATATCCTTGAGTTATTTTGTTGATTGATTTCACCTCTTCTTGTGGATCCGTGGCCTCATCTCGGGGGTGGTCTATCCAAGAGGATTTGTCTTGACAGTGCCTAAGGTTTGGTGGTACGTGGGCTAGTTGTTGCCAGTTTCCTCTTGAAAAGATAAGTGAATTATATTATTTTAATTTATATTTTTATATGATTTTTACATTGATTCTATGGTGCCCTTTATGGATGAATTGTTTACAATGATGTACATAGTTTATGTATCGATGCTTGGATGCAAATTTGTTGTTTTATCTGCTTGAAAATGTGTACATTTTCCTTGACTATGAGATTTTATCTTGATGGAATATTGATAGATGATATTATTTATGTTTATTATTTTCATTAACTAACAAATGTGCCCTTAGTGGTTTATTTTATCTCTTAATGATTTCATAGTTGGAAATGCTAAGTTTTTGGAACACTAGTTGAGTAGTTTCTACTTGAAAACTTGAATGCATCAATTTTTTTGTAGACCTGATATTCTTAGGTTTATGTATGTAACCTGATATTCAAGTGCGCCCTTGTGAATTGATAAAATGCATGTTTAGGTCTACAGATCAAATTTGTGATGGATTTGACTATTAACTGACTAGTTTCCTCTTGGAAATTTGATTGCGTTGATTACTTTGATAGATCTGTTGGTTCATGCATGTATGTATTCTATACCTAATCATGTTATTTTTCCATTGGATCCTACAGTTCTCCCCAAAGACTAATATACTCTTTATCCTAAGCTTTCTGATAAATTTGATATGATTCAATTGCTTATCTATTGAACTAGTTATGGATTTAAAGGTCAATGGTAGATTTGATTTCTATATATTTGATGGTTGTAGATAGAAACTTTATACTTGTTATTATTCATGACTAAATTGTTGTACATGATAGCTTCATATATGATCTGATAGGTGATGTAAAACTGCTAAAGAAAGTGTTGTAACTTTTATTTACGAAAGTATCATAATTTACATAGATTAACTATTGTAAAGTCTGAATTGTAAATGTTTACAAAGAAGTCCATAAATATAATTTACAAATGTTATAATGATGTTCATGGATTCTTTTAAATTTTATTTAATTATGCTCATTTTGATATTAGATACTTATTCAAATCTAGTTAAATTAACATGCTCGCATATCTATGCATCTGCATGAACATTTGGAAAGGTTATAATCACATTTTAAAAGTGCCCGAATGTTATTTTGAAGGGTAATTATTTATGTTAATCGGCTTGATGGCAAGAATTCCTATCCTTATAAACCTAATTCCTTTGTGATTTCACTTAATTAATCCTTCTCCTTGTTCGTTTGGCACCTTTGTCCTTAGTTTTGGGGTCGGGTAAGTTACAAAGTGGTATCAGAGCTTAGGTACCGACTCAGTGGCTATTGTGTTTCAAGGAATTCTGAAACTGGTGCGAACACCGCTTGTTCCTCTACCTTGTATGGTACAAGTGTAGAACAAAAGAAACACAGCAACATATCATTTCCCTAGATAGTCAATTTAATCAACATGAAATCAATGGCATACCTCAGATATAAGTGCTTTTGTCCTCATTCCAAAGTCCTTCTTACAATCTTTAGTACCTACAAAGAGATATCAAAAGACAAAACCACAAAGTGAGAGAATCATGAAAAATTAACCATCTATTCTAGTGGTCAAGGAATCTAACAACATTTAATTGATATTAACACAAATTAAATATGGGAAAGGGGAATACTTTTGTATTAATGAATGAAAGAAGATAAAGTTACAACCATTAAACCTTGATGTTGTTAACTTTATCTTCCACAATGGATCTACAATAATTCACACTCAAAACAATCTCTTGACACTTAGACTCACTCAAACTTACCTCTAAACTAGATCTCAGTCCAACAACATAAGGGTACTTTCTTTAGTCTCTCCCACTCACTACATGAAGGCCTCATTTATAGGTCAAATAACATGAGATGTACTTAGGAAATGGATAGGAGGTGATCCCAATAGGTGAGGAAGGAGAATGCCACCTCTCCCTAGCTAGTAGGAACTAAATCCATGGAGGCCTTCGTAAGGGAGCTTCTAGAATCCTCTTTTTTCAAGTTTTAAGTTCACCGACGCTCTTAGATAAAGGTGAAAAAGCGTCGATGCTTCTTTCTCACATGGGAAGAGCGTTGACTGTGCCTATTACCAATAGAAACAATGGCACTGGTGCTCTTTGCTCCATAGGATAGTGCACCAATGGAGCTTTGTCATAACTAGGAAAAGGCGTTGGTCTACCTAAGGGTGGAAAAAAGTCACCGAAGGAACCTTTGCCCAGGATTTCTGAAGGGTCATCAGGAAACAGTGGGTTTTTCAAGTGCAAAAAAATGCCCCCCAAAGTATGAAGCTAGAAGGAAGTGATAGGTGAAATACTTTTCTAGACGTCAATTCGATTATAGAGGCAGTAAGTGATGAGTTCATAACTAACATAAGACTAGTAGCTAACTTGTTTGACTAAACCATGTCTGTGAACCAATACACTACAGATCCATTAAAATGACCATGTCATGGCTACAGGTTTTCATTTAATGAACTCGTGGTGTAATAAAAGGACACACAATTACAAAATTCAACTAAAACCCTATCATCACATATGCATATGTTGTTTTGTAAGCCATAAACCTTATTCCATCCTTCATCAAAATTTTGAAGGCAGGCTCTCTAATTCTCCTTCTACATTTTAAAGCAGCAATAATTTGCCAAAATAATGTTGTAAGTAAGAACCTTATCATTTAAGTATTTTCACTTGCAAGTTTATTAATTTTTGTTGATTCTTACACATGTTGATGAAGGTGGAAAGTAAACCATTGAGAAAAAGAGAACGATCAACTTGAGCATCCATAACACTGTTTTCAAGATTCCTAGATTAGAAGTTTTTCGGTCACTTTGATGAAGGTCACAATCTCAATTCCCAATCCTTTTATTTATTAACTTCAAATTTGACAAGTAAAAGAGGCTTGTACTCACGACTTTATTTAAAGGTGTAGGTGTGCAAAGAAAATATAGGTGAATGTGTTACATCATTGTAATGACTCATCTCAAAATTTTGGAAGGTTAATTCTCGAATCTTCGAAAACAATGTAATCCTTTTAATTTTATATCAAGTAATATCGAGCGATTTTTTTATGTAACATTCCCGGTAGCCTCTATCCTTCATCGAGTTTACGAGGTATACAATGTCTAGAAAAACTGATCCTGTTGGATTTTCGATAGACTGGCTTGGGTATGACTCCTCCCTAAGTAACTCAAAAGAGTAATTAATTTCTCAGTGAGTTAACCAAGAGGAAAATAACAAAACCATGAGAAAAATATCCATGAAGGATGGGCTAAAATGTCATGAATGTAATGTTTCTAAATTACCGGTCGAGAAAAATCCTATGCCCTAAATAGGTTTACATTCTATCGATATGGTGTGAAATCATCCATGAAGCCAAGATCGACCTGAATATCAACCATAGAGGATTTTTTCCCATGGAAATCGAATACAATTTTAACTTAGGATATGGTAATGGTATCATTGATACGGTTACAAGATACGAAGGCTGTATAACGGATAGGAAAAGGTGGGAAATACCCTAACTAGAAATACTACAGTACATATACCATGCTACCAATATAAAATTAAGATTTACTCTTATAAAAGAAAAACCAAAAGATTCCAAATGATGAGGTGCCTACCTGTCAAGTGTTGAATAGCCGTGGGTTGTGACTAGATATAATGGCTCCAAACGTCTTTTCACGATTTGCTGCTAGGTTAAACAATGTTTTATGTGATAAAAACTAAATAAACTCAACCATTTATATAGAAAAATGAATGAAAAAGGCCATAAATGTGGTCGCTAGATACTAAATGTGGTGGATGGAAAATTGAAAATGGTTGTTGGCGAAAAATATATTTAGCGCGAAACATGGTCGATCATCAAGAAAATAATAGTAACAGATAAAATGTCGGTGATATTATCTGAAAACCTCTAATGATATAGGAAACCCTTATGTCTTTTCTCATGACTGTTTCGGTGGAAAGTACTAAGTCTCCTCCGACCGTGTCGACAACGACTTGTCGATTTTCTTTAGTTGGCTTTGTCGACGCTCAGTCTATCGACCATTTCACTTTTTATGCGACCATCTCAACAGAAATTTTCAAGTTTCCCTAAAAAATTGGTAACCTTTAACATCGACAACATTTACTGAACTCCTTCGATCATTTCAACAACGCTTTGTGAGTCACTTTCGATAGTTTCGGTAAGTTTCTTTGAGTTATTCCGAAACGACAAGTGTGAAAAGTTTCTTTTGATCCAACTAACCATTCCGAAGAAATTGACCAAGTTACTACGACATATCGGAGAAACTGTCCAAGTTGCTCCGATATGTCGGAGGAAAAAAGTAGATTTTACTTAGCCAAAACTTCTTTTGCTCAAACTTTTGGCAAAAACTAAGTGTGCAGGATGGAATCCCTTGAGTTGGAAAACTAGTTTAATTATGCTTTCAAACAAAAAATAGAAGGAAGGGCACTAAAATATCAAAAATTTTGGGGAAGCAATTGCAGCAGCAACAATTGGTGAATAGTTGGTGAATGCAGATCTCTAAAAAAACTATCTTTGGAAAACAAGACTGCTACATGGAACTAGATTGTGACTATACAAGAAATTCTTCAATATATTCCCCGAGAATCTTTGAAAGAATAGAATTATCTAAGGATATAAATTTTATGCATCACATTGGTTTTCATCCTTTGGGAGTAGGGGTAACTAAAACTAGGATCTTGATAACTCTCCTAGGGCAAAAATATAAAATTCATTTTAACTCGATCTTGGTTGCCACTAGATATGACTCCATAGGATCATAATAAGGTTAGACAGATGTATTCGATTTTTCCTTATTCCCATGCTATCATCATTCTTTTGATTCTTTCTTTTGGAATGAAATTTGTCTTCTGAGTCTTCCTTGATTTCTTCTTCTAGTTCAAGAATTTGGTATGGGATCTTCCATCAATAATGTCCTTTTTTGTGAGAGATAAACTTGTTTGATCTTCAAGCTCACGGATGGAGAAGAACGTTCCTGATATTTTTTGTTTAAGCAACCCTTTTGATCTTATTTTTTATTCCTTCAGCAGTGTTTCTTTGATGGAGACTGTATGTCTCAGAATTTTGACTCTTTAATACAAGCCTTTTGGATTTTTATTTGTAGCATGGGATTATTTTGAATTCCATACATCTGTTAGGCCTACTTGCTTTTTGTGGGTCTATCATGGTAGGAATCTTGAGACAAATATTAGTGTGATAATGGATTGAGTCTTAGTTATTTTACAGGATTTATAATAACTCCAATGTGCACATGAAGTTAGTTTCCCTTTCTATAATCTGTCAATAATTAAATAATATCATATTTGATCAAGTTTTACCACACATATCTTCCCATAAGCAGTTTCTGACTTTCAAAGATATTCGAGATTATTTAGATTCCTATATTTCCAAGTGGCAAATATTGAGCTAGTTTATTATAAGAAAACAACAAGAAAAAATATGAATCAAGGCGAATAAAAAAGGACACACAAACTAGAAAAAATCAAGAAAAGGAAAGAAACATTTTATTTATGTACAAAAGTGCTCCAAACTCTTAGGTAAAGTATTGTTTGAGATCAATTCCATTTACATGAATAATTTCTTCCTGTCCTTGTAAATCTTACAATTTGTAAGTTGAGGGGCCAAGCTTCTTAGCAATCTGATAGGGGCCAACCCATAGATGCTTAAATTTCATTTTTTCCATTCTCATCATCTCGGTGATCCCATTTTAAGACCAATCCCCCTATTTCAAATTTCCCCTTCCCAGATTTTTGTTTTTCAAACCATATCTTGATAATATCCTGATTTTAGTAAATCTATCTTTGTACTTTTGTCTCGATTCTTCAAGTTTTAACAAAGTATTAATTCATGCTTGTAATATTTCGCTGTCAGATCCTCTTGAGGCTTGAGATAATTGCAAGGATGGGAGCAAAATGTTTGGGGATAAAATGGTTTCATTTCCATAGACTAGAGTATAGGGAGAAACTCCTAAGGAATTCTTCGGGGTACCCCTACCTTCCCATAGTGCATTAGGAAGGGCTATGTGCCAGTTTATTTGACTCTCAATAATAGTTTTATTTAAAATTCGAATGAGATTTTTATTCATTGATTCTGCTAACCCATTTCACTGTGGATAGTAATTTGCTGAATAATGTAATTTTATTCCCTTTTCACAAGAAAATTCAGTTATCTGGATAGATGAGAAATAAGATGCATTATACAAAACAAGAGAAATTATCACCCCAAACCTGGTCATGATGTTCTCCTATGGGAAGTTGATGATTGCATCCTCATTTACTTTGCATAAAGGAACCGCTTCCGCTCATCGTGTAAAATAATACATATCCATAAGGATATATGGATGTTGTAGTGAAGAGTTTGGGTTAATTTCCCTAATAATATCTACGCCCCACTACTGAAATGGTTCTGAAATAATAATGGCTTGTAATGGTCCTACTACTTTTGACAATATGCCACCACTCCTTTGGCATACATCACACTTTCTTTTGTAAGCATGAGCATATTTAAATAGATTTGGCCAATAGTACCCAGCTCTGAGTATCTTATGAGTTGTGGTATCTCCAGATAAATGTCCTCCCACAGGACCGTTGTGCAATTATTTAACTTCTTTAGATGCATCTTCTTTCTCCTGACATCTAAGAAAAAAAACATCATATTTCTTCTTGAAAAGTACTCCATTAATTATCTAATAATAGGCTGACTTCAATCGAAGAGCCCTCCTCTTATTGGAGTTCCAATTTTCTGGTAGATATCCTTGCTAAAGATAATGTACCAAATATATGTACCATGATTCAGGAGTGGTGAAAATGGTACATACATCAATTAATTTTAAATCATCTTTGTTCTCCCAATCATAATATTCATTAGCCTGAATTTCCACAAGAAACTTGCAAAACCATTGACCTTTAATAATGGTATTCCAAATGATATTCTTGTAGCCTGGTCACTCCATTTCTTGTTTTCTCACCAAATTCCTTCTGTACAAAGAGAGAACTAACAACCAGAAGAGGAACTATCACTTTTGTTTTATTCTTCAAAATATAGGGCATGAATTGTGTTACTATCTTGAATACTCCATATGCTTGTTTATCTATGGCTGGTTAATTCAACTCGGCCCCTTGCAATCTAGTACTCATGAATGATAGCGGATATTCATCTCCCAATTCTCCTTTCTGAGTAAGCAATAGTGCGAGAGAGTTATCTGAAGCAAAGGTGTATAGAATAAAGTCCTTTTCAAAATATGTACTTCTTAAAGAAGGTGCATTAGCTATTGTTGTCTTTATGTCTTTAAAGGAAACCTTCTCAATGTCCGTCCACTTAAATTGTACACTTTTCTTTAACATTTGCTGCAAAGGTTTCACAATTTGAGCTAAATCAGGTACAAACCTTCGAACAAAATTTATGGTCCCATAAATGACTGCATAGAATTTTTATTATGCGGCATGGGAATCTGGGCTATAGCCTCAACTCTCTCTCAGTCTACTGATATTCCCTTCTTTGAGATTATGTGGCCCAATAGTTTTCCTTCAAGAAGAACAAAAATACTTTTCTTTGGGTTCAAAGATATACCATATTTTCGACAACGGTAAAAAAATTGTTTTAAGTGAAAAACATGGTCTTCAGTTTTCTTGGAGAAAAATGTTACATCATCTAAATACACTACTACACAGTGGCCAACTAAAACTTGTAATGCAATATCCATGTCCCTATGAAATGTGGCTTCGGAATTTATGAGGCCTGTCAGTGCCATAAATTGTTCCAGACTACAAGATCAACAAGCCAACACAATCTGTAGAATGAAACAAATTAAAACTATCTTTTTGTATTGTTTTTGGTCTGGAATTTTCATAAACAAGAGGGTAACATAAAACAAGCTAAAATGTGTACTAAATCATATAAAGATCAAAGAATGAAATGAACCATATATAAAAAATAAACCATAGAGAACAAAGAAAAGTGAGTGAGTTTCACCCACAACCTACAAGCATTTCATGACTAGGAATTATACAGGAAATGAAATTGCACATTGAGTGATTTAACAAATCATAAATGAAACCAATAATGAAAATAATATGGGCTTATCAGTGATATATATCATATTAAGTCTGGAAAATTACATGCGAGTATGGATCTTAGCTTGACATAGTAGCTTTTGAGCCTCCCCTTGCAAAAATCTCGAACCCTATCCCCATCTAATTCCATTATTTTATCCTTGTTACATCCCAAAAAATAGTTACTTGATTACCTAACTAACTTTTAGGTCAAGTTCTTGAAACTACAATTACAATTGCGTAACTACATAACAAACTTCTAGGTCCAACTCTTGAAAATGCTGTTAAACTAATTGTTTTAGAAAATAATCCTTCAACTTTAGAAAATTTGATTATAGGACACCTGTCAGAAATGATATTTTTAAATATTTTTGGCTGCTTGAACCAGAAGTGTTATTCCTTCCAGAGCTTGTGATTTTATTCTAGTTCTTTGCTGCTCTGTTTCCCAAACTTCAACCCTCTTTGACAACTCTTGAGTCTGCTGAGTTAAATCTTGGACTTTCTGATTCAGCTCATCAAATTTGTCTTGAGTCTGCCTCTTCCTTTTTAATGCTTCCTTTGAAACCACAATCAACTCCTAATAATGGGTGTTAATATATTCAATATATTCTCCTAACCTCATGTTTTCCATGACCAAACCTTCATTTGTTTCATTCAAAAAATCAATTTGATACTTATACTATTTTACACTCTTTTGAAGATTTTCATTCTCTGAATCTATGTATTTTCCTTCTTGAACCGAGAGAGTTTCTTTTGATAACCAAGGAATATTTAGTTTCTTAAAGATTACCTCATCATCCTCTTCATGCTGCTCTGCTACTGGTACAGGAACCTTTTGAGACCTATCTCCCATAATATTGGACTCTTTGGACTACTTTACAACTGTGTCTTTCACTATAGAATATTTCACTGTCTTCGAATATTCTCTCTTACTATCAACCTGCTCAGAATTTATGTCCTCATCTTATTTTAAATCTTCTTGAATGATGAATCTTCTATTATAGTAATATTCACCTTAGCCAATTTTGGATTCAAAAGATTTTTCATATTCAATCTTAACTTATTCTTTGCTCTTGCTTTGGGTCTCCAATTTGACTCTCCTATCATTGCATAAGATCTGCCACGAACTCTTGTACTGGAAATTAGTAAACCTTCATTCTTTAATTCAACTATTGAATTTTCTTTAGGTTTTTTACTGGGAATATGTATGTTCTCCTCTTCAATCTTGGATGGAACATAAGAATCTTCCATAGTTTATTGGATATCATCAACCTCCTGATCACGATCAAATGATTTCTTTTCTTCTTGTTGTTCTAAAACTGCTGCTTGTACTTGTTCCACATCTTCAGAAATTTATATCTGGTTATCTTCATCAATCTTCCTTTTCTACTCCACCTACATGTTCTTCGAGCTTCTGAGATGAAGACTCCACTTGATCATTCTCTTCTACTCATTCAACAATGACTTCCTTCCTCAATCTTTTAACTAGGTTGTGTAGTTTATTCATCTGTCTCTTTTTTTATTGGTCCTCTTTTTCACTCTAAAACCCTGACCAGAACAAGAAGTAGTCCCAAGTTTTACCTTTTTTCTGAAGCACGGTACAAATGATCAGTTTTATCAATCCATGATGGAAAATATATTGCTTGGTATGATCTTTATGACCCTTTACCCTACTTGAAATTTTCGGCAGGCTCTTTAGGATGAAGAATGGAAGATTCATCTTCCACTCCTAGTTTAGGTGTTGTACAAATCTGATATGATACTTAAAGACAGAAACAAATATACCTTCACAAGTTATATAAATCTGTACAATCTTAATAGGCTCCCTCCACTTAGGTTTGAAATTATGTACATGCACACCCTTGCCCCAGTATGCTACAACTTCAGGAAACAGGTAATCCTTTGATTTGAAGGTAAATGGTACTTTTTAAAACCAAAATTCACCCTCATTGGCAATATATGTTGCTTCAGCTATCAACTATCTAGTTAACTCAATTTTTAGGGTGTTGAACATAAATGTATCTTTCTCTAACCCTTGGGTGAACCCATATGATACTTCAGAATGACAACCATCGATTTTTTCAAAAAACTTAAACTAGCCTGATATCTAAAACAATGTTGCACATTCAAGAAAGCTTTTAGCCCGCCCCATATCAGACAGTTTGGCCCTATTGGTTTTTCCACTTCTCTTCATCTTTGTGCACTAAACCCTAACTATATATTTTTTAAACAACTCAGGAAAATGAAAAATAATTCCTTACCCAGTAGAATTAGTAACTTACGAAAATCGTATTTCTAAGAATTTCAATTTTGAAAATGTTATACCCTAATCCTGGTCAATAATTTCGCTTCCTAAGTATACAGTTAGGATGTTGATGGAATGACCTCCTATATTCACGCCATTACGTCTTCAATGCAATGACTATTTCACATCTCTTGGTACCTTACTCTGCAACCGACCAACTCCTTAACCTCTTTCTTCATAAATTCATCCAACAAACTATTGAAAGGTATAACACGATCTCTGAGGCTTCTCATATGCCCATCAATTTCATTACTGCCTTTGATCATGCTCGAGAATGCGCTATCATAAACAGTTAAAGATTTTCCACTCTTCAAAACTTCGGACAGCTGCGATTTACCTGCAATATCATTAGCCTGTCTTGCACACTTGTCATAATGATTATTTAGGATTTGACACATATCATTTTTTTTTTACAGATGTAAAAACTTACATCATTTTTTATTTTGAGACAACCCATGTGCTCATTTCATAATTTTCAAGTGTCTCGATTTTCTTGTAGCACTTTATTTCGCAGTCTTTCCCTCTTGTGCTATAGGAATATGTCTAACAAATATTTTTGACAAATGGCTCAAAAACAAAGGGTTAAATAATATAATTCAACTTAGATCAAACCTTATGATAAACATTTTCAACTTTTCTGAAATATATACATCCAATAAGCCCACTAAAACTATAAAATAAATCAAATTAAATAAATTAAATAAGAAGCAGCATGAAGTCAAATAAAAATATGCTCAAAATTTCTAATACCTCAAAACTAAATCCAAAATTTAGAAGAATAATAAAAACAAAAATTTGAAAATAAGATGTAATTTAGAAGCAAAATCTAGCTATAACATTTGGCTCCTGCTGCGAGATGAAGTCCTCCTTGTGAGGCTTCAAGAACTTGTATATCAGTGCCCTTTGCCACTAATTGAACCTCTCCTCTACTCTGCAAAACTTCCATTAGGCTATGGAGTCTTTATTCAAATTCTGTCACACCGATATATACAATGAAATGACAATTTTATTACCCTAAAATGCTATAAAAGTGTTTGAGGAACCATCCATTTACTGGATTGGATAATTCCTTACCTTGCAAAGTTTGCAATATGAAGGTATTATTCTATAGAATCTTCAGAACCATGAAAGGACCAAACCACAAACTGTCAAATTTACCATGCTTACCTTTTTGTTCCTTTCTAGCATTTCACCTCAGTACCATATCTCCATAAGAAAAAGTATTCTCTTTTATCCTCTTATCAAACCTTTCCTTAATCTTCCTTCTGTGTATTTGAGCTTTTTCTTCCACGGCTTCATGTTCTTGTTGTAATTCAATCAGTGCATAGACTCTTCTTTGAATATCACTTCATTCCTCTTGACTATATTGAAAGAATTTCATCCCTGGAATACCCAACTAAACTGGAAAAACCACATCAGTTCCATATACCAATTGAAATGGAGAAGTTCCAATTGCCTTCTTAGTTGTTATCTTGTCCACCCAAAGTGCATATTTTAACATGGAATCCCATGACCTTTTATTCTCACTCAACAACTTCTTAATACTCTGAATAAGATTCTTATTTGTTTATTTTTCAAACCCATTCCCCTAAGGGTAGTAAGGTGTTGAATGTTTCAAGACAATTCCATTTTGTTCACAAAATGCAACCATAGCCTTAGACTTAAAGGCTTTAGCATTATTAGTTAGTAACCTCCTAGGACAGCCAAATATGCTAAGAATATTCTCCTAAATAAAACTGATTATCACCTTATCATTTGCATTTCTAGTGGGAATTGCCTCCACGCATTTGGTGAAAAAAATCAGTGGATGTTAGGATCTATCTATGTTGTCTCGAAGATGAAAGGTTTATCTCACCTATGAAGTCTAAACCCCATTGCTGAAAAGGGGCATTTACTGCAATGGGTTTCAATGGTAAAGAAAAAACCTTTTGTTTGCCAGCAAACTTTTGACAAGGAACACAAACTATGACTTGTTGATATACATCAGAGAACATAGAAGGCCAGTAATATCCAGACCTGAGGATTTTATAAGCAGTGGCCTTCTAGTATTTATGTCCTCCACAAGCACATTCATGGGATTCTAAAATTACTTCCTTAATTTCTGATTTGTCTAAACATCTAAGCAAAATACCTCCTGGATCTTTCCAATATAGCTGCTGATATACTAAACAGTATTAAGTAGCTTTTAATTTCAATGACCTAATTTCCTTTCTATCTAAATGTTCAGGAATTTGTAAATACAATAAGAAATGAACAATGTCTGCATACCATGTAGATTCTGCATATTGCTCCATAATATTTCCTTCTATTGCTCAGCTTGCAATTCTTCTTGTATAGGTTGTTCTTCCATCAGATGGAGGCCTAAAGCTTAACAGTTTGAATCAGACAATAACTTTGCTAGACCTTGGCCTTTCACTAGCTTAGTATGCTTAATTTCCACCTCATACTCCATTATCTTAGCAATCCATTTTCCTTGTTTCCCTTAACTATCAGGCTGAGTTAAAATATCCTTAATGCCAACATTAGGAACATAAGCAACGACTTTTGAATGCAAAACATAATTTTGAAAATTTTTAATGCCTTTACCAATGAATAAGCTTGTTTTTCCAAAGTATTGTACTTTAACTCCGAATCCCTGAGGGTCTTGCTGAAAAATGAAATTGGCTACTCCAATCCATGATCATTTTTCTGTAACAAAACAACATCTATTATGTTCTGTGATGCAAAGGAAAAAGTCAAAAACTCTTCAGAAAAATCGGGGATGACTAGCACTGGTGCTTCTGTAAGAGCTTGTTTTATCTTCTCAAATGAACTCCTGGCCTCTGCTGTCCATTTTACTTCCTAATATTTCTTTAACATAGTTGTTATCTGTTTAATAGTTTCAACAAAGTTTGGTATAAACCATGCAGAAAATTAATTTTCCCAATAAAAGATTGAACATCCTTCTTACTCCTAGGCAAATTGATTCTTAGAATGGCCTTGAATTTTTCTAAAGCACTTCTGATCCCATCAGCTGAAACCAAATGTCCTAATAGTTTACCCTCCTGCACAACAAAATGAGATTTTTTTGGATTTAGTGACAGTCCATACTTTCTGCATTTTAATAAATTTTGTTTCAGGTGCTTTAGATGTTCTTCATCAGACTATGAGAACACTGTGATATCATCCAATTAGATCACAATAAACTTCTCCTTCTCCCCAACAAAGGCTATATACATAGCCCTATGAAATTTGGCCCCAACATTCATCAATCCAAATGGCATTTTCTCATACATCAAGGTACCCCAAGGGGTAGTGAAGATTGTATTTTCTCGATCATTTGGATGCATTGTAATCTATTTGTACCTAGAAAATCCATCCACCATTGAAATCCTTTGAGAACCCACCACCTTCTGCAAAATTTGTTCAACTTTTGGTAATGGATAATTGTCTTTCAGAGAAGACCTATTCAGATTACAAGTCTACACACAACCTTATCTCTCCATTTTTTTTTTCGGACAGGAACTAGGTTTTCTACCCATGATGAGTATCTAAGAGGAACAATGATTTTTGCTTCCAACAATTTTTTAACCTCGTTTTCTATGATGAGAAATAGTGCATGATTGATTCTTCTTAATTTCTTTCTGAATGGTTTTACATTAGAATTCAAAAGAAATTTATGCTGAATAATACTAGTGTCATAATTTTTTAAATCTTCATATTACCAAGCAAAATATCAACATATCCTTTCAACAACTTAATATACCTTTCTCTTTGCGCCACTGGAAGTGCTTTAGAAATCTTCACTATCGTGGGCTGCTCCTTTGTACCAATATTACAGTCCATAACCTTTTCTTCTGAGGACTGCATAGCTGGTTTCAATGGAGTGTCATATTTTGGAAAAATCATTTCAAGGGGGACCAAACCCTTGGGAATAAAATTACCTTTCAGCTCAAAAATTTTATAACCAACAATTTCATTTTCTGCATATTCCTCAACATTTTTAGTTCCATCATCTTACTCTTGATCAATTAGAGAATTAGAAAAATCACCAGTCAATTCTAAGAATCTATTAATCTCCAAGTCATCTTCAAAAATCCTCCATTGTTTTATGTTATCAAGAACTGAAGATCTGTACCTAACTTCTATGGGATACTTTAAATGAGTTGTTTTTGGAATTTTGAAATGACTAGCTGCTAAAGCAAGTGAATCAACAGTCTGGTTATGATCTCTGGGAATATAGGAAATGTTAAATGCTATAAAGAAATTACCCATCATATCCCAAACCTAATTTTTATACACTTTCAACAATTCCTGCTTTACTTAATAATTGTCCCTGACCTACTGGACAACCAATTCAGAGTTTCCATAGACATAAATTTGTTGAATTCCCGTGTCTTTTGTAGCTTTTAATCCAAACAGCAATGCCTCATATTCTACTATATTGTTTGTAGTGACAAAATCCAACTTATACATCATGCTTACTGATTCACCACCAGGGGAACTCAACATAATACCTTCTCCTACTCCCTCCTTGGATGAGGAGCCATCAAAATACATTTTCCACAACTCATCCTGTTGTTATACAGAACTCTTGACTAGTTTTGCCTTCTCCACCTATAACATACCAGCTATATTGTCATCACTGAAGTGTAACATACAAGAACCCAAATCCTTTTCTACAACATACAATGGATGATTTGTGGGATTCCTGTCACCAGTAACAATATAAGCAAACTGCAATTCTCTATACAACCTCCTATTCTCACCTCCAAAAATAAGAATTCTTGCATATGACAAATCCATCTATAAGGTACCCCCTAACTTCTTAGCCCAAGACCTAGAAAGTAACATTCCAAATTTGTGAGCAATATTTTCTACCACAACATCCATGATGACACTTTTCATAGGTAACTGTGTTAAATTTACCACCATATCTTTAATCACCCCCAAACATTTAACAACCCTAGAATCAAAATCATATAAGTCTTGATAGGGTTTTGTGATACTTAACCCTAAAGCCTCCATAACTTCCTTAGGCATCAAATTACGCAAAGCCCCAGAATCAAGTAAACAGTTGTGAATCATTTGATCATGAACAGTCAATGCTATATAAAATGGTGGAGATGAACTTGAAACCTTTCCAGTTTTATTAGCTAATGTAGAACCAATGAAAATTCTAGGATGTTGTTCTTGTAGGTTCACTATATATGATGATATTTGATTAGTTGTTAATCCCATCATTTTCAAAACTGAATTCTTATAACCAGGATTTTTTATCAGCTCAGTAAATGACATTGGAATTTTAATTTTGCATAGTTCATTTTCAAAATTAAAATTCTGTTGATTCTTATTTACTTCTTCAACTTCAATAAAATTTTATGGATGACCGTGATTCTGCCCTTTTTCCTGTGTTTAACTGCCTGATTGTTTAAGAGGAAGAACTACTTTCTTTCTAGGGTTTTGAGAAACCTGCTTTGGTCCTGACCTCAAATTAGTATTCCTCTTGAGTTCAAACTGGCATATCTCTGTTATTATTTCAAGACCTAAATCATTCTCTTCCTGAAAAATATTTGCGTCATACTATTCAGAATTTAAATACTCTTCTTCAGTTAAAAAAACTTTTGTCAACAATTCCCCAAAATGATTTATATCTTGATTTGTATCTTCAAATTGCTCATATTCCCCTTCTTCTCCTTCATCAATGACATTGTTTTGGAGTGGTGGTGGCACCTTCTGATCTTCAGCTTCTCTTCTCTCCCTTTGTAGATCATTATTCCTTCTTTCTCTAGTAATAAGCATAGCTGCAAACTGGTGTCTAAATTGATTAGGATTATTAGGGTTTCTTTCCCCTTCTTGAGAAGGCCTATTTGTATTCTTCTCCAATTCCAATTTGTTTAACTTTGCTGTTAGAATTTTTACAATTTTTCCATCTCATCAATTTTACTATCAACTGATTGTGATGTTGAAACTACTGGAGCAGCCTCTTTTTTACCTTTTTCTGTCATAAACTTGCTGATCTAAATTCACTTTTAGTCTATTAGAAGCTAGAATATTGGATTCTACCTCTAATGCTACTTCTTGCATGTTGAATAAACTAACTGGTCTTCTTTCTCTCAGATGTAAAGAAAATTCACGATCAAAAGCATTTGCATAGGTAAGTTTTGTTGAAGTTTCAGAGGGTTTAATTTCTATTGGAATTCTACCATACATCTTGTTAAATCTTTTAGAAAAGTCTACTATGGTTTCATCCTTTTTCCTCCTTAGGGATCCAAATTCTATAATATAATATGTATGATCCTTGGTATCACCCCACTGCCTCATGAAAAAATCCTGAAGTTCTTCTATCAAGGTAATTGAATTTGCTGGTAACTCTCTTAACCAATTCCTAACCTCCCCATCTAGAGTCTGCACAAACACTCTCATCCATACATCTTATGCTTCAATGTTTTGGTTATCTACATAACTGAGAAATGTATCCCAATGCTCTTCAATTGTTGTTTCACCCTACCCATTGAACCTTGGCAAATATTTCTGATAATCCCCCTCAGGGAGAGCATTCAGAGGATGAGAAATAACTAATGGAGTATACCTAGCTTCCACCATCCTATCCATCATATCTAATAGAGGTTGTTGAGCTACCATTATGAAGCTACTAGGGTTTGATAAAGGCAAAGGTTTGTTTACTAGACTGGTGCTTGGCTAAAAAAGGCCTTTGCTAGTTTTGAACTAAAATAATGGGATTTTTCTAGGAGATTGATTTGTTTCCTTTTTAAAGGATTGAGGATCAATAAAGATTTGAAAACTGCTAACATGTATAGAAGGTGTTAACCAGGATGAATCTTGTTTCGCTTCTTTGGGAAATGAAAAGGGTGACAGTAGGTCAAATTGATCAGGGCCACATAAAGCTGGAGATGACTATAATTTATAAATTTTCCTAGCTTCTTTCAATATCATCTCTGGGTCTGAGACACCCAGGTGTAATGGTGAAGTAGGTCTCCTTCTTGTCCCAACCTTCCTAGTATCCACTGTGAAAAGTGTCTGGTGAAAAGTAGTCTAAATGATTTGTTGGTTTTGTTCACCTCTCAAAACTAGTTGAATAATAAAAACCTAGGGAATGTATCCTTCATCTTCATCCCCGACAATGGCGCCAAATATGTTAGTCCTAGAAATTGTTCTAGACTACAAGATGAACAAGCCAACACAATCTCTAAAATGAAAAAAAAGTAAAATTGTCTTTTGTATTGTTTTTGGTCTAAAATTTTCATAAAAAAGAGGGTAACATAAAACAAGCTAAAACATGTACTAAATCATATAAATATCAGAGACTGAAATGGACCATATATAACAAATAAACTAGAGAGAACAAAGAAAAGTGACTGAGTTTCACCCATAAGCATTTCATGAATAAGAAATTATACAATAAACGAAATTGCACATTGAGTGATTTAACAAATCATAAATGAAACCAGTAATGAAAATAATATGGGCTTATCATTGATATATATCATAATTAGTATGGAAACTTACATGAGAGTATGGATCTTAGCTTGACATAGTAGCTTTTGAGCCTCCCCTTGCAAAAAACTTGAACCCTATGCTCATCTAATTCCACTCTTCTATCCTTGTTACATCCCAAAAAACAGTTACTTGATTACCTAACTAACTTTTAGGTCAAGTTCTTGAAACTACAATTACAATTACTTAACTACATAACTAACTTCTAGGTCCAACTATTTAAATTTCTATTAAACTGATTGTTTTACAAAATAATCCTTTAACTTTACAAAAATCGATTATAGGATACCTGTCAAAAATGATATTTTTAAATATTTTTTGTTGCTTCAGCCAGAAGTGCTATTCCTTCCAGAGCTTGTGATTTTCTTCTGGTTCTTTGTTGCTCTATTTCCCAGTCTTCGACCCTCTTTGACAACTCTTGATTCTATTGAGTTAAATCTTGGACCTTTTTATTCAACTCGTCAAATTTGTCTTGAGTATACCTCTTCCTTTTTAATGCTTCCTTTGAAACCAAAATCAACTCCTGATAATGGGTGTTAATATCTTCAAGATCTTCTCTTAACCTCTTGTTTTCCATGACCAAACCTTCATTTGTTTCATTCAAAAAATCAGTTTGATACTTATACTGTTTTACAGTCTTTTGAATATTTTCATTCTCTGAATCTATGTATTTTCCTTCTTGAACTGAGAGAGTTTCTTCTGATAACCAAGGAATATTTAGTTTCTTAAATATTTTCTCGTCACCCTCTTCATGCTGCTCTGCTATTTGTATAGGAACCTTTTGAGAGCTATCTCCCATAATACTGGACTCTTTGGACTGCTTTACAACTGTGTCTTTCACCAAAGAGATTTCACTCTCATCAAATCTTCTCTCTTACTATCAACCTGCTCAGAATTTATGTCCTCATCTTCTTTTAAATCTTCTCAAGATGATGAAACTGCTATTAGAGTAATCTTCTCCTTAGCGAATTTTGGATTCAAAATCTTTTTCATATTCAATCTTAACTTATTATTTGCTCTTGTTTTGGGTCTCCAATTTGACACTCCTTTCATTGCATAAGATCTTCCATGAACTCTTATACTGGAAATTAGTAAACCTTCATTATTTAATTCAACTATTGAATTTTCTTTAGGTTTTTTACTGGGAATCTGTATGTTCTCCTCTCCAATCTTGGCTGGAACAGAAGCATCTACCATATTTTCTTGGATATCATCGACCTCCTGACCATGATCAACTGATTTATTTTCTTCTTCTTGTTCTAAAACTGTTGCCTGTGCTTGTTCCACATCTTCAGAAATTTTTATCTAGTTATCTTCATCAATCTTCCTTTGCTCTCCACCTACAGGTTGTTCGAGCTTTTGAGCTGAACACTCCACTTAAGCATTCTCTTCTACTGATTGAGCAAGGACTTCCTTCCTCAATCTTTTAACCAGGATATGTAGTTTATTCATCTATCTCTTTTTTGATTGGTCCTCTTTTTCACTCTGAAACCCTGACTAGAACAAGAAGTGGTCCCAAGTTTTACCTTTTTCTGAAGCATAGTACAAATGATCAATTTTATCAATCCATGATGGAAAATAGATTACTTGGTATGATGTTTATGACCCTTTACCCTACTTGACATTTTTTGCAGGCTCTTTAGGAAGAAGAATGGAAGATTCATCTTCGACTCTTGGTTTAGGTGCTGTAAAAATATGATATGATACTTAAACACAGAAGAAAATCTACCTTTACAAGTTATATAACTCTGTACAATATTAATAGGCTCCCTCCACTCAGGTTTGAAATTATGTACATGCACACCCTTGCCCCAGTTTGCTACAACTTCAGGAAACAAGAAATCCTTTGAATTGAAGGTAAATGGTACTTTTTAAAACCAAAATTCACCCTCATCAGCAATATTTGTTCTTTCAGCTATCAGCTCTCTAGTTAACTCAGTTTTTAGGGTATTGAACAGAACCGTATCTTTCTCTAACCCTTGGGCGAACCCATATGATACTTCAGAATGATAACCATCAATTTTTTCAAGAAACTTAAACCAGCTTGATCTCTGAAACAATTTTTCACATTCAGGAAATATTTTAGCCCACCCCATATCAAACGGTTCGGCCCTGTTGGTTTTGCCACTTATCTTAATCTTTCTTCACTAAATCCTAATTTTATATTTTTTAAACAACTCAGGAAAATGCAAAATAATTCTTTACCCAGTAGAATTAGTAACTCATGAAAATTGTATTTCCTAGAATTTCAATTTTGAAAATGTTATACCCTAATCCCAATCAATAATTTTGCTTCTTGGTTATATAGTTAGGATGTTGATGGAATAACCTCCTATATTCACGCCATTATGTCTTCAATACAATGACTATTTAGTAGCTCCTGGTACCTTACTCTGCAACCGACCAACTCCTTAACCGCTTTCTTCACAAATTCATCCAACGAACTATTGACAGGTATAACACAATATCTGAGGCTTCTCATATGCCCATCAATTTCATTACTGCCTTTGATCATGCTCGAGAATGCGCTATCATAAATAGTTAAAAATTTTCCACTCTTCAAAACTTCAGACAGTTGTTATTTACCTGCAATATCATTACCTTGTCTTGCACACTTTCCATAATGATTATTTAGGCTTTGACACATATCATTTTGTTTTTACAGATGTAAAAACCTCCATCATATGCAATTTTGGGATAACACACGTGATGATTTCATAATTTTCAAGTGCCTCAATTTTCTTGTAGCGCTTTAGTTCACAGTCTTTCCCTCTTGCGCTATAGGAATCTATTTGACAAATATTTTTGACAAATGGATAAAAAACAAAGGGTTAAATAATATAATTCAACTTAGATCAAGCCTTATGATAAACTTTTTCAACTTTTCTTAAATATATACATCGAGAAACCCCATTAAAACTATAAAATAAACAAAATAAAGTAAATTAAATAAGAAACAACATGAATTCAAATGAAAATATGCTCAAAATTTCTAATACCTCAAAACTAAACCCAAAATTTAGAAGAAATAAGAAAAACAAAATTTTGAAAATAAGATGTAATTTAGAAACAAAATCTAGCTATAACAAGGCCAAGAGGAAATCTCCTATAAGCAAATGTTCCCCACTTTGTGTGGAATGTAGTCTTCAGTTGGTCTTGTTCGTCCACTAACACTTGATTGTAACCTGAAAATCCATCTAAAAGGGAGAACAATACTGAGTCTGATACCATTTGTATAATTTGTTCCATTGGTGGAACTGGATAGTTATCTTTGTCTATTGCTATGTTTAAATTTATGAAATAAACACACAATCTTATCTCTCCTAGGCTTCTTCCTCACCGGAACTAGATTTTCTACCCATTCAGAGTTCCAAACCCTGAAGCTAATTTTTGTGTTGAGTAGCTTCTTTAATTCATTTTGGATCAAAGGTTCTAACATAGGATGCATTTTCTTGAGTTGTTGCTGAAAGGATTTTATGCCTGTTTTCATAGGAATTACGTACTGGGTGTTGCGTGTATTGTAAATTTTCAAATCTTCATATGTCCATGCGAAGATATATTTATATTGTTCAAACAATTTAATGAACTTGCATCTTTCTCCAGGAAAGCAACATTTTCCCAAATTAACATATCTGGGCTCATCTTCTGTTCCTAAATTCACCAGCTCATACTACATTGATGAGCTATTTGTTTTAACATTAGCTAGTTTTCTGAATTTGTTTTTCAAATCAAACATTCCTTCCATCTTTCTCACTCCTTTAGGAATAAAATTTTATTTGACCATGTATCTATTTCATAAATCATATTGATGTTCTTCTTCATCAATTACAGATTCTTTGAAAGCTTCTTCATTGGTCAAAAAATTAATAATCTATTCATCGTCATCAAACACCATCAGATTTGTGATGTTGTCACGTACTGATGGCCTGAAAATTAGTTCAATAGAACACTTGTTATTAGTCGGCACTAACCTAGAAGTAGAAGTGGCTAATAAATCAGTTGCAACATTTTGTACTCTAGGGATTAAATTTATATTAAAAGAATTAAAGTGTGCTATTAGATTCCAAACCTCAGATTGATACCCCTTAATATGTGGAGATAAGAAATGAATGGTTTCTCAAATTTGTGTAACAACTATCTCAGAATCACCAAAAACTTTCAAATTTTTTACATTTAATTCAATGGCTTTTTTTAGACTTTGAACTAGAGGTTCATATTCATTGGTGTTATTTGTACACTCAAACTATAGCCTACAAGAGATAAAAAAAATTATTCTTTTCAAGATCAATAAAAACACAACTTGTTCTCGATCCCTCTTGTGTTTTAGAACCATCAAAATAAAAAATTCAAAATCTATCTTCTAAATCTATTTGGTTAGTATCGTTTCCTACACTAGTAACTAAATTTACTATGTTACAATCAACGTCGTTAGCTTGTGAAAATAAAAAGAGATTGGACTGTGTATATAATTAGTGTTTGACTTCCTCGGCTTGGTAATTCCCTAGTTCAAGTTCTAAAAAGTAATTTCCCAAAGCTGAAGATCAGAAATTTACCGGTCTATTCTTTTCTTCCAATTGAGTTATATTCTTCTTCATATGTGGTTCTCTTAGTATATTAATATGATTATAATTGTTTTGGTACAAAAACCATGTGTGTGACCAATCCATCCCAAAATAACTGTTAAGTTTCATTGACCGATCCCTGCTTAATATCATACCATAAGCGTCGGGTATATCCACCACCATGATGTTTATGAATTGGCACACCCTAGGATCTGCAGAAAATATAATTAGCACATCTTTCATCTCCCATATAAACTTAACAACAAACATATCCAGTTGAATGATCTGAGAGGGGGATGCTATCAATTGACCATTAATATTCTTACAAATAGAAAGTGGCATAACATTTGAGAAGGATCTAGAATATACCAAACAATTATGCACATTGTGGTTAAAAATTTCAAACATTAATAGGAAAGGCAATGTCTTATATTTTGATTTATCACCAATGCTTGCTTCATTTATCTTAGTATATGATTCAGCCTCTGAGGTACTACTTAGTTGTGGATCAAAAGCTTCCAATAGTTCCTTTCTTTGCTAAGGAAGATTACATAATTCAAATAAATAAATATTAGCTTTAAAGTTTTCTTAATGTCTTCCACAATATTTTATACCATATTATATTCCTCCAGGATTTTCTTGATATTCTCTGGTTTGTTTTCCATGGTCTTCACATGTTTATTTATCATTGGGATTGCTTCTTTTATTTTTTTCAGATTCAACTTATGTTGTGTTTGAATGGTGCCAATAATTTCCTTCATGCTTTCCTTTGCTCTTCTTATTTTAGGTAGAACTAAACTTTGATCCATTATCGGTCCCTTAATCCTCGTTGCAATGTTTACTGATGATACTTGTATATCCTCGTTTTGCTCCTCCTTGTTCACTCCCAATGTGGGTTCTGAATCCCATAACACCATCGTGGTTTCTTCAGTTGGTTCCTCTGGCTCATTTGTTTGGTCTTCTTATTCTTCTAGATGTTCCAGTTGGGAATCTAATAGTTGATTTATTACTAGAGTCATTGAATTTATCCATTGTGGGAAGAATTTTTTTCATAGTGGTGTTCTTGATGAAATGTACAGAAATGCTCCATTCCAACTTCATTAAAATTTAAAATAGCAGAATTAATTAGAGGTGGTTGGGGCTGTCCACTTTCTTCGCTTTTCTTGTAATAGGTATTGAGTGGATTTCTTGATGAAATAGATCCCTTCTCTTTCTCTAAGTCTACTATTTTGTTTGATAATTTTTACACCATTTTTACCACATTTTCTAATTCATTTGAATGTTCTTCTTTGGGCCTAGTTAACAGCAAAGGATTTTTACTGGCTATTGGTTTCACCTCTTGTTATGAAGTATGTCGTGTGATACTATCTAGATCAGCTTCTAATTTGTTGGATTCTTCATAATTTTCTACCATTGTAGCCTTTACTTCCCTTTTTACAAACATCGCTATGGGTGGATATAGTGTCGTAGTATATTATTCTACCAAAGACTCTCCAACTAGTTTTGTTGTAGCACTGAAACTGCTTACAAGAGTAGTCAATCGTTGATTCAAATCTAGAAACTTCTCTTACTTTTCCATATTCATAGACAATAATTATTTCATGACCGTGGCTATAGTTTTCGGGTTGCCAAATTTACTAAAGAATACTCTTTCAAAACCATCCCAATTTTCTATTGAGTTAGCGTGTTGACTAAAAAACCATGAGGATGCTTGAGGCTCAAAAGTATAGGGGAAAAGTCTACATACTACATATTTGTGTTCAACGTTTAGAAGGTTTAGAGATGATATTTAGCAGAAACACCCTTTCCAAGATCAAACGTTGGTAGCACTCTTTCTGGGTGCTTAGTTAAATTGTGCAAAGGCACAACCAGATTTAGTGGTGTTCTGGCTCTCCATGCGGGTTGGTTGACATTCCAACCATAATTCGAGATTGAAATTGTGGGAAGAATTTAGTTCTATGAGACTTTTGTCCCAACTGATCAACAGGTTGAGTGATTTCTTGGATAGATAGATCCACCAACTCTTCCAAATTCTCCACAAGCACTGAATTTTGAGTGTATGAGATTACTTTCTTGGGAGCTCTTCTCTTGGGTAATGCAAGAATTACTTTCAACCCTCCGAGTTTCCTACATAAGATCTTGTATGCCTATATATCTGATCAACTTCCTCAAATGGTACAACTTATAAAGGCTTTGAATCTTATTCTTCAAAAATTACCCTTTCTTGTTCTTCAGTATCAACAACGAAATCTTATGGGAAAGTTGTTTTAGATGTGTTTTCAGGGGAATATTTTCTCAAAAATGGATTTCCTCTTCCATCCATGAACTAGTGGCCCTCCTTTTAGTGCCAAATATGTTGATTCCTAGAAACTTCCTAGGTATTGATAGTAGGGATTCTCCCCAGTAATCAATCCCAATTAGATAGTCCACCATTTGGTGTGGGGAATTCGTTTGGTTAATGGTTCGACTACCGTAGATTAATGTGTTTTAAAATGTTTTATCAGTTACATCCCGATTCACTATTTATGTTTTTTTCTTTAATTAAATGATGAAATGCAAGTGCCTAAAATGCATATAACTGATAAACATAAACCTCACTAGTGATGTGCAGGTTCTAACCTCCCGTCTTACCATTCCTACATTGTCAATTATATTTTAAATATAATACTAAGCTAATATATCATATACTAATTTACTCTATCCCCATAGGGAGAAGAATTAAAATTAGAGCAATGTGTTGTAACTATTCATACCAATTTAACAGATAGTTGTTTAAATTTAATACGCACATTCACAATAGAAATAATACCAAAGAAAGCTAAAATATAATATACCATTCATTACTCATTTCATAGACATACATTTACTTAGAAAGAAAAATCATTCATAACTACAGAATTAATTCTAAGGAGTTAGACCGATCTCACAGTATATTTTATGGAAACAAGAAGAAGTAATTCCACATTGTCAATTCCACACATTCCAAGAAAATTCCTATGCAGGCTTTTCCCAGCAAATAGTTCCTTCTTTATTAGCAGAAAAATTAGTTCTCTTACAAAATAGTCCAGCCCTTCTTTTCGCTAGAAAAAGTCCTTTTAATCTACTCCCTATCTCTATTTATATTACAATTAGGATTCGTCATCTAGTGACTCTTCATTTACCCTAACCCTAGGGATTTCAACATTTGTCTTTTAGTGCCTTACACGGGAAAATACAAAAGATCTCATAAGAGACAAAATTTTATGTGGTCCCTCTCATACTGAAAACATACGCTTCCCATGCACTAGCCTCTTCAACAATGGTTTTGTATTTTATTGGCTCTAGTACTTGTATGGTCACTTCATGCATTGATAGTTGTATCCCTATGTGTGTCACTTTTTATGTGGCGGCCCTACACATGTCTTCTAACATGTAAGTGTTGAAAAAATGCTTCCCAATCCAAAGGTTAATAACTTCTTCATTGGAAGCTTATAATTCCTTGATGTATTGTATGTCTTCTTGTAATTTGTCCCGCAAATGTGCCATATGTTGGTATTTTATTGGAAGGTCAATGATATTAGAAACCAAAGGAATCTTGCACTTCTCATGGAATTGATGTATCCTTTTATAGAAGTCCTCTCATTTTTCCACAGTTTTGGAATTTTGTTGCTTAACCTCAGGGAGGATTTCCTGCAAAACTCTATAAGTGCCATCTCTGATTTTATGCCTTCTACTATCTTTTGTGGAAGATGTTCAGGAAACTTTGAGTTAGCTTCCATCCATTTGATCTGGATTTTAACCTTTTCTCTGACCTCCATCGGTCCTTTTCTGAAATTTAGTGATTTTGCCGCAATCACTCTTAGTCTTGTCATTGTCATACTCACTTTATATATATCACCTATGAGAGTAACTTGAGCCTGATGTATTTGTCTTCCAATTTTGTAGGCTTGCTCACAAAAAGCAGCGATTCCCTTCATTTTCTTGTTAGCTATCTTCAGTTGATTCTCGAGATATTCCTTCTACTTTACCAATTCTTCTACTCAATTTTTCAATTCTTCAACCTGTTCGCTTCTCGCGGACTCTCTTGACTT
Organism: Pseudotsuga menziesii; assembly: GCA_001517045.1. Lineage (NCBI taxonomy): Eukaryota > Viridiplantae > Streptophyta > Pinopsida > Pinales > Pinaceae > Pseudotsuga > Pseudotsuga menziesii. Next base: position 68,039 of record LPNX011222108.1, read on the forward strand.
CAATTGTGAGATTCTGGCTTCAAAATCATTTTTCTCTCCCTCTATTATTACTAATTAGACATTCATTTCCTCCTTCTGTGTCTCCAAAGTCTAGTATTCAATTAGGATTCTTTCCTTTTTGGAGAGGATGGAATCATTCTTCCTTTTTAAATATATTCCTTCTCCTCGTAATTTTACCAAACTATCCTTCAGCTTAAGCATCTTCTCCTTGTTACTCTCCACATCGTCCATCAACCGATCAAAATTGCAGGTGATGGCCTCTACAACTGCTATATTCACTGATGCCATGAATATGGGGTATTTGTGAGTACCCTCAATTATGGTATTCTTGGTGACTGTGACTATGTTAGCTTGCATGTCCATCTTTAATCACTTCTCTATCCTCCCTGTGATGGTATTTCTTGATTTGTTGATGATGATGGTATCTAGAAGAGACATAGTGTGCTTCTTAGATGGGGTAAATCGAGTGAGCCCGAGATCTACAAAGGGGATGTGACCACCCATCATTGTTCCACTTGATGAGGTGGGGGTTGCAATCACTCTTAGTCTTGTCATTGTCATCCTCACTTTATATATCTCACCTATGAGAGTAACTTGATCCTGATGTATCTGTCTTCAAATTTTGTAGGCTTGCTCACAAAAATCAGCTATGCCCTTCTTTTTCTTGTTAGCTATCTTCAGTAGATTCTCAAGATATTCCTTCTACTTTACCAATTCTTCTACTCAGGTTTTCAATTCTTCAACCTGTTTGCTTTCTGTGAACTCTCTTGACTTTAGTTGTGATATTCTGGCTTCAAAATCATTTTTCTCTCCCTCTATTATTACTAATTGGACATTCATTTCCTCCTTCTATGTCTCCAAAGTCTAGTATTCACTTAGGATTCTTTCCTTTTTGGAGAGGATGGAATCATGCTTCCTTTTTAAATATATGCCTTCTCCTCGTAATTTTACCAGACTATCCTCCAGCTTAAGCATCTTCTCCTTTTTACGCTCCACATCGTCCATCAACCAATCAAAATTGTAGGTGATGGCCTCTACAACTGCTATATTCACTAAGTCCATGAATATGGGGTATTTGTGAGTACCCTCAATTATGGTATTCTCGGTGACTGTGACTATGTTATCTTGCATGTCCATCTTTAATCGCTTCTTTATCCTCCCTGTGATGGTATTCCTTTATTTGTCGATGATGATGGTATCTAGAAGAGCCATAGTGTGCTTCTTATATGGGGTAAATTGAGTGAGACTGATATCTACAAAGGGGATGTGACCACCTATCATTGTTCCACTAGATGAGGTGGGGGTTTTTATGTTCATTAAGTCATTTTGGGCTGCTTCTTGTTCTGGATCCTACCTGGCCCTGTCTTCTTCCTCCTTTCTCCTTAGTTCTTCTGCCACTTCCTCAGCTTCCATTTGTTCTCTTTCTTCTTCTTATTTATTTAATATCTCTTATTCTTGTCACTTTTGTATTCTTCTGCTTTCCTTTTATCGGCTTCCTCTTTCAGTTTTTTCTCATCCTCTTCCTTCTGCAACTTTAAAGCTTCATCCTTCTATTTTTACAACTTCATTTCCATAGTAGTGCTTCCATCTTTTCTTCCACTGGCACAACTCTTCTTTGAAAATTTCTTTCCTAAATCAGTTAGATTATTAGCTCTTATTAATACCTATTCATCCTTGTTGAACAAATATGAGTAATCATAATATAATTTTATGGTCTCGCTATGTTCTGCAACCTTTCCTCTGCTATAATTTCTATGAAAATTTTTCTCCCAAAAATGAAACGTCTCCAGCTCTTTCACAAAATCATCGACACCTTTTACCTTGGATAATTTGTATCCTTTGATGCAAAAAGGTAGTGGTGGAAAATTTCCCTTCTTCATGTCATGCAAGAAGTTGTTGACCCCATTTAAGAACAGTTACCTCACGGACTCTTTGTGGACTACATAGTCCGTGGCATATTTTGGAAGAATGGATGGAGCTTTGGAACATCCATACATTCTAAGGTACGTGCCTTCCTACGAGAAATAGTATTCTCCGTACTCTCTTATAACCTCCATTGTATTGTTGGATAGGAAATCTGGTTCTTTTAGGAAAATTATCTCATAAAGAGGCACCAATAATTCTTCACAAATGAGTTTGTAATAGCCCACGTACTTGTGGGCCCAAATAATTTGATAACATAAAAAGGAGCCTCAATGTGTGTCCAAATACACCCAATATTAGAAAATGGGTGCCTGGAAAAAATGCATTCAATAACATAAGATGACATGTAGAACTCAACCCTATTCTACATTGTACCTCCCTATGCGGCTGCTACACAGGATTACAAGATGTCTGATATGATGTCTGCTTAGTTAAAAACCATTCCTTCAAAGGCTATATTGTATATTAATGGAACTCAATTCAATTTATAAATGGTTCCATCTACTCTGCCAAAACTTATGTTCAGCATCAAGGATATGATTTTGAATGGGGTTTGTAGACTTTGAGACTCATACTCCCTGCTTTCGTTCTGCCACAATTGTTTCCTTGGTACTACCATCCTCTTTGCATACTCCAAAAGATCAATATTTATCCCTTTGATCCAATAATTGGTCATCATGACCTGTGTTGGAGGTATCTTGTAGTCCAATGTTATGTATGTTCGAGAAAATTAAGCAAAATCCTCCCCTTTAACGTCATAGATAATCCTCGATGTGGGATTCATCTGGGGAAGAATCCACCCAATAACCTTTGATCAAGGAAAGATATCTGATGGCGCGTGGTAGATTTAGTGATGCATGATGTTCTGATGTTTTGATATATAATCATCTCTTCGAGACCGACATCTGGGATGTCCTGGTCTCTAATCATATGATAGAGTTATCCCCATTTGAATTCAGGAGAAACTCATATGATAGCCTTGGTGTCTTCAAATTTAGTTTATGTCCTGGTGCTCAAGATGATTTCTACATCCAATTCTGTGCCACTCACATTGGCCTTCTTCTTACTATCTTTCTTAGTCATTGTGTAAATTACTTGTTTTGACGTCTGTTCTTAGGAAGTTAATCTTGCTTGGTGAAAATAGAACCTATGACACAAGCATAATGAGAAGTGACTTAGTAATATAGTAGTCATTTTTAAATAACCAAAGAGATCAATACCAAGAAACATGCATCTTAATTGTAGTGAGGTATCCTATATTGAAAAAAAATACTATATGTATAATTGACCTTAGAAAAAACCTACATTGGACCTCAAAATTTGAGAATGAAATCATTATCCAGTGTTGTATTTGGGAGGAAAACCATGGTTACCTATCCATTGCTAGCAATTCAAAATGCACTTGTGTAGTATGGAGATAAGTGTTTTATTCGAAGTTGCTTGATCATTTAGTGAACTCGTGGTGTAATAAAAGGACACGCAATTACAAAATTCAATTGAAAACCCATGATCACATATGCATATGTTGTTGTGTAAGCCATAAACCTGCTTCCATCCTACATCAAAATTCTAGAGGTAGGATTTCCAATTCTCCTTCTACATTTTAAAGAAACAATAATTTGCCAAAACAATGTTGTAAGTAAGAACCTTATCATCTGTTTTACTATGCATTTTCACTAGCAAGTTTATTAATGTTTGTTAATTCCTACACAGGTTGATGAAGGCAGAGAGTACACCATTGAGAAAAAGAGCAGTAATGATCAACTTGAGCATTTGTAACAGTGTTTTCAAGAAGCCTAGAATAGAAGTTTTTCGGTCCCTTTGATGAAGGTCACAAGCTCAATTCCCGACCCTTTTATTTATTAACTTCAAATTTGATGAAAAGAGGCTTCTACTCACGACTTTATTTAACAGTGTAGGTGTGTAAAGAAAATCTAGGTGAATGCGTTACATCATTGTAGTGACTCATCTCAAAGTTTTGGAAGGTGAATTCTCGAATCTTTGAAAACAATGTAATACTTTTAGTTTTTTATTAAGTAATAACGAGAGATTTTTTATGTAACGTTCTCGGTAGCTTCTGTCCTTCGTTGAGTTTATGAAATAAATGTACATAAAAACTGATCCTGTTGGAGTTTTGATAGACTACCTCGGCTATGACTCCTCTCTAAGGAACTTAAAAGAGTAATTAATTTCCCGATCCGTTAACCATGAGGAAAAGAGAAAAACCATGAGAAATATCTCCATGAAGGATAGGATAAAACACCATGAATGTAATGTTTCTATATTACCGGTCCAAAAAATCCCTACTCTCTAAATAGGTTTGAGTTCTACCATATATGGTGAGAAATTAACCATGAATCCAAGCTCGGCCTGAATATCAACCATAATGGCTTTTGGCCCACGCAAATTGAATACAATTTTAACCTAGGTCATGGTAATGGTATCATAGATACGCTTACCATATATGGAGGCTGCGGAACTGATAGGAAAAGATGGGAAATACCCTAATTGGAAATACTAAGGTACATCTACCATGGTACCAATATAAAATATTTACTCTAATAAAAGAAAAACCAAAAGAGTACAAAAGATGAGGTGCCTACCTGTAAGGCATTGAATAGATGTGGGATGTGATTGGATATAATGGCTCCAAACGTCTTTCCACGATTAGTTGTTGCGTTAAACATAGTTTTGTGTGATAAAAACAAAATAAACTCAACCATTTATATAGAGAAAAGAACAAAAAAAGGCCATAAATGTAGACACTAGATAGTGAATGCGGTGGTTGGAAAATTAAACATGGTTGTTGGAGAAAACATCGTTTGACGCGAAACACTGTCAATCATTGCAAAAATAATAGTAATGCCGACAATTTCATCGATACTCTCTAAAAAACTCGGATGATATCGACGATGCTTATGTATTTTCTCGTGACTATTTCAGCAGAAAATACTAAGTCTCCTTTGATCATGTCAGCGATGAATTGCTGATTTTCTCCAGTTGTCTTTTTCGACACTCAATCTATCATCCATTTCAATTTGGATGTGACAGTATCAAGGAAAATTTTTAAGTTTCCGTGAAAACTAGACAACCTCTAACATCGACAACAATTACCTAGCTCTCTGATTGTTTCAGCTGCGATTCGTGAGTCACTTTCGACGGTGTCGGTACTTTTCTTTGAGTTATGTTGAAACGACAAGTGCGAAAACTTTCTTTTGATATAGTCGATCATTCATAGCGACACATCGAAGAAACTAGCCAATTTTCTCCGATATGTTGGAGGGAAAAAGTAAATTTTACTTACCCAAAACTTATTTTGCTCAAGCTTTTGGAAAAAACTAAGTGTCCACGATGGACTCCCTTGAGTTGGAAAACTACTATAAGTATGCTTTCAAACAAAAAATAGAAGGAGGGGCCCTATAATATCAAACATTTTGGGGATGTAGTTGTAGCAGAAACACCTCCCGCTCTCTCCTACCCCTAATCACACCTCCAATTTTCTCTCTCTCTCCTAATCCTCCCCAAACTACTAACCCCTCCCTCCTCTTCTCCAATATCCCATCCTTTGAATACCCCTCCCTCTTTATCTCTCTTCCCTCCTCCCCCTAACCTTTACAAACCCACTCTCTCATTTTCTCTCCGCCATAATCCTCCACTTACCAATAACTCATGTCCCTCTCTATATACACCAACCCACTAAATCCTTGCCCCATTATCTCTTTCTCTTTCTACATGTCAGCCCCTCTACCTCCCCCTACCTCTAAACCCTTCTCTTCTCCCTCTCATCTCTCTCACTATATCTCCATCTCCCCAAACCCTTGTTAACCCCCCTATATCTCTCTATCCCCTAATCCTGCACCTACACCTAACCCACACCCCTCTCTCTCTCCCTCAACCCCCTACCACACCCCTCTCTCTACCATATTCTCACTACCCATGACCCCCCTCTCCATCCCTAACCCACCTGCTACTCTCCATATCTATAACCACCCCCTATGCCTCTCTCTCTCTCTATATTAATCCTCCTAACCATAAATTCCCCTCTCTCTATCTCTCCTAATCCCCCTCCCCCTACCACTTACCACTCTTCTCTTTCTCTCTCTCTCTCTCTCTCTCTCTCTCTCTCTCTCTCTCTCTCTCTCTCTCTCTTCCCTCACCCTATATCTTATGTTCTCTATAACTACCCTAATTAGTTCAGGGTCAGATCAACCACTGTCAACCCAACAAGCACCTCCAAGATCTGGTGGCTCCTACACTTAGAAGGGCTGCCAAATTTATCCCTCGGCTAAATTCTGTGCTAAATTTCCTCCACGCAATTCTTCTTCCGTACCAGCATTTCGACAACAAATTTTATGAAAGCAGGATGCGAGATGCGAGATTTCAAATCCCCAAATTTGCTCCCGTGCAACTTTCCTTCCACAACAACTTTTCTGCAAGCACGTTGCAGGATGTGGGATGTCGACTATCCAAATTTGCTCCCTTGAAAATTTCCTTCTGCAACATCTTTTCTACAAGAGGGTTGTGGGATGCAGGATGTCAACTCTCCAAATTCGCTCCCCCAAAACTTTCCTTCCACAACATCTTTTCCACAAGCGGATTGCGGGATGCGGGATGCAGGATGTCAACTCTCCAAAGTTGCTCCCCACAAATTTTTCTTTGCAATCTTTCCAACTGTCAGATATTTGCGGCCTTCTCATCGATCGTTGATCTACTCTTTGATGCAGATCTCACAGATCTTTGTAGATCCGTTACCTCCCTCACAACTTCTGCTATGGATCTCTCCTGGATCGTCTGATAATTTGTCTATGGACTCAATCTCCATCATTCATTTTCTGCAAAAACTGGTTAAGGCAGAAAATATGCGTGTTGCAACGATTGATCGTGGGATCGATCAATCCAACCTACTATATCTAGTATTAATTATCCTAACTCTTCTATCCATGCATTTATGAACTAATCCAACTATTCCAGCAACAATTTCATGTGTGAATCAACGATTTTACAGAAACACACAGATGTTCAGGGAACCGCCGAAGTCAGCCCTTCACAAATTCATAGTTCAAAATAGTAAATGAAACTAGGCTAAATACTCTGCAAACACATAGTTAATATTCTATTAAGCAAACACACTAAGAAACAATTGTCTCTCTTCTCCAATCTATTAAAATATTTACAATTGGAATTAGATAAAGGTCTGTCCTCCTCTCCGCAACTCAAAATTATAATAATGAAGAGAAGAACCCTTCTCCATTCTCTAATTTATCTATTTAACCTAAACCGTAACATCCTACAACCCAAGTATACCTGCAACTGAACACAAACAGAGATAGAGCATGATGAAAATGTCCCTGTCCAAAAACAAACTAACTAACGGCGCTTGACCTCCACACAGGGATTCATAATGCGCAATCACTCCTATAGGTGCTAACAAACTATGACTCAGCAAAACAACAAAATATGCCACAACATGTGACCAACTCATCACATTTTTGGCATGCCATGATTCTCCTACATCAGACTCGCAAGGGTGAAAAATTATGAACCCTTTTTCATTAGGTCAACTACAGTGAAACCCTTGGCTTCCAATCCTACAGCGCTCATCCAAGTAGAATCATCTGTTGGTATTTTCTTCAATTTGACCAAATATTCTAGATAGTCCTTCTTCCTTGTACTCTTTACCACCTTAGTGTCTAGAATGGCCTCAAATTCCAATGTCTATTCCACAGGCATATTCCCCACCCATTGTAAGTCTTCAGTAGGATCTTCACCTTCTATAAATGTTCCAGTGTCACCTGCTACATAAGGATATAGACTTGCAACATTAAAGATTGGTGAAATACCCACTCCAGTAGGCATCTCTAACTCATAAGCATTTGCTGATAATTTTCTGATTATACTATAGGGTCCAATCTTCTTCATCTTTAGTTTGCTATACTCTCGTTTTGGATATTTGTATCCCTTTAGATATGCTAAGACCAAATATCCTACATCATTGTTCTTCTCTCTCCTTTCAGAATCTGCTTTGGTTTTGTAACTGGTGTTACTCTGCTGTAACCTTACTTTCACTTGCTCCTGCAGTTCATTGTTCATCGTTGCAAACTCTTCTCAATAAGCACTCCTCTTTTCCAGTTGACCTAAGTCACGAAGTTCACATACTTCTCTTGGATGCATTCCATACATAATTTGAAACGAACTCATCCATGTGCTTCTATTTGGTGAATCATTATAAGCAAACTCAACTTGAGCTAATACTTTGTCCCACTGCTTAGGACTTTCTCCAATCATACTTCTCAACATGTTCCATAGACTCTTATTAACTACCTCTGTCTATCCATCATACTGTGGTTGATATGCTGAATTTAAGTTTAGTCTGGTACCCAACTTCTTCCACAAGGTCCTCCAGAAATGACCTGTGAACTTCACATCTCTCTCTGATACAATGCTTCTAGGTAAACCATGTAGTTTCACAACCTCATCGAAAAACAAGTTAGTGATGTGTGTGGTATCACTATTCTTGTAGCATGGAATTAAATGTGCCATCTTAGTGAATCTATCAACAACTACAAATATAGAATCATGTCCCTTCTAAGTTTTTGGAAAACCCAGAATGAAATCCATACTCATAGAATCCCAAGGCCTAGTTGGAATAGGCAATGGTATATACAACCCTGTGTTCTGGCTTCTTCCTTTAGCATGCTGACATACTCTGCATCTACTTACAAACTTCTAAAATTCATACCTCATCCTTGGCCAAAAATAGAAATGACCCAACTGTCCAAAGGTTTAATCACTTCCAAAGTGACCTGCCATACCTCAATTGTGTTTTTCTTGTATCAAGGTCTCTCTCATGGAACACTTTGTTATACACAGTTTACTATTTTTAAAGAGTAAACCATATTGTAGCACATACTCCATCCATGGCTCTCTTTCCAACTCTACTATATTATTACAAGCCCTATAAGCTTCCTAGAAATCAATGTCATTCTCATACAAATCCCTTAAATGCTCGAATCACAAGACTTGGATCTGATTCTCTTGCATCATCAACAGTCTTCTACTTAAGGCATCAACTACTCTGTTTGACTATCCACTTATGTGTTTCAACACAAAGGTAAATATCTATAAGAACTTAACCCACTTGACTTGTTTAAGGTTCAACTTTGGTTGCAGCATAATGTACTGTAATGCATGATTATCAGAATACAACACAAATTCTCTAGGCATTAAATAATGTCTACAATGCTTCATTGCTTGAACAATAGCATAAAACTCCTTTTAATAATATGAATACTTCTAATTTTCATCATTCATCTTCTCACAAAAATACGCTATATGCATGTCCTCTTGACTGAGTACAACTCCGATTCCTACCCCATTGGAATCACACTTTACTTGGAAAGGGTGCTTGAAGTCTAGCAACTTCAATACTGGTTGTTCAATGATCTTATTCTTCAAGAACTGAAAACTCCTTCCAGCCTCTGATGTCCATTGAAATGGATGTATTTCCTTCTTGATTGTCTCGACAATAGATGCACAAATACCACTGAAATTGTTTATAAATTTCCTATAAAAACTTGCCAATCCATGAAAGCTTCTTACCTCAAATATGTTCCTAGGTGAAGGCCAATCAATGATTTCTTGCACCTTTTTTGGATCCATCTTCAACCCATCTCTTGAGACAACAAAACCTAAATAAACTAGCTCAGGCTTCATGAATGTACACTTATTCACATTGATCAACAACTTTTCCTATTGCAACCTCTCTAAAACATATCTCAGATGCTTCAGATTCTCTTCTTCTGTTTGGATGAAAACCAAAATGTCATCAAGGTAAAGTATTACAAACTTACCTATGAAATCTCTCAATAATTCATTTATCAATCTCATAAAAGTTCTTGGTACGTTGGACAATCCAAATGGCATTACCAACCACTCATACAACTCCTCGTTTGTCTTAAAGGCTATATTCCACTCATCTCCTTCTCTAATCTTGATATGATGATAACCACTCTTCAAATCTTGTTTTGAAAAGCATGTTGCCCCACTTATGCAATCCATCATGTCATCCATCCTTGCTAATGGAAATCTATATTTGATGGTAATCTTGTTAATCGCTCTCAAATCAGTACACATCCTCCACTCACCATCTTTCTTTGGTGTCAAAACTACTGGTACTGCACATGGACTCAGACTCTTTTGGACCAATCCTTTGTCCAACAATCCTTGGACCCGTTTCCTCAATTATTCATTCTCTTGAGGTGTCAACCTATATGCTTCCTTGTTTGGTAAACTAGATCCTAGAATAAAATCAATTTGATTACTTATATCCCTCCTTGGTGATAACTCATTGGGTAAATAATCTACCATGATGTCACTAAACTCACTCAGCATCTCCTGAATCTCCTCAGGTAGATCTATCACATTAGTCTTCATTGTCACCACTCTCGGTTTGCATACCACAGCATACCTTAACTCTTCCTCCTCAATCTATTGCAAATATTTTTTTCCTGATAGGATTAGAACTTTGGTTCTGAGTGTCCTGCGATACCACCTTCTTGTGAAGGGTGAAGTACATGTCTTATCCCATTCTGTTCAAAAATATGACAGTTACTCCTACCATCATGAGTCACTCTCTTATCAAATTTCCACGGTCTTCCTAACAATATATGAAAATCATCCATGGGCATAACATCACACAGAATCTTGTCCATATATGGAACTATTTGGAAATCAACTTCACACTGCTCACATACGATGATTTGATGTCCTTTATGTAACCAAGATACTTTTTATGGAACAGGATGCTTGGTCCTCTTCAAATTCATCTTCTCCACCATCTCTCTGGAAAAAAGATTGTCAGTACTCCCACTGTCAATCACCATCTTACAGCACTTCCCTTGGACTTTACACATGGTCCTGAATAAAAAATTTATTTGAGCAGGCTCTACTTACTCCTTCTCAGGTTTCAACAAGACTTTATTCATCATTAATGACTCTCCTTTCTCTAGGAAAACTTCAACCATTGTCAACGGTTCTTGTTGCTTCCCATTCTGAGCTACATAGGCTCCTCTTTGTTCTACATCTTCCTTCTATGTACATCCGAATGATCTATGACCCAACCAATTGCATTTATAACACCTATAGATAGTTCCTATGCCTTTTCCTTTGCCTTTACCTACTTGGTAAGGTCCTCTTCTACTAGATTCACCTCCTCTGCCATGTTTCTCTTGCTAGTTAGAGTTACTAAACTCTCCCCTCTGGACTCCAAATATTCCTCTTCCAGCTGCTTGTACTCATACTCTGGTCGAACCTTGAGCTCTGTTGAAGCTCTTCTTCCTCGCTATCTTTTCTTCTGCCCTTTAGGCTCATTGATACGCATCCTTCATTGTTCTAGGTGATATCATGCTGATCTCTTCTTAGATATCCATCCTTAGACCATTTACATATCTAGTAGCCTTCTCTACTGATTCTTCCACATATCATTCCCTTAGGTTTACTTTGTATAATTCTTCGATGTACTCTCTCACTATTAACAATATTTTCCTAAGGTTTTGTACCTATCTGTACATAATTAAATGACAATATTTGGGAAAGAAATTATCCCTCATATTTGCTACCATCCTATCCTAGCTCTTTATCAACGATTTATTCTTTCTCCTTCTTTCATATTTCACACTATCCCACCACAAGGATGCGTGCCCTTTCAACCTTGTCACAGCCAATCTGACTCTCTTGTCTTCTTCATCCTCATCGTACTCAAAGTACTTATCCATCTCACTGATCTAGTCAATGAGTTGCTCAGCAACGAGAGTCAAGAATTCCATCGTAGCTTGGAAATGGAGGTTTCGGCCTATACGTTGCTCTTAGAATCGATCTGAAATACTTTAACTCAAGAGTTTCCTGCATAGGTGTAGCTTCTTCTCTTCTCTCTTCATCCTCGGGTTCACTTGCATCCCCTACTTCTGGATCTCTTTGTCTGTATGTCTCCATGGATTCCAGACATGTTCGTAGCTCCCTCACTTCCTACATAAACTCTTCATTTGTCATCGGTTGACCTTTGTCATGACCTCACACTCTGCTTATGCGTGCATCCATCCTCTTGCACTAAGCCTCTGCAGTAACAGTTCTTTTTCACACTGTTACAATCTTATGTCACTAAGCCCCTTCTCTGTACTTGGTCTTTTCGCAATGTGTTTATCAATCTAGAACCCCTTGAGCACCCTTCTTTGGAATTTCCAAAATTCTACTGCTATGCTTCTCTCTCACGTGAGCTTCTCCTTGCTTTGATATCAAAATTGGTGTAGGGTTAGATCAACAACATCCAACCCAACCAGAACCTCTAGGATTTGGTGGCTCCTACACTTGGTAGGACTGCCAAATATTTATATTATTTTGTAAATAATTAAATAATGAAAACCATTGGCACATTGGGGACCACTAAAAGAGTATGGGATTCCTATATCCACATTATGAGGGGGAATGGGGACATTCCTATAACTTTAAAACTTGGTTAGTTGATCTTGGTCCTTATTTATGTCTTCATGGTTTTATTAGTTGATTATCACCAAAAAATTGTACAATGGACCCAAATTTTGATTATTTTGGCCTATGTTGGTATTATTGAGCGTAATTCATGATTTAGTGGACCTCCTCGGTGTTTGCGTGGGTTCCACTTCTTGATTGAGCCCCTTTGGTGGTTTTGTAACTCCTTTCTAGAGGTTACACTTGGGTTTGTAACTCCCATTTTTAGACGTGTTCCCTCACTGGCTATTTTTAGCCTTACACCTCAAACGTTGTGTAAATAATTATGTGACTCCTTGTGTAAATACTTGTGTAAATCCTTGTGTAAATAGTTGTGTAACTCTTGTGTAAATCCTTGTGTAACCCCCCCTTCTCAATTTTTGGAAGATGTGTTGGCTAGTGTGACACCCCACCTCACTAATTTTGATTCCTCTTAATGGATGATGTGTCAACACATGAATTTGAGTGGGGTGGAGTGGCTTGGAGCCACGCTCCTCGATATTTGAATTTCTTTGGTTGGGTTAGATTTAACCTATTGTGGTCGAAATAACTCCCTTGGATTGAATCAAGTTGGATTAACTTGGTTTGGTTTGACCCCATTGATTTATAATTACCTTCTTTGGTCTGTCAATCCATGTTTGATATCGTTGGTTTGGGGTTGTTTTTCATGGTTTTTTTGGGTGGTTGTTGATTATGGTTTTTCATACCTTTTATGGTGAGATATTGGTAAATCATGAATTCTCTTCTATGTGAATGAAATTTATTCTTGAATCACTGTGATCTTATATGTTTTTTTCAGTAATCCTGGAAGACTCTCGTGTAGTTCCTCTATTTCCACTACTTGGATATCTCCTAGACCTACACATAAATCCTCATGGTGAATGCCGATATCCCAATTCCCTAGGAGGTCTAGAATACCAATGCACCTAATAGTGGGGTCGAAGAGGAAGTATGTAGCGAGGAATAGAGTTTTGGATTATCAAAATGATACATGAGTTATTATTGAGTGCACCTCTGTTGTGTATATGTGGCCTCAGCTCGGGGGTGTCATGTAGAATTTAGATATGGCTTGGTAGTGCCAAAGGCTGGATGGAACATGGTTCGGAAGATGCCAGTTGTGCATTGATAAGATAAGTGATTTATCTCATGTTTATTTAATTAACTTGGATCTGATATGTTTTATTGATGGATGCACATGAAATTTTGGATGAAAAGTATGAGTTATTTGTGGAAGAAATTTCCCACAAAATTAAATCTATTTATGCAAGTAAATTTTACGAAGGAATTGGAAACTAGTTTCTGGGATTTTGTGCACAATTTGTTTGAGGAAATAATTATTTGGAACCTCTTCTAAAAAACTGATATTTATCCCCATTTTCATTATATAATGTATATTTTTATGTTATAGTAACCTCGTAATGGTTTAAGACACTCTTATCTGATGCTTCTACCTATTATTCGAAAACTAGTTCTTCGATCAGACTGTTTGGCATAGTTTGGAGACTTAGCACATGAAGTGTTTAAAAAAATTATTGTTTGTTCCTCTTATTCTTATGTCTGATAAATGATATTGAAATTTGTGTGAGAATTGGAGGATAAAAATTCGTGGTAGTGTTGGGGAAATTTCTACCAAAATTCTAGATCAATTTGCAATTTGTACCTCTTTCAATGGAATTGTTTTGAATAGATTTGTGACTTTGCATATGAAGTGTTTGAAATTTTTTTATAATGATATATTACTATGTTATGAATGATGAAATATCTTATTTAGAGTTGGAATTTTATTTGAATTATTCTTTGAGTTGTGGATTTAATTATCCTAGTGATTCCTAGAAATACTAGTCAATTCAGATGAGTAGAATTAATCAGTTTTCTGAGTTGTTTAATGTAATGTATATGGGTCGAAAGCTACAGTCATGTGACTGTAAGTGACCCCTGATATTATTTTTTTTTTTGATACGATACTCATATATTTCTCTTTATTTGAAATTTGGAAAGTTAAATTGGAAACTAGGTACATTGCAGTGAAATTGGCAAATAGATTTTGGATTCGAATCTCTATTTTTTGGTAAAATATGAATGTATAGCCATATTATATTTTATTGGTTCTTTAATTTTAGTATAGAATTATATTTTATATATCTTTACCTTCACCTTTGTGTCCCTCATAACTCGGTACGATTGGTTTGATTGAATTCCTCGCAATGTTTATTAACTAGTTGTGCTAATTGAACTTGAAATATTCTTCATTTATGTACTCAGATAAGATATAAAAAGTACTTTATTTTGGTGTACATGCATGGTTAAATGTGTGTATAATTGATTTAGGTTCACTTTTGGTTCATTGGCATGGTTTCATGTTGGATTTGTGCAAGACTAGTTATTAGTACTGAACGACTAGTTAACTAGTTCTTGTGGAATGATTTTCAGAATTACTCTGTTTAATTACTTGGAAAATTGTAATTAGGCTTGATTTACATGTTATCAGGTGTTAATTAGTCATTGAAATTAATAAACAATTGTTAAATGATAAAAAATTAAATTATATTAAGTATCGTCAATTGTGGGCTGTGTGTCGTTAAGTATCGTAATCGAAACACTAATTACTAGTTAATCATGATTAAGAGTAAATAGATTTTAAAGGTAAAATTTATGTCTGAATTTGATTGGAATGGATATTTGATGTTTCTATAAGGTGTTAGTAATCATTCCCAACCTATGTATCAAAAATTGGAATAATATTGAATTTATTTTAAATTTTTGGTAATCAAAGGGACTTTGTCGTGACTAAATCATGAAAAATGAAATTTAATATTTGTTTAACTAATATGGTGTGCTAAAATTATCTATCTAGCCTTATAGAGTTAATTATATGTACCTCAGACCCCTTGATATCCCCGGGGGACATTACAAGAGGTAAAAAATCTTAGGTTCCAACTACAACTGTTGGGACTTCTACAGAGTTATTATCTTTTGGAATTTACAAATGTGTTTAGTAAGATGGACTTAACCTCCCTTATGTTAATAGAAGAACAAGAAGCCTCACTTCAAAGATTATTTGGTTGTATGCCTTAGAATTAATTAATATTTCATAATTTTTTTCAATAGATTGATTGATAAGTGCTATGTGGTGCATATCTATAAATCAAAGACTTGATTGCTTGATGATTGTGAATTGCCTCTTTTACTACTCATTGAACTGTTAATATTGGAATGCTTCTTGTACTACTGATACATTATGATTATTAATTGATAAGTAAATAATTGTCATTATAATAGTCTATATTGTGTACCATTATCACTATTAATTTAATGATAAGTTATTAAGATGATATAGTTCTATTATTATTAAATATTAATATGATTTATTAAATGACATTTACACCTTCTATGAATCTTGTATTTTCTATGGATTATATGCTTTTATAGGCTTATTTATGCCAGCATGGATGAATAACTCCTTGGTTATTTTAGGAATGTGACACTTGTCTAAATGGTGTTTCTCATTCTCCTTTTTATTTTATGCATGTAGTATGATTTTACATTATTTATTAATTATTACTATGATAACTTATCTAATTAGCTAGTGGTGGAATTTCCACTTGGAGTTAAGAATAGCTATGGGTTATTTTTGTATTCTATTATTTGATTAATTTATTTTGTGGTTAGTTGTAACATTATTATTATCCTAGCTATCTTAGTAATTTATTTATTGAGTAGAGAAAATTAGCCACTTGTCCCCAATAGTTCATATTTTATTTTATTTTATTTATTTTATTATGGAGATGTAACTTCTTGCCTATTTTTAGAGGAGAATGAGTTACTTGTATCTAATGGTTCATATTCTCTTTTACTTTATTTATTTCACTTATAGAGATGTAACTCCTAGTCTATTTTTGGAGGAAATGAGCCACTTATCTTTAATGACTTGTATTCTCTTAATATTATTTATGTTATTTTGTGTATAAGTAGGTAATAGTGTAAGATAATATATATATATATATATATATATATATATA
>LPNX011222108.1:84974-110297 GCA_001517045.1 Pseudotsuga menziesii
TATACTTATTGATGCATTATGATCATTGTCTTCTACTTAATGTATGTTGGTTAATGTACATTTCGATTGATGTATTATGATCAATGTCTTCTACTTGATGAATCATGGTTGATGTATTATAATTGTGTATTCTAATTGATGTATTCTAATTAATGTGTTACAATTGATGTATGTTGGTTGATGTATTATGGGTGATGTATTATGGTTAATGTTTTTTTATTTATGGACTATGATTGATGCTTATGTTATTAGTTGATGCATGTATGGTCATCCTTGGTTGATATTCCAAGATCAACGTATGATTGATATAGGTTGAGATATTATGAATCAGTGATCGATGTCTGTATTGATGATATATGCACAAGGTTCATTGTATGATTGATGTTAGTTGATGAATAATGCCCTTTTGAATGATCTCTAAGGAATAATTATGCTTTGTGTTGAAATGAAAAGTAATATGTTTTTATGGTCATTTTTGGTTCTTCATTAGATTAGAACCGTTGCATATAAATTCATTTTTATTGTTACA
The DNA here is from genome assembly GCA_001517045.1 of Pseudotsuga menziesii. Taxonomy (NCBI): domain Eukaryota; kingdom Viridiplantae; phylum Streptophyta; class Pinopsida; order Pinales; family Pinaceae; genus Pseudotsuga; species Pseudotsuga menziesii. The sequence continues at coordinate 85,504 of LPNX011222108.1, forward strand.
TTAAAATGAAAAATTATTTAGGTGATCTTTGAAGATGTTTATCCTTGTGATCTTCATCAGAAAAGTAGGGTGTGTTACTATTGAAAGGTATACTAGCAATGACTTGGTGGAATTTCGTATATCTCTGTTGAAAAGTAGGTACTACCCGTGTAACTGATTAAGTATGATATAGGTACATTTATTGAAGGTGAAATTCATGTATCCTTATATATTCAATACTATTTGTGTAGAATGTGGTACTAGTATCTTTGTTAGGAAACTATCAATAGATCTTGTTGAAATAATATATATCCTTGTGATCTTTGATGAAAGTATCTTCCTAGGGTATCCTTCTAGTATATCAAATACCTTTGTTGAAATTCATATTTGTAAAATATCATAGAGATAGTTCATGCATCTTGTTGGAAAAATATATTGGTGACACTTCATGCATCCTTGTCGAAAAATTATTTGAGTGATAAACCATTCAAAAGAATCTTGATAATGTATCTCATGTGATTGACTGATATAAACACATTTCATGTATCTTAGATGCATTTCATATTATCGAAATTGATTATAATAAGATTCAGTTAGATGCATTTCAAGTATTTTTTTGAAGAGGTATATATATCTTGAGTAACTTACATATATTGAAGTATTTCATGTAATTAATTAGAATGTTTTTTTAGAGATGTATTTTAAGAATCTTGTTGAACAATATATATGTTTATTGCTAACCATGTGTCTATTGGGAATGTGAAAAAAGAATCCTTGTTAAAGAATCATCTCTATTTCAAGTATCTTTGTTGAAGAATATGGTTTAGTTGTTGGTACCAAGTTCCTGGATTCCTTAAGAGAGCAGTCTATTATCCATTTCTAGAGAGGTAGTCTAGTAGATTGTCACCCCTTTACTTCTATCACATCACTCAGCTCGTACAAGTTCTCGTACAGTAAGCCAGAAAATGGGATGGTGACACCATAGGTAGTGGAGACATACAATAAAGAAGTAGGGGGGAGCATTGTGGTTCTCAGAATAGGTAGTTGTAAGAGTTTCTAAATTGATTGTTCTCTTCTTGTGGGGGGGACATTGTCCCATTGAAACTATTTTCCCAAATTTGATATAAGTATTCTCTCATGTGTTATTCATGTTGTTGTATTAAGTATAGATCATGCCATGGTTATTGATTTATGTTATCTTTATGTTCATGGTTTAGTTGTTAAAAATATTCTTATATCATGTATTGTTTATTTTTATACCTGATTTTAATCATATGGTTGATTGAAATATTATTTTCAGGTGAATGCATCTTTGTTTATATTTGAAGACCATGTAATGGGGATTTAAGATTAACCCTTGTTGCTAGTTTTGGTTCTTGCACAAGAACCATGAAATGGGATGGTGATATTTTGAGGAATGAGTTAGGTGAAGGGAGTCACGTCTCATAGGTAGTGGAGATAGACACAAAATTAGTAATGGGAAGTATTTTGGTTTCTCACAAGAGGAGTTCCGAGAAAGACTTCTTGAAAACTTAAGGTACTGATCCTTTATAAAGTTGTAAAATCATGTATGTATTATGCATCGAGGACGATACATGGTTTAAGGGGGAGGGGATGTAATACCCTGTGTTCTAATCCCTAGACATATGTAATTTTTAATTGTTTATTATTGTGGCATAGGGTGCTGGAAAAATGGTCTTTAAGGACCTAGATACATTGTTATTATTTCGTAAATAATTAATTAATGAAAACAATTGGCACATTGGGAACAATTAAAAGAGTATGAAAGGCCTAGATCCATAATGTGAGGGTGAATGGGGACATTCCTAGCACTTTATAACTTGTTTGGTTGATCTTGGTCCATATTTATGTCTTCGTGGTTTTATTAGTTGATGATCACCCAAAACTTGTACAACAAACCCAACTTTTGATTATTTTATCCTATCTCAGTATCATTAAGCCTAATTCATGATATAGTTCGCCTCCTTGGTGTTTGGGTGGGTGCACTTGTTTATTGATACCCTTTGGTGGTTCTGTAATTCCTTTTTGGAGGTTACACTTGGTTTTGTAACTCCCATTTGCACAAGTGTTCCATCACATAGTCTGGATTATGTCAGTTGTGCATTGATATTATAAGTGATGTATCTCATGTTTATTTAATTAAATTGGATATGGTTTTGTTTATTGATAGATGCACATGAAATTTTTTATGAAACGTATGAGTTATTTGTGGAATAAACTAGTCACAAAATTAAATATGTTTATGCACGTAAATTTTATGAAGGAATTGGAGACTAGTTTTGGGATTTTGTGCACAAATTGTTTGAGGAAATAATTATTTGGTACCTCTGCTACATAACTGATATTTCTTCCTGTGTTCATTATATAATGATTATTTTGATGGTACAATAATCTCTCAATGGTTGAAGACACTCCTCTTTGAAGCTTCTACCTTTTATTTGAAAACTAGTTCCTCGATTGGATTGTTTGGCATAGTTTGGAGACTTAGCACATGAAATGTTTGTAAACATGACTGAGTGTTAAATTTATGCTTATTTATGATAAATAATATTGAAATTTTTGTGAGAATGCGAGGATAAATCTTCTTGGTAGTGTTGGGGAAATGTCTACAAAAATTCTAGATCAATTTCCAATTTCTAGCTCCTTCAATGAAATTGTTTTGAATAAATTTATGACTTTGCATATGAAGCATTTGACAAAATGTTAGAATGAAATAGAAATTTGTTATTACTGTTAAAAAATTTATTTAGGATTTTAATTGCATTTAAATTATTCTATGAGATGTAGATTTTATTATTCTAGCGATTCCTAGAATTTGTAGTGCCCCATATTTGACTAGCCATATCGACATGTTGCATTTATTTTCTTAGTAAATGTTGGACTCAGTTCGACTAAGTAAACCATATTTATGACAGGATAGATATCTAAGATGTTACTATGCTTATGTTGATACATTGATTATGATGTTATGATTATGTTTCTGAGGTTACTATGTTATAGTTATCATGATATTCCTTTGTTCATAAAGACAGTGTATGTTTAATTGTCATCATTGATAAATGCAATATATATATGATGTGGTACATGGATATCGACCCATGATGTGATCAATTTAATGATTCATACAATGAAAGGAAATGTTGTTGATAATATGCACCCACTGATGATTGAATGGAGATATTATTATGAATGTATGTTTTCAAAGTACTAATCTGCAGGACACATGGGCTATGTAATACATGGATACTTTATATGAAGTGTGGTACAGTACCTATTTCTGCAGAAGAGCTTTGATTACAAAAATTGATGATACGATGACACAGAACAATAATATCGATAGCATCAAAGTATGTTTTTGATAGGGTATATAGACCCAGGATGTTGAGAGGGATGGATGTGTTCCACCCTATGTTTTTATGATACCCGAGGTCGTGGGAGGGTCGTGCTGAGACACACTCCCCATGTTGTTGTGATGACGACGGTCAGATGCCTTCTATGAGAGGCTAGGTCCACTATTCAGCCGACGCTATCGCTCTCAGGTTCTTATGTGGTCAGGTCGATGAAGCCGACATCCACTTCTATACTAGCAGAGGAAGGATAGGGAGGGTGCGAACGTAGGTTAGGATGGGAGGATGTTATAGCTAGTACTGTGTTGGGTCAGGGGGGGATATACGACACCAAGATTAGTAGTAGCATGTGTCTCTTCCTTGAAAATAATTGATTGAGTAATGAATCTGAAAATATAAATGATGTTATAAATTAATTCATTAATAATTAATGATTGATGATGATGAAAAGATTACATGTTTGTATGTTAATTCGGTCAGGTATTTGCGATTGTTATGTCTTGTATCCATGAATGTCCTATCTATGTAAATCACTATTATTTTGTTAATATTATTATTATTATTATTATTATATATATAGGATATATGATGTTTTATTATAGTACATGTATGATCTATGCATGCACTGGCCATGCATGCACACGTATACCAATATTGGCATACCAATACTTAACACGATCAATGATGGTATAGGTTTTCATAGGTAAATATGTTAAGGAAATAATGAATGTTAAGTTAACATATTCATTAATGATAGATGAACACTGTAATACGTAAGTGATCAAATGTCGTAAATTAGAATAATCCTCACAAAGTCGTCGTGCGTAGACTTAAACATTGTTCATTTACATTAACAAAATTTTCAAGGTTGTTTGAACCCCTAAGGGTGCTTTGATTATGAATCTAGAGATAACATGCTCATAATGATACCTGTCTTTAATTATAATTATTATTAATGGTATTATTATTATCATTGTTATTATTATAGTGCCTCTTGTGGTAAACATAACCGATAGTTTAATTAGACAATTATTTCTATTATTATTATGATAATTATTAAGATCTTGTGTTAACCATAGTCAATTATTTAATTAAACAATTAATATTATTATTGTTGTTATTATTATGCTCTTGTGGTAAACATAGTCAATTGTTCAATTAAACCCAAGTGGAAATAACTAGAATAAAATAATGATTAATTAAATAGACCAAATCATTCCGTATAGGTTAAACATGTATATTGAACTATGGAATATGACCATCAAGATATGACATGATTGATTTTATAATACTATTTATTAATATGATTACAAACATCGGATTCTGGATCAAGTAAGACAACTAAGATACTCACCTGTACACAAGATAATTACTAAATTATTATTTTACTCAACATAATTGATTTGAATAAGACTAGCTATTAAACTGCCATCTTGTGAGGGACCAATGGTGAACATTCCAAGAATTAATAAATGTTAGACAACCAACTTATTCGATTCAACTTAAATAACCCACCTTAATTATTGGGATGCTCAAGATAAGGACAATTAAATAAATAAATGTATCTTCATGATTATAAGAATTAACTAGCATCGAAAACTGAAGGGGGAGGTGAATGGTGTGTTTTGGGGGAAAGATGGTGGAGAAGGTGGAAGAAGGTAGGAGGAAAATGGGTATTTAAGGTGGGGCACCAGGAGAAAACGGGGGAGGAAAAAACTTGAGGAGGGGGATAACTCAAGGAGCAGGATATCTGGAAATGACTGAGAAATGGGCAAAAACGAAGAAATATATATAATGGAAAGGAAGCTGCTCTCGATATTATTGGTCTGTGGGCTCGGGGGCTAGGAAACCCATGGGTTTCCTAGGGCCAGCACATGATGAGAGCTTTTCGGTAGGGTGGCACATCATTTTGTTAATCAAGGATTGGATGGAAAGATGGAAGAGGAAGGAGCCTATAAGGTCTACAGCAAACTTTTGGATCTACTACAACCGTTGGTTACAGGTATGTAAATTCCAGGTATTTAGATACTAAATTCTGCATGGTATTATTTTCTAATTTACAAAAATTCATGAACTTTATCAAACATGTACAACTCACATTTCTACTTTAATATATTTACAGTTCATATGGGTACAATCATATGCTTATAAAACTAATAGAACGGACATGTATATAAACCTGTAATATGATTAAAATGTCTTGATTTTATTAAAAACTAACTCAGAATGAGCTTAAGATAGAGATCATCACAGAGAAATGGACCGAGTGCAGTACCCATTAGGAAGAGCACTACAGAATGGTATCAGAGCCAAAGGCTCAAACACTGAGACCTTCAGGCCTATTCACACATAGATATAAAAAAAAAAATTTACCTATACAAACAAAACATAGAGTTAGTTAGCGTATCCAGAGAGAGAGAGAAATGAAAACTTTGCATTTGTATATAATCAGATAAATAACGAGTATGAATGATGTCTAAAACAATCTACAATTACTGTAATTTGTCACTATTCGATAACCATGAAAATGGTAACTCTCTGGATAGTTCTGGTTGAACTACACAAAACCAAAGATATGCAACCGCACTTTGTAAATTAGAGGCTCAAACCTTGAAATACACCTAGAAATTAAGAACAGAGCCTATTTTCTATCCTAAAACTCGAAATTGCCAGAAGGCCATCCTTACCAATCCGTCAATCCATGTCGAACAGTCTCTCTCAAAGCCACGTGCTATAATGCCAGACGTTCAATTATATATTCAGGAATGAAATTTATAAAACCACAGTAGAAAATCTAGGATAAAAAATCACAAAAAAATACATACATAAATAATAAAATATATCATAACATCAAGCTCAACCACGCTCAAATGCGAAAACCCCTATACTTTAACTGCAGATATTGTTAACCCAGTAGTTTCAAAGAGCACACAACACCTTGTAACTGACAACTATGCATGAAATATACAATATTTATTTCTCACAAAGGCTGAAACCGATAAGATTAAAAGGAAAAAAATTAAATTGGGTCGTGGTTTGGATCTGACCAACGTTGATAACAGCAGCACCAAATGGGATAAGCGCATTAATAATGATATGTAGATAAGTTCAACTCCTCATACCGAGAAGCCTCATCTTTGAGGGACCCCAACTTTTTAAAGAAAATTTTGATATGAATGTTCATCACAATTTTAATATTCGCAAGTGTTGTAATTCATGTTAGGCAACAAAAATCCATCATCTATGCATCATTATTAAGGTCATAACTTGCTGAATGTGTTTTTGTTTAAAAATATTCGTTCCTTTTGCATTTCCTATTTCTGTCCACACTTCCCAGCTGTTACTGGTCGTCTCCTATAAATGTCCATGTCTACCCCAAATTCCCTGCCCATAAACACTCGGTCCTATCCTTTCCCATTTCCTGTGACCTCTAAATCCTGAAAACAGTATTTCAACCAGCATTGATTGTATAGTAGGGTGTGTTGTAAGCATTACCATTTTCCATGAAATTCTACCAATCTTTAAGAAACCCGTGATCTATTTTCAAATGCTTAATCTGAGATAGTAATTTCTACCGACATTTGGGAAGACATGACAAAAGGGTAGGAAAACTTGCAATCATTAGTAAACTGCCAACCATCACAGAATTAATGGAGTCCCTATAAGATGGGAGGTTTCTGAGGTGAAAATTTAAGAGAAAACTCACAACCCTGTGGCACAATGAATAGCGTCTGTCCCAACTAGTAAGGACTTGATGAATGCGATAGCCGATACTGGACTTGGGCGCCGACACCAACAGAGGAATCGTCAACAGCAACCACAGCCTTGCAAGAGAAAATGTTGTCCACGCAATGTGGAGGGCGCAGTCAAGGATAAGCCAGAGAGAATGGGCAAACCCATGGATGGCTCCACCATTGAAGTTGTATTCTCTACCCACACTATAGCTTCTTCAAATTCTGTGTTGTTATCTAGCTTCTTCCACATCCTTGAGATCCTTCCTTTTTCGCAAAAAAAAAAATTTGACCCCACACTGTAGCTTCAAAATTTAGCTTTCTCATATTTTCCACTAATTCCCAGTACTAGTGTCTGTCATAGTGTCACTAAAGAATGCCACAAATTCCCAGTAGTGCATCTCTAAAGAATGCCAGACATATATTTATTTTCCACAGAAGAAAAATTGAAATCAACAGCTCTTGAGACGAATCAGAATCGTAGTTTCTAGTGGCGCTAGTAGGGGCCAAAGCAAACTCAATTCACTCCAACGAATTGAACGAACAGTCTATCAACAACTAATTCCATCAAAACACACACGTAATTCTACCCCACTGACTTCTGAAAAATTCACACATCGCCCCAACTGCTGTCTATGGGCATGAAAAAGAAGCCCAGAATGCAGCTGCATATGCTGCCATTGCTGCTGCTACTTTTAAGTTCTATCGCTCTGTGGCTTGAGCATGAGATACCACTACTCATCGTAGGTAATTGGTTCCTTCTCCACTTGAAATTGATGGTGCTAAGCCCTACTAAATATTGTTCATTGACGTTCTCATTTGGGGAATTCGACCCATAGGTTCCTTTCTTCGGCTGAGGCAGTGCAAATTTAAAAATAAAAAAAAAATAAAAAAATAAAAAAAATTTAACTATCGCTTCCCCACCTCAAAACACCAAAAGCATTGATGTCCCTGAGGAGGGCGTGCATGCAGCCCGCCTGGCATGCATGCAGCCCAGCCTTTCTAGTGGGTTCCTTGTTCCATTGGGAAGGAAACCCACGGACAAGAAAGTCTGTGGGTGGATCCATGGTAGAGTGAGGAGGAGCCACGTCGACCGCCAGCTTCCGGATGGAGGAGCCACGCCCACTGCCTGCTTCGCCTTATTATTTAGAGATAATTAATTTAATGCCAGCGCACATAAATGCTGCTGGTAGCCTGGTACATGTAATGTGTAAAACAAAAATGTCCTAAATGCAGCCTTTTTAACACAAATTTTTCAGTTTATTTTAATTATATATTCTTCATACTCACTTTTTATTTTTTTGTGTGATATGATACTAGTTTTTTTTTATATATTAGTTATTTAAATGTCTCTCAATGCTTGGAAAGTACTTGATACTTATTATAATTAAATAGCAAATCAGTTGATCGATCCATCATCGAAGGCAGTCCATTCGCGTTGCAGGAATTAGGAAGAATTCTAAGAGTCCAGGTTTTGAATCTTCCCCTCACTTTCTTTTGATGCCTAGCATTTAGTTTCAATATCCCACAGGAATGTCCACTGGTTTATAGGTGAAAGCTCTCAGGTTCCTGGCTAATTCTAATGAGTAAGGTATATTTGTTCATCTGTGGTTGTTCAAATATGAGGCCTAGGGTTTCTCTAATGCGTCTCTTATAAAATTTGTTTCGGCATCGTTTTCCTTTTATGGTAAGCCGCAGTCTTGAACGATTCTTAATATTTGAATTACACACTTGCTCCTGTAAAATGGACAACAAGACTTACTTTTTCAAGGACTGCGCTTGGCATCCTTTCTATTTTCACTGGCGCCTTAGAACCTGATCTAATCAGCGAGCCGCCTTCCCGAAGGGTTTACCTTCCCTAACCGAGAAATCTATCTTCATTTAATATTTCCACTACAGCTGTCGCTGCACAAGCTAGGAGATGGCTGTATTGCATAGTATCTGATAATTTATTTTGCATCCATTCATGCATACTTACCCATGCTTTTAAGTAGCACAGTCTGCGATTCCCTTAGAGCAAAAGGGTCCTGAGAAATAAATTAGCAAGGCTCTTAGAGTCCCAGAGTTTGTTTTATTTTGTTTTCCTTTCCATGCATTGTGATATTGATGCCAAATTCACTGGACGCCAAGATTTTGAGGGTTCCAATAGTTCCTCTTCTACTCCACCTTCCTCTGGTGGGTCTTCTCCATCAACGACAACCAAGGATTTAGGCAAGAGCTTAAAGCCGCAGCTAAGTCTGAGCACGTTGGCCGTCTTGTTTCCTCTTGGGTTTTCGATTTGGTCAAAGTTCTGAGTCAAATTTTTTTGATTTTTGTCATTTCAGTAGGTTTTAGGGCTTTGGATTTGCTTTTCTTTTCAACTATGAGAAGGGATTCTCCGGACGGGCCACATCGGTTTGGTTATTTTCTTTGCTTGTTATATTGATGATGTGACCTATTTGTTATTGAAAACAATGCTTTCACACTTTATTTTAATTTTGTTCTCAGCTATCACATTTTATGTAAATTATGTTATCACCTATCATATGTAGGGGTTTTGTGAAAATCTTATAAATATTGATCTGTTCAACAGTGAAATCTTTCTTTCTACCTTTTTATGGGATATTGCTCCTCTTTTAAACGGTTTTTGAGATTTTTAGAGGGCCTGTGGTAATTAACCTATGGCTGTTAATAGATACAGCGACCAAAAAAGTTTGCTTTTCGCAGATCAAAACTCAAAAGGTTGATGATATTGATGCTCAGAGTTTGATTTCATCCATTTTCTGTGTATGTATTGAGTAGCATTGACTTATTCAATTCGGCCATGTGTTGCAATTCTATTGACGACAGTAAAAATTTTCTTATTGTTGGTTGTGTGTTTAGTTGCCAAAACACGCTAAATCAATTGGTTACAGTGGTTCCAGTTGTTTTCTTGTTTTATAAAGGAAATTTATTTTGATTATCAGTCGTACCTCCTTTGCCATGTACGAATAAATTTGGGTTATTAGTTGATAAGTATTTTACAGTACTCATAGATGGAAATAAATTTGTTCGATGATGTAACCTTAGCGTGGAGTGGCTCTGTGTGCATTTTTAGCAAGCCCCAGCTTAAGATGCCTTCCTTCTAAACCCCAAAGTACTGGATATTTATTAAGCTGCTTTCCTGGGAAGCTCAATCTTGGGTTCATATTAACCCTTGATTTTTTTATTTTTCAACTAGGCTTACGCGCTCTTCTCCATTATTACAATAAAAAAAATTTAAAACAATATCATTGCGAACTTTTGGACCAGAGTAAGATAAACTCCAGACCAGCACCATGTTTTCTCACAACCCACAACATCTACCAGTCGGTCTTAGCCTCGTACAATACCTCAACCTGCAATTCCTGAGCACAGTTCGTTGGCAATGTCTGCTGATTGTGCTTTTGGGTTTGCGAAAAAAAAAAATAGCGGTTTACTAGTTGTTTGTCCAACAATCTCCAGAAGCATGCAGGTTATTCGAAAAGTAGTCTGACTCTTCAAATAAACTGATCTCTTTCCGTGAAACCGAAAGTATATATATATATATATATATATATAAGCTATATTGATGTGTGGTATAAGTTATATTATATATAATGTGTATAAGTTATATTGATATGTGTGTCAAAGTATATACATATAATGGTTTAGCTCCGCAAATATCATTGAGGTGTTAGATAGAAAAAAAAACTGATGTGACTAGTTATCCGGTGCGTCGCATTTCTTCCTCGGCCGAGCAACCCTTTCTTTCCTGTTCTCAAATTAGTGTGAATTGGGTATTGTGAGCGGTCTCTCCTCCTTTGAGTTTGGGCGGGGCGATCGATATGTTCCTCTTTTCGAACCAGACCCTCTGGCTAATCTTCATCACACCCACAGTGAATATCGAGATGATGTACAAGCATTGTTGCAAGGCCTATAGAGGAGCATAATTAATTTATTTATATTATAACTGAATATTCATACAAATTACTTATATTAAGTTATATATACATTTTATAATATGAATATTGGAAATAACTTTCATGTTAGATGTATTTTTCATATTCTAAATAAAAGAGGAATATTAGTAAGGGTGAATGTATATTTTTGGGTTTATTACAAATTTTTACATTTTAGGGATGTTTTAAGAATTCTTTTAAAATACATTCTTGTAGGTAGCTTTATTTTGTTTATTTATGAAGTTAAAAAATAAAAAATAAAAAAAATGCATAATTTAAAATAAATATATTTTCTTCATGGAACATTTCAATTCATAATTTATTGAGTGTTGTGAGTTTAGTATATACCATAAAGAAGAGATAATGAATGGTTTTGCACTAGTAGAAATCGATAATATTCTCTAATTACATAAATAAGCATTAAAATAGGTTCAACAATAAAATGTATGAACCTTTCCACCTATGGGAGGTGGGAGAGGAAGTGTAGGAGAGGGTCATTTTATTTGTCAAATGAGTTGATGGAATCATCTTCCTTTACGTTGATGGAATCATCTGAATCATCTTCGAACCGAATTGTACGCGCACTCTTCAAATCTAGGGTTGACATATTGTGACCATCTTTCTCTTGAAGATCCATAAGATCATACCAGCACCAACTTGCTTAGTACCTAACTACATGAATCTCTAGAATCTCTCTTCTCATAACTAAATCATATACTCCTCAAACTATTTAAATGTTTACTATGTCATGGCTTATGAATCTCTTGCAACCTTATTATTTTTTCTTTGTTCTCCGAAACATAATCTTCTCTTCTCAATATTGGACCTAGTTATGTAATCATGACTATTAAAATCTTACCATCACTTAGTCAATGGATATATTTTATGTGAAACTTTAGTATGTATTGAAGCAACAATATACATGCCTCAATTTTAGTTAGCCGAACAAAGAATAGGTGAAAAGATTAAATCTATTATATTTTCTTACAAAATTTTGCTTAATATATATATATATTAAAGTTGAAGTGAAGTATGTATTTATAATAAGAATGATAGTCTCTATTGTTATACTTAGAAGAGGTTGGAAGATATGTTATATTATTTTAGATAAAAATACATATATTATTTTAAAGTAAACATTTATGTAATACATATAAATAAATAGACATTTTAATATCAAAGAAAAGATGGAGATTGAAGGAAAAGTAACATAGTATTAAGCAAAACAAACAAAATGTTGATTATGATTGAAATAAGCATAAATGTAAAGGAGGGGAAAATGTGTTTAATTATATGATAAATATAAGCATAAGTTATTAAAGAATTTTGTTAGTAAAATGGAAAAATACAATTCTCAATATTATAATCAAATATAATAATGATTTAATTAATTAGGGTTATTTTGAGAAAGCTAAAACAAATATATTAATAACAATAATGGGTGCCTCGTTATTAGGCATGGCATTGTTTGAATTGCTATGGTAAACTACAAAGTATTCAATCACTATTGTGGTTTAATTAAATCTTAAAATATAAAATCTAGTATAAGATATAACAAGTTACAATGAACTAGAAGACCTTAAAAATAAAAAATAAATAAATAAAATAAAATAAAATAAATAAATAAAAAATATGTGTTATGTGAAAGATGATATTCCCTTATGAAACACGATAGGAAAAGCGATATGACCTTGGTAAGTATGTTAATTAGTGCAGATAACACCCAAACAAGGTGTAATTAACCTTGATGGGTGTTACAATTGAGATCCCAGAGGAGCACATAGTAGTTACTAGTACCATGATATAAAATATGGTATAAAACACATCAAATGCAATAAAATAAGTAAAACTTAAATAACATCTTCATATGTATCAAAGTAAAGGTCCAAGTGGGACCCCGTCACCAATGACTTATAGTTGCAAGCCACATATATTTGCATAATAATATGTTATTGTATTCATGCATAACACACATATATTTGCATAATAATATGTTCTTATAATCATGCACAACAGTAACTTCGGGACGAAGTTTCCTAAAGGGTGGGTGTATGTAGTGCCCCATATTTCACTAGCCATATCGACATGTTGCATTTATTTTCTTAGTAAATGTTGGACTTAGTTCGACTAAGTAAACCATAATTATGATAGGATAGACGTCTAAGATGTTACTATGCTTATGTTGATACATTGATTGTGATGTTATGATTATGTTTGTGAGGTTACTATGTTATAGTTATCATGATATTCCTTTGTTCATAAAGACAGTGTATGTTTAATTGTCATCATTGATAAATGCAATATATATATGATGTGGTACATGGATATCGACCCATGATGTGATCAATTTAATGATTCATACAATGAAAGGAAATGTTGTTGATAATATGCACCCACTGATGATTGAATGGAGATATTATTATGAATGTATGTTTTCAAAGTACTAATCTGCAGGACACACGGGCTATGTAATACATGGATACTTTATATGAAGTGTGGTACAGTACCTATTTCTGCAGAAGAGCATTGATTACCAAAATTGATGATACGATGACACAGACCAATAATCTCGATAGCAGCAAAGTATGTTTTTGATAGGGTATATAGACCCAGGATGTTGAGAGGGATGGATGTGTTCCACCCTATGTTTTTATGATACCTGAGGTCGTGGGAGGGCCATGCTGAGACACGCTCCCCATGTTGTTGTGATGACGACGGTCAGGTACCCGAGGTTGTGGGAGGGCCGTGCCGAGACACGCTCCCCATGTTGTTGTAATGATGACGGTCGGGTACCCGAGGTTGTGGGAGGGTCATTATGAGACACGCTCCCCATGTTTTTGCGATGACGATGGTCGGATGCCTGCTAGGAGAGGCTAGGTCTGTTGTTCAGCCGACGCTATCACTCTCAGGTTCTTATGTGGTCAGGTCGGTGAAGCCGACATCCACTTCTATACTAGAAGAGGAAGGATAGGGAGGGTGCAGATGTAGGTTAGGATGGGAGGATGTTATAGCTAGTACTGTGTTGGGTGAGGGGCGGATCTACGACACCAAGATTAGTAGTAGCAGGTGTCTCTTCCTTGAAAATAATTGATTGAGTAATGAATCTGAAAATATAAATGATGTTATAAATTAATTCATTAATAATTAATGATTGATGATGATGAAAAGATTACATGTTTGTATGTTAATTCGGTTAGGTATTTGTGATTGTTATGTCTTGTATCCATGAATGTCCTATGTATGTAAATCATTATTATTTTGTTATTATTATTATATATATAGGATATATGATGTTTTCTTATAGTACATGTATGATCTATGCATGCACTGGCCATGCATGCACACTTGGCACACGTATACCAATATCGGCCTACCAATACTTAACACAATCAATGATGGTATAGGTTTTCATAGGTAAATATGTTAAGGAAATAATGAATGTTAAGTTAACATATTCATTAATGATATATGAACACTGTAATACGTAAGTGATCAAATGTCGTAAATTAGAATAATCCTCATAAAGTTGTCATGCGTAGACTTAAACATTGTTCATTTACATTAACAAAAATTTCAAGGTTGTTTGAACCCCTAAGGGTGCTTTGATTATGAATCTAGAGATAACATGCTCATAATGATACTTGTCTTTAATTATAATTATTATTAATGGTATTATTATTATCATTATTATTACTATAGTGCCTCTTGTGATAAACATAACCGATAGTTTAATTAGACAATTATTTCTATTATTATTATGATAATTATTAAGATCTTGTGTTAACCATAGTCAATTATTTAATTAAACAATTAATATTATTATTATTGTTATTATTACACTCTTGTGGTAAACATAGTCAATTGTTCAATCAAACCCAAGTGGAAATAACTAGAATAAAATAATGATTAATTAAATAGACAAAATCATTCCGTGGAGGTTAAACATGTATATTGAACTATGGAATATGACCATCAAGATATGACATGATTGATTTTATAATACTATTTATTAATATGATTACAAACATCGGATTCTGGATCAAGTAAGACAACTAATATACTCGCCTGTACACAAGATAATTACTAAATTATTATTTTATTCAACATAATTGATTTGAATAAGACTAGCTATTAAACCGCCATCCCGTGAGGGACCAATGGTGAACATTCCAAGAATTAATAAATGTTAGACAACCAACTTATTCGATTCAACTTAAATAACCCACCTTAAGTATTGGGATGTTCAAGCATTAGAGGAATTTTGGGGTCTAAAATGGGCATCCTAAGGAAAATAATAAAATATTAGTTAAAATAATAAAATAATAATGATTAATTTTGGAGGAAGAAAGAAAAAAACTACTTTTTGTGTTCGTATTTTCGACATATCTCCCTGTTTTTTTACTCAAATTTCGATCAGGAGAGCTCGTTGGATGCGAAATTTGATTCCACATACAACGAGTACCCACACTGCATACTTTTGACAGACCCCGCTACCTCAAAAACAAGAAATACATGAAAACAAAATGATGATGACATCATCATCATGTTTTTTCAGGTATTTCTTGTTTTTGGGGTAGTGGGGTCCATAAAAAGTATGCAGTGTGGGTACTCGTTGGATGCGGAATCAAATTATACATCCAACGAGCTCTCCCGATCGAAATTTGAGTAAAAACACAATGAAATATGTCGAAAATACGAACAAAAAAAGTAGTTTTTTTTAATGACAAATATGTCAATTCAACCATTATGGTTGACTTATTTTATTGAAATTCTATTGGTTCTTGAATTCCAACTCACAAAAACTTATTTTGGCACGTTTTCTTATAAGGCCCATTTTAGACCCCAAATTTCCTCTAATGATAAGGACAATTGAATAAATAAATGTATATTCATGATTATAAGAATTAACTAGCATCGAAAACTGAAGGGGGAGGTGAATGATGTGTTTTGGGGGAAAGGCGGTGGAGAAGGTGGAAGAAGGTAGGAGGAAAATAGGTAGTTAAGGGGGGGCACCAAGAGAAAATGGGGGAGGAAAAAACTTGAGGAGGGGGATAACTCAAGGAGCAGGATATCTGGAAATGACTGAGAAATGGGTGAAAACGAAGAAATATATATAATGGAAAGGAAGCTGCTCTCGATATTATTGGTCTATGGGCTCGGGGGCTAGGAAACCCATGGGTTTCCTAGGGCCAGCACATGATGAGAGCTGGTCGATAGGGTGGCACATCATTTTGTTAATCAAGGCTTGGATGGAAAACTGGAAGAGGAAGGAGCCTACAAGGTCTACAACAAATTGTTGGATCTACTACAACTGCTGGTTGCAGGTATGTAAATTCCAGGTATTTAGATACTAAATTCTCCATGGTATTATTGTCTAATTTACAAAAATTCATGAACTTTATCAAACATGTACAGCTCACATTTCTACTTTAATATATTTACAGTTCATATGGGTACACTCATATGCTTATAAAACTAATAGAATAGACATGGATATAAACCTATAATATGATTAAAATGTCTTGATTTTATTAAAAACTAACTCAGAATGAGCTTAAGATAGAGATCATCACAGAGAAATGGACCGAGTGCCGTACCCATTAGGAAGAGCACTACAGAATTACTAATCAATTCAGATGAGTAGAATTAACTTGTTTTGTGAGTTATTTAATGGAATGTATATGGATGGAAAGATACAAACGTGTGACTGTAAGTGACCCATGATATTATTTCATGAGATACAATAGTCATATATTTCTCTTTATTTGGAATTTGGAAAGTTAGATTGGAAACTAGGTACATTGCAGTGAAATTGGTAAATAGTTTTTTAATTCGAATATCTATTTTTGGTAAAAGATGAATGTACATACATACACTATGTTATTAGTGCTTTAATTGTGATGTATAATAGTATTTTTCATATCTTTAGCTTCACCTTTGTGATCCTTAGAACTCAGTATGATTGGTTTGATTGAATTCCTCACAATTTTTATTAACTAGTTATACCGATTGAACTTGAAATATTCTTCGTTTATGTACTCGGATCAGATATGCAAAACTACTTTAGTTTGTTGTGCATACATGATTAAATATGTGTATAATGGTTTTATATTTACTTTTTGGTTCATTTCCATGGTTTCATGTTGAATTTTAGCAAGACGAGTTGTTAGTATTGAAGGACTAGTTAACTAGTTCTTGTGGAATCATTTTCATAATTACAATGTTTAATTAATTGGAAAATGGTAATTAGGCATGATTTACATGTTACCAGGTGTTTATTATCCATTGGTATTGATAAAAAATGGTTAAGTGATAAACAAATGAAATTATATTAAGTGTAACCCACCTAGAACTATAAACATTTTATTTCATGAGAAGAAATTACTTTAAAAGTTATGGTAAAGTTTTATGTTGTTGAGCAAGGATGGTCAAAGATTACTGTAATCGAATATTTTATTATTATTAAATAATTAAAATAATAGACACCTATCCAAAGAGGACTATTGGAGAGTGTTCACTGACCCACTAGGAGGAATGATCTGGTGTAGAAGGAAAAAATGACAAATGGCAGCAACAACATTCACTTTCTAGTTGTTACATGAGGAAAATTCCCTATAATTGTGGTCATGTTCCCAAGAAAAGAGGAACTGAGAAGGCGGCTCATTTAATTAAAAAACTAACCCAAAGACATAGGAAAACATATATATATATATCCATCGAATGAGAAGGAGACTCACTACATTTCTAGAGATTAGAACCTTGTGGCTTTGTTGAAAACTAAAAAGTTAGGAACACATGAGGAATTCGATGAGGGGAAAGCTAAAGAGAGTTGCTAGAGTGCTGACTGCAAATGTGACTACTAAGTTACAAAGAGGAATGATTAGGCTTCTACACACTATCTTCATCCTGGTGGTTCAGTGAACAGGCTCGGGGGTCCTAAAGAAAATAATCTTGGGTACTTTCAAGAGACGGATGGGAGGAATGATCTTTTTTGGGTGTTTGTCCACTTCGAAAGTTAATGGGTTCTATAATGTTACTGGTTTATTATAGTCCATTAATTTTTTATTTATTTTTTATAGATATATGAATGATGAAAGTTTTCTAGAATTATTTATTGTTTTTCAAAATAAAATCAAAAAGTTTATTTCCTATACTTTACAAGTTAAATACAGAAGAATGGATTTTACTGTTTATACATATTTTCCTGGTAAGATTAGTAGGCTATATTATATTATTTATTAGAAACAGTATGGTATTTATATATATAATTTCACCTGATAATATGTAAGTATACGTAGTTAATGAATAATTAGCATTCATGTACCCTATTGTAAACCCTTATAGAATTAACCAAAAGGGATAAAAGCAGAGCTACCATCGTTTAGCCAAACAATAAAATTCTTTTACAGTTAGGGTTTTCTCTTTCTGAAAAATAGTAATTTCCTCTTTCAACAAACTCTATGCCAAAGAAAAAAATTATATATATAATCTAGAAACACAGTGGCTTCCAGCCATGGTTCGAGACCCGTAAAATTAAATTACATATTAATATTTACAACCGAAAGGATAAATAAATTACTTAGTAACATTTGCATACAACTGGAAGCCTTAATAATTCTAATAAAAATCTCACATAGCCGACAAGGATTAATAAACATTTAGTGTCATTTTTATTTAGCCGAAAGGCTCATCTTTTACAAGGAAAACCTATATGGTTAAGAATTAAAATTATCACAGTTTCAAACTAACCATAAGTCCAACAAAACCTTAAATAATTTATAATACGGTTTGTACAGTAGTTATAAAAAATAACAAACTGCCTTATTTAAGGACTATCGTGCTTAGGTCAAAGGTTTGAAGCCTCTAAGGCCACTTAACCAAGAAATTAATAGTAACCAAAACCTACAACAAAATATTTTTAAAATGAAGATAGGTCATAGCCACATTGGGCAGTAACCTTTCAAAAAACAGCATGGTGTTTTTTAAAAACAAAGGCATGAATGCAGTAATAATAGCCTAGCAAACATTTCTTTTATTTTCACTGAATATTAAACAAAATATCAATCTTATAACATAATAACGATAGACAAATTATCTTTCACAAAGAGTAGCTCCGTAAACAATAAACGTTCTAAACAAAATACAGAGTCATATTAATAATCAATATACAAAATTTAAGAGTAGTATCAAAAGATAAAACAAAGTAACAAATGTATAAAGTAAAAATAAAACAATATATCGGTTATAGAATGGAACCGAGAGCAAATCGACGGATTTAAACCAAGTTAGAGCAAAAACGCAGTGGCTATTTTGCCTTAAAAACTTTATTATAAATTTACAGCCAGAGTTACAAAACAACTGTGATACAACTTCCCACAAGACACATGGTCTGCAAACGAAATAGAGATTTAAATATTAACTCTGTATAAATATCCCATTACATCCCCAAGGATTTAATAAAAAATAACACATAAATCTTCCAAACAACATGTATACCATCAAAACAAAAGATGGCTTGTGAAAAACCATGAATCTCCAAATGAAGCAACCAGAGAAACTCAGTATTGGATTTTCCCTTAGCTTTCACAATGTCAAATACCACAGGATTTAAAGTCTTAAGGTCTTACCAAAACCCTTAGGAGCCACCCTCAACCCGAACCCACTTTCAATCCAAGCATCATTGTGAAATGGTCATTGAAAAACCTCCTACCAAACAAAAAATTGATAAACGTTAAAATGTTAACAATTTAATTAAATCATAGTACAAAAACTGAAGAACAAAGCGATGAAGGAGAAACTTACCGACTGTGAAGGGATGAAGCATGAAGTTGAAGACAATGAATGAAATAACACTAGAATGTGAAGTTAATATCGACATATTTGAATGTTGGAAGGGTCGAGAGCCTTTGGCTCTTCCCAACCAGCCCCACAACTCAAAAGAACAATGCATAAGAATAAACCCTTTTGGGGTTTCTTTAGGGTATCAACCCTTACACACCCAGATGGCTCTTAAACCCTTTCATGTGGGAACATTTAAACCCTCCATATAGCTCCACGTAGATTTAATCTATCATCCATTTTCTCTATATTTTAGAATAGGTCAAAGTTATATCAATTTTCATGGTATGAACATTATGAACTAGGTTGAGCATTGTATAATTGACCATTTCACTTTTTGTAAATGCAAATCACTTTTGAACTTTTGTTTACCCTTCATCCATGTTGGTGTCACCTTGGAACATTTATCTTGGTTCTTTAGTTTGTTAAATACTGCAAGGAGGGGGAAACAAATCCCTTTTGTCGAGAGCACATGCAATAGCACATGGTTAAACATGCATTAGCTTATAGATGTTAGTTTTTCAACATTATGCTAGCATTATTAGGATCTTTAACTAAGAGAATAACAAGCACAATAATCAAACACAAGAGACAATGAACACAGTGTTTTTCCTTGGTGAAACCATAAATGGAGAAAACCCCGCAACTTCCTCGGAGATAGAATCAACACCAAAATAGAAAATCCCAATACAATAAGTGATCTCCTAACAACAGTAACCTTCTTCTTATCTAGCTCCAGCGTCTTCTCCTTCCTCAACTATGCGCTACACTTGAGTGTGTATGAGTTGTGTTATAAATAGAGACTCCATTTCTCTATTTATACTAATCACAGCATGACTAAAAACCTAATAGGGCCAACCTCTACTAGGAGAGTCTAATAACCCTAGTGCCCCAGAACTGCGGGGACTTTAACCCTTAGACAATCGGAGGGTTACCACTATGAATTGACATGAACTTTTTACATTATAGATCCTCCCAATTGGAACATCGGGGCATGAATAAATGACTCAATTACATAATAGATACATCCTGGAATAAACATCGGGTTACAATACATAATATACATAGATGAATACATTCTGAAGTTACAAATACATCAACACTCCCTCTTAACTAGGAAGGTATTCTTTCGACACAATTTTCAGCACTTTCCTTCTTCTCTGCATCAACTGGATCATCTTGTCATCTTCATCTTCAAGTCTTCTTAGTCTTCAAGTCTTCTTTGTGTTCGAGTCTTCTTCGTCTTCTTCGTCTTCAAGTCATCTTCTTCTTCAAGTCTTCTACATCTTCGAGTCTTTAAGTCATCTTCTTCTTCTTTATCATGGGTTCTGCATCATCATGACTACTGGCTCATCACTCGATCTGGATCGTCACTTGATCTGGATCGTCATCAAGTCTGGATCATCTCATCTGGATCACTTGATATGGATCATCATCTGCTATCTCATAATGGTGTTATCTCGATTCTTCTCATCACAGGAAGTTCTACAGAGTCAATCCTATAGGCCTACCCTTCATGTAGGTCTTTATCAGTGCTCATATCTAGCACATAAGTCAGAATGGCCCACCCAGCTCTTACATTTGACCTCATCTTGTCAGAAAGGCACGCCCAACACTCACATTTGACCTCATCTCGTCAGAAAGACTCAACACTTATATTTGACCATGTGCAAGCACATCGCATCGGAAAGGCTTTACACTTACATCCAACCTCATCCTGTCAGAAAGGAACAACACTTACAATCGACCATGCTCGAAATCACCGCATCGAAAAGGCTCTGCACTTACAATCCGACCATGTACAAAGCACCGCATTGGAAAGGGCTCAGCACTTACAATATGACCATGCACGAAGGACCACATTAGAAAGGGCTCAGCACTTACAATCTGACCATGCATGAAGCACCTCATCAGAAAGGGCTCTACACTTACAATCCAACCATGCACGAAGCACCGCATCGAAAAGGGCATGCACTCACATATGATCATGGAGGAAGTAATCCTACCATCGCATCAGAAAATCCCTTAGTCCCAGACTGAGCTACCTGGTAATTGACCAGGTGCCTCCATTCCCAGAATGGAAGTTGTCCTTACATCTGACCTACTCGTTAGAATGGCCAACACTCACATCTAACATGGGAGGAACCTAATCCTTTAGCCATGATATAATGGTTCAGCCCTTACATTTGATCAAGTGGGAACACATCCCTTTATCACATCAGAATGGATTCTCAATCCTAGATTGAGTTTTCTTGGTAACTGACCAAGTGCCTCCATTCTCAGAATGGTAGTTGCCCTTACATCTATCCTACTCGACAGAATGGCCAGCACTCATATCTGACATGGAAGGAACCAATCCTCTCACCATGACAGAATAGCGCAGCCCTTACATCTGACCATGGAAGGAACCAATCCTCTCACCATGTCAGAATGGCTATGGGTCTCATCACTTTCTCTTGGAGGAAACCTCAATATGGAGAACACCAAGCTTCTCCCTGAAGTACTCAAACTTCAGCCTAACAAATGGCTTCACCAATACATCAGCTATATGTTCCTTTGTCGCAACATACTGGAGCTTCATGACTCCGCTCTATACCATATCCCTGATATAGTGATACTTGATCTCGATATGCTTTGACTTCTCATGGAACACAGGATTCTCTGACAACTTTATGTAACTATGGTTTTCACAATGTATACAAGTAGCATCCAACTGGAGATCAAATATATCAAGCAGTAGCTTCCGCAACCATACTACCTAACAACTAGCTGAACAAGATACGACATACTCTACTTCAGCTGTACTCAGTGCCACACAGGATTGCTTCCTGCTAAACCAAGAGATCACACCTAATCCCATACTGAATCAACGTCTTGAAGTGCTCTTCCTATCGATGGAACTACTTGCCCAATCTAAATCAACATAACCCTCTAGGTTAATCCTCTGATTCGACTCATACTTGATCCTATAATCAATTGTACCCCTTAAGCACCTTAGAATATGCTTTGCAGCAATCAAGTGAACATTTCTTGGATCTGTCAAGAACTGGCTCAACGTGTTCACAGCAAAGCAAATGTCTGGTCTCATGCTCATCAGGTACATCAATGACCCAATCATCTAACAATACATCATAGCATCAACCAACTATAATGAAGCATCACTTAATAGCTTCAGGTTTGATGCCATAGGTGTGGCCATGGCTTTGTAGTCCATCATCCCAAACCTCTTCAGGATCTCTACTGCATACTTCCCATATCCAAGGAAGATTCCATCTACACTCTGTCGCACTTCCATGCCTAATAAATAATGCATCATACCGAAGTCCTTCATTTCGAACTCAGCAGCAAGATTTCTCTTCATATTAGCAATCAACCCATCAATACCTGTCACAAATAGATCATCTACATATAGTAGAAGCATCACTAGGCTGTCGTCTTCAACCTTGTAGTAAAGGTTGGAATCTGCTTTACTTTTGGTAAATCCCAAACTAGATAGAAAGCAGTCAATTCTGTCGTACCAAGTCCTGGGTGCCTATTTCAAACGATACAGGGATTTCTTCAATCTGCATACATGAGAATCTCTATCATGTGTCTCAAAACCGAGTGGTTTTTCTACATACAGTTCCTCTTCCACTACACCATTCAAGAAAGCAGTCTTGACATCCATCTGGTGTATCTTCCATTTCATCACTACAACCAGAGCAAGTACTAATATGATGGAAGTGTATCTGGCTACAGGCGTAAAGGTTTCTTCATAATATATTCCTTCTTTCTGAGAGAAACCTCGAGCCACAAATCTTGCTTTATATTTTTCAATGCTATCATCTGCAGCATGCTTGATCTTGTAGATCCATTTGGAAGTTACAACTGACTTCCATTCTAGTCTTGGGACAATATCCCAAACATCATTCTTCATGATCGATTGATATTCTTCGATCATAGCATCCTTCCATTCTTTCCATTCTGCCACTTCTTCATAACTGGAAGGTTCTTTATCAATGAAATCACATAGTAAAGCTACATACCTGGAGTAGGATCTGGTCCTCTTTCTTTCTCTGTGATTGTCTTCTGGAGCCCCATATTTTTCCACACCTTGTATAAGTTCTCGTACCCAAGCAGGTTTCCTCTTATGAGGATTCTTCTCTAGAGGTGGATCTATAGGTCTTTGTGGTTCTTCAAATTCTCGATCTTCTTCTTGAATTTATTTGTTCATGGTTGTATCATTAATTCTGGGGGCTTCTGCTTCTTCAGGTTCTCCAACAGGTCTCTTTCTAGATTTGTTGTAAGCCGTGTCTTCATCAAATGTCACATCCTTGCTAATGTCAATCTTCTTGTATCCTGGGAAATATATTCTGTAAGCCTTTGAGCTTTCAGAGTATCCCACAAATATACCCTTCTTTCTTGAAGGATCTAATTTTGTTCTCTTCTTTTTTGGAATGTGTATGTATACAAGACAACTGAATATTCTGAGATGGCTGAATTTTGGTTTCTTGCTGGAGAAGACTTCTTCAGGAGTCTTGTTCTCGAGTACTCTATGTGGATTACGGTTCTATACATACACCATTGTTCTGGAAGCTTCTTCCCAAAGATGCATAGGAATATCTTGATCATGAAGCATAGCTCTTGCAGCTTCCATGATAGTTCTATTCTTTTGTTCTGCAATCCCATTCTGTTGTGGATTATAAGGAGTGGACAACTCCCTCTTAATCCTTGATTCCTTACATAGCTCTTTGAATTCATTCAGTGTGAATTCTCTGCCATTATTTGATTGAAAGGTCTTGATCTTCCTTTCAGTGTGATTCTCAATCAAGGCTTTGAATTCCTTGAATTTGTTGAATAATTCATCTTTGTTCTTCATGAAGTAAACCCATGTCTTCCTAGAAAAATCATCAATAAAAGAAACATAATATGCATACCCGCTTAGTGAGCTTGATGACATA
>LPNX011222108.1:110373-125315 GCA_001517045.1 Pseudotsuga menziesii
TTTTTGCTTTGCTTTCGCTAGTTGGAAATGTCTTCTTTGTGTTCTTTCCTTTCGCACATCCTTTGCAAAACCCATCATGTTTTTCTTGTATTTCTGGAAGACCTTCAACAACTTTTCTTGCAAGAGGTAGTGCTCTGTAATGCACATGTGCAAGCCTTCTATGCCAAAGTTCACTCAGCTCTACTGTGTCATGGACCAAGGCTTGTTCTGGATGGCCCTTTAATTTGTACAAACCTCCTTCTTGTTCACCAATCACTACCGCATCATCGATAGTCTTTCCTCTTGGCCACATGATGACTTGACCATCTATGAATGCAACCGTCATTCCTTTTGCATCCAATGATGATATGGAGAGAAGGTTCTTCTTGATTCCTGGCACAAACAATACTTCTTTCATTTTTAGAGACTTTGCAGAGTCTAGTTTGTAGGAAGATTCCCCACTACCCTTTATTGGATATTGGTAGT
The DNA here is from genome assembly GCA_001517045.1 of Pseudotsuga menziesii. Taxonomy (NCBI): domain Eukaryota; kingdom Viridiplantae; phylum Streptophyta; class Pinopsida; order Pinales; family Pinaceae; genus Pseudotsuga; species Pseudotsuga menziesii. The sequence continues at coordinate 110,839 of LPNX011222108.1, forward strand.
CATCTCCTAGCTTCACCTTGTGAGGTGATTCATGTTCTAAGAGTTTCACAAAGGATTCCTTGAATACAGTCATATGTTTGGAAGCCCCACTATCTATAATCCAATCATCACTTCCATGAGTAATGTTACCTATGAGAGAGGAGATCAAAACATATTCATCCTCACTTGAACAATATTCACTTTCATATCTGGTTCTCTTTGATGAAGGTTCATCATCCTCTACAACATGAGCATGATGTATTTTCTTGCTTCCCTTCTTCTTGTGAGAGCTACTTTTCTTCTTAGGACAATCTCTAGAAAAGTGTCCTTTTTCATCACATGTATAGAAAATGTACTTAGACTTATCTCTAGGCTTTCTTGAGTTATACCTATGATGAGAGTACATACTTCTGTGATGGCTGGATCTGGATTTCTTGGATTGTATTGTGAGAGCTTGATATTCACTTCCCATCTTCTCTTTTGGAGCTGCTATCCGAGCTTATTCTTGAGATCATTCTTCCCATTGTCTACTGAACTTGACCAACTTCTTTCTAGCACATATCCCTTGAATGAAATAGTCCCATGTCCTAGCGAGACCATTCAAGGTGGTCATCACAATTTCTGCATTCTCCACTTCTTCATCTACTACTTTTAAATGTTCCTTGATCTGAGAAACCCTTGTGAAGTATTACTGGATCGTCTCTGCATTCTGTATCTTCACATTCTTTAGTTGATTCCTCAGAGTCATTTTCTGGTTTATGTTCTTCCCTTCAAACAATTTGGTTAGGGCATCAAACATAGCTTTAGGTGTCTTGAGAGACGACACTTGTTGGCTGAGGTGATCCTTGATAGAATCAACGATGATCCTCTTTTCCATAACCATATTCTTCTTATGTAAGGCCTTAGCCTCATCTCCCTCTGGAACTGGAACCTCATCATGGATGTAGGAGTCTAACTCATTTTCTTGTAGGACCAGGGAGATCCTATACTTCCAGGCTGGGAAGTTATCAGCTCCCTCAAGATTTTCATTAAGCTTGGTATGATGAGACATCTTAACTTAGAACTTTAAATGGAAATACAAAAGATTTATATCTTACCAGGTCAAGATGTCAGATCTAGATTTGGAACTGAAATCCTGTAGTACTGGATTAGGAGCAAATTAGGGTTTTGCCTTTCCAGAGTTCTGTCCACCCAAATGCCTTGAAATTTATCCCTAACTTTGATTTTGGGGAGGAGATCAATCCAGGCCTGGGCTCACTGAAAAATTCCTCTTCTGTGAAAATCCCTAATTTTCGGCAGTAGTGTCGGGTCCAAAACTGAAAAAACTTAGAATTGGATTCTGATTCGACAGAAAGATGTGCCCTAAGGAGGAGATTTATTCCACCTTACTTTTGCTGAAAATCTGTGGAGGAAGATCCACAAACTAGGAATCCCTAGTTCCCACAACTTCATAGTGTCTTTTTCTTAGGTTAGCTTTGATACCATGTTAGTTTTTCAACATTAAGCTAGCATTATTAGGATCTTTAACTGAGAGAATAACAAGCACAACAATCAAACACAAGAGACAATGAACACAGTGTTTTTCCTCGGGGAAACCATAAATGGAGAAAACCCTGCAACTTCCTCAGAGATAGAATCAGCACCAAAATAGAAAATCCCAATACAGTAAGTGATCTCCTGATAGCAGTAACCTTCTCCTTATCTAGCCCCAGTGTCTTCTCCTTCCTCAAATATGCGCTACACTTGAGTGTGTATGGGTTGTGTGATAAATAGAGACTCCAGTTCATTGTTTATACTAACCCTGGCATGACTAAAACCCTACTAGGGTCGACCTCTACTAGGAGAGTCTAATAACCCTAGTGCTTCGGAACTGTGGGGACTTTAACCCTTAGACAATTGGAGGGTTACCCACTATCACTTGACATGACTTTTTTACATTATAGATCATCCCGATCGGAACATCGGGGCATGACAATATGACTCAATTACATAATAGATCCATCCCGGAATAAACATCAAGTTACAAGACATAAGATACATAGATGAATACATTTCTTAGTTACAAATACATCAACAATAGAAGCTAAGTAAGAACTTTAGCCCATAACCCTAAGCAGCGTAATAGGTTAGTAAGAAGAGGGTCAAAAGTGTTAAAAACATGACAAATCTATATAAGTTAAACACACAAACTATAACTTACAACAAATCAGGCATGATAATTCAACATTTGAAATCAAGGAGTTTCTCATAAGTCTCAAAAGTCATATCTAGTAGAATGTCATATGAATAATTATGCGGAGATATTATTTAAGTTTTATTTTCACAGGAGTTTTTATTATAAGCTAAATCCTAAGTTGAATTTCGAGATGAAGGGTTTATATAATGTAAAACCAGATTAGGTTTTTAATGATCTCTAAATATTACACATTAAAATGTTTTTTACTTATGGAAATTTGGAGTTGTTACATGTGGTATCAGAGTGTGTTTTCAAACACTAGGCCTGAAGATTGGCTCAACTTGCATGCTCATTACAAAAAAGGAAAACAAAGTACTAACTTATGTTTAAAAAAAAAAATTCTGTAGAGAAATATAATTTTTTATTTTGCAGGAAATGGGAGTAGAGGCATCTATTGAAGATGGATCACATCATAATAATCCAAATAATTTATATGTGGAACTAAATAATCAACCATCTGAACTACTTCAAATTGTAAAAGACTTAAAAGATGAATTACAGAATGTTAAGGAAGATAATGAAAGAATCCTAAGAGCACAGGAAGAATTAAATCAAGTATTGCTCGATAAATTACATAATGAAGAAAAGGATAAAAGAAAATAACATGAACATGAATTTGGAACTATATCCTACAAGCGTAAAGGTGAAAAGTTAAAATTATCTGATAATGAAAGTAATTCCTCTTTAGGAATTAATGTTGGGTCACACAGAGATAACTTATGTTATAGCGGATTTCACCACTCTAGGTGAATTGCACTTTGTATGGCCTTCCCTTGTCCCGCTGCAGACTCCTTAGACCCCATGGACCATATTTTATCCTTTGATGTTTCCTTGATCTTCCCTAAAAGTATATCAAAAATGATATACATGGCCTTTTACTTGATAACCACGTACATACTCGGGTTTGACCCCTATAACCGTGTACATCGGGATGTGTGCATAATCCAAATCCTTTTGGAGTTTTCCTTGACATGGATCCGACTCATTTGACTCCTGGCCTTCCATATTCCTTGAGATTGCTCGGATTTGACCCTTCATTATCCCTTGTGAAGCTATATAAGGAACCCCTTGGTACATTGAAGGCATATAGAGAGATTGAAAGCAACCAAACTATAGTCCATTGTTGCTAGAATTTATACTTGAGTCTGCATCCCTTTGTCCCTTTGGAGAACTATTGTGTTCTTCCCAAGCTTGCATTTTTCTAGTGAGCTTGCTATCGTGAGATGGAGGATTGAGGTGGTGGAGGCCCAAGTGGGGGATTCAGTTTCTCCGGTTCGCAGACATGCCGTCAGAGGTTGTATCTATCTTGTAATCTCTGATTTATATTAATAAGAACTATCTTTTCCTGTCCAATGATGTGTATTTGATTGAATATTGTATCCATTGGAATATGTCAAATGCTTTTACATTATTGATTATATATGCTATAATAGATCTAAAACCATGATATATAGTATGCTTGTATTGTTTACTTATTGTTGAGGAAGTATTATATCAATTCAAGCTGAATATTGGAAAGCTCATCGAGGATCTACTTCAACCGTCTGGAATAAGGTACAAGGTCTGATCCTTTAGTGTTAGACATTTTATTTCTATTGCATATTGGGAAATATTGATTTCTGGAGTCAAAGCTGTCTCTTGTGGTACCCCAAGCCATACTAATTTCTCTCCATAACAGAATTGGCGACTCCGCTGGGGAGTTCCTAGTAGTTGTCCTTTGGGAGTGATTTTCTCGGCATTCAATGTATTTGAATTGCTCTTTCTCTCTTGTTTCTGTGTCGGGTTTGGGGGCATGTGTGCCTGGTAGAGTCTGATTGGAGTGAAGTTTGTCTCAGCCTATCTATTTTCCTTGTTTTATGCACCTTTTCTTCCTGTAGGCGGGTTTTTGATTTACAGTCGCGTATACAAGCGGTTTCCTCTGTGATTTCCACGTATACACGTGGGTTTACTACGAACAGTCACGTATACCCTGGATTTTTCCCTTTTTATGGAATTTAATTGGTTGCTGGGTGAATGCTGTTAGTTGCTGAGTCTCCTTTGGCACTGCCTAAGTCTATTTTGACCTCTGGTTTTGACTGGAAATGTTTTTTTTAGCCTAATTTTTTTTTAGGAAAGTTCTTGTCATGGCATTTTCGATTTTTTGTTTGAGATTAGTGCATTAGATTTCTTTTACCTTAGTGCTTTGCTTGAATGCTGTCTATGTGTGCTTACAGAGTCTAGGGGTGGTAGAATCATTCTTTTGCTTTTTGCATCTCTTGTATTTTCAAAAAATCCAAAAACATTTGCTTATCATAATGCATTGCATTTTGCACTTTGCATTGTACTTGCACTAGATCTAGATTTGCTTTGGAGTACTAGTTAGGACTTCATATAGGAAAATTTGCATTCATCATTTGAAGAAGAATTGTGCATTTCATGTAGTATCATACCCTATTTACATGGACACAATGCATTTGCATTGATTGTTACGGTGTGCATTTTACTTCATGTTGCGTCATAACACCACTAGTTCCACGACCATATCCTATTTTTGAGTAATAAAGTCAACTAAAATCAACGCTAATTAAAATTAATTACACTCTTTTCTTTTCTAGGGTGCACCAACAAGCTTAGGTTTTAGGATCTTGGAATAGTTCATTGTATGTCAATTCTCCAAGATCACTAAACAACAACATCTAGGTGTCTATCCAGGGAGTGTGTGAAATCCTTGGTATAACCATCGTTCTCAGGATCCTCCTCTCAAACGGGAGTTAAGCACGAGGCAGTGTGAGCGGTTATTGATTGGGATGACCCCTAGTCATAACTGAGTAGCACCGGAGATATTTCCAGGATTGTATTCATATCTGGGGGCTCTTTCAAGAGTTTCGGGCTTTGCTACCCTGCCCATACGGTCAATCCCGCTTACGACTGTCTGCCTGAGCTTTGATTCTATTGAGGTGACCTTAGTGACCTTACCTAGGATATCGAGGGGGCACTTGTAGAGGTTATTCTGCAGGTGTCCTGGCCAGGTTGGGTCGGACAGCACAGTCGCTTTACGCGTTGAAGCTGAGGGCCACAATAATTGGTTACGTACCTCCGCTTGTTGTGTATGGGAGTCTCAGGCCTCTCCTAGGTGAGACATACCTGCTTCATTCGGGAGCTCACTTATCCAGCCCTTGTTTGCTTGCATTTGGCTTTAGATTTTATTAGTGATTTCTCTGTGCACGCTAGTTGGCCTAGGGTTTACGTAAATAGAGAGTCTTTTCTTTTTGTTGAGTCATTGTGGATTCGAGTGTGGTTCTGCGTCATTCTCGTCGGTTAGCAGGACTTCCACCATCCACTTCTCCTCATCCTTTGGGAGAGAGACCTAGACAGTCTAGGCAGACTATGTCACACACTGATTCACACACCATGGAGGATCATTCAGAGACTATTATTGAGCCACCTCCTCTCCTTCGTGTTGACGATGGGGAATTTACTCCTACATACGATCCTTCACCTGACCTAGCTGAGTTCGGTCCTATGATTTCCCAGATAGGATCTTTGCATGATAGACCTACTCACTTTAGGGATGATTCCCCGTTGACACATTACCGGTATGGAATGCCGGAAGATGCCGAGACTCACTTTGAACCTGCCAGTACTAGCTACGGCAGTTATGCTACGACTGGTTTTCCTATGCACGACTTGACATTTCATGTCAAATCCGACTTTGAGCCTAGCACTATGCCTGGGGGCAATCCCATTCCTTACCTTGCGGAGAGGTTTGGGAGTACTAGTCACATTGCACCTTTTGTCCCATTGGTGGAAGCTACATCTCATCCCCCTCCTAGGTCTAGGGTTAGTGATCTGATTAGGATACTAGGTCCGAGACGGGTGACGATAGGCAGTAGTACATATCTTATTGCTCAGATTCCTTCGTCCTCGGTTCCGAGTTCTTCAAATGTACATCCTCCACCTTATCCACGTGGTCCTTCGAGCTGATATATGGCTAGGAGTCAGGTCCATACTGTGGTTACTAGGCCGATTGTGTCTCAAGTTCAGATACCACCCGCTGCTTCGGGAGGCTATAGTGGTCAGCTTGTTACGTCCGGGGCATATATACCTATTTCTGGTATGTATGTTCCCCCTTCTAGAGCTTATCTTCCTACCTACGGAGTGTCCCATGGGACATCGAATGCGATGACCTATGGACCTTATTATGGTCCGCAGTATGGACAGGTTTCTTCACCTTGCGGAGGTGGGTATCAACAACCTGCTTACTCTCCTAATTATGGCTTCGTAGCTCCTACTAGTCAAGGTCCACCTTACTATGGTACTTCCATGTCACCTTATACGGGTCAGACAGGAGGAGGACACTATGGCCAAGGCCATGGTGGTGCTCAAACCTCATCATCCTAGGCTCCCTTTCCTCATGACGCTCAACCTTCTTGACTTATCGAGACTTACGAACGATCCTATGGCTCATGACCCGGCTTGGCCGGCTGTCCCTACCAAGATTTTTTCGGACATACCTAAGTTCGAAGGAAAATCAGGAGAGGATCAGAGTGAACACATTACCACGTTTCACCTTTGGTGCTCTTCAAATTTGTAACATCAGGACCCAGTCCGCTTGCGACTATTTCAACGCACCCTCACAGGGCCTGCTGCAAAATGGTATATAGAGTTACCAAAGGGAGCTTTTACCTTGTTCGACGATCTTGCGATGACTTTTCTTAATCACTTCCAGCTACCAGTGCGCTATGACGTTGGTACTAAACTCTTGTCGACATTTCAGCAAGATAAAGCCACCCATATTTCATATCATATTCAGGAGTGGCGTAGATGGAAGAGATTAATTAAGCTTTTATACCACTGGAGTTCCTTCTCGAGTGGTTCCTCAAGTCTTTATTGCCATATATCGTGAAGGATGTTTCTACATCCGGAGTGCAGAATGAGGAACAAGTAATCTTTAGGGCGCAGGAACTGGACTTGATTTATGCTCAGTCTGGTTTGTTGTATGAGATTATTCCCAATGCTCCTCATTCTAGTTTCGATCCCAAGGTCAAACCTGGACCACATGCCGATGGCATTGTGGGTTGTGCAAGTGCGAAACCTGTAGATTCGGTTGCAAAACAAGTAGTCAATTTTTGCTCAACCAGTCTACTTCGGGACAAGCTACGGCTTCGTCTCAACCCAACCAAATGGCGAATGTACTTTCTGTGCAATTGTCAGACCAGAAGGGTAACCAACAACCCGGACAGAATAGAAAAAAGGGTAAGAATAATAATCGAAAGGGTGGGAATAGGAATGAGAATGCTTCCAATAATGACAAGAACGGTCAGAATGCTGGTGGGGACAAGCAAGCGAAACATAAGGTTAAGTTCCCTTGCAAGCTATGTAAGGATGATCACCTCACTTACTTGTGCCCTCGAATTGATGAAGCTTCGAGACTCTTAGCACAAGGCCCAGCTGTGCTAACGAACCCTTTACCGCATAACCAGAATATGAACTTGAATTCCAAGGAGCAATCTAGTGAGAATGATCCACCAAAGGCTAGTGCTCGTGGGTGCATTAACATGGTCCGTGCTGCCAAGGTTGTGACTCGTGTGAAAGATTATGGATCGTCACAACCCAACCCAGGCAAGGAACCTGATCCACCAGGAACCCCTTTGCGCATTGAGAAACATGGTAAACCTAAGGCTGCACCTCACATTCCTAAGGGGGTACTTAAGCGCTCGAGGAATAATCCAAATGCCCGAGCCGCCCAGAATTATTTAGTTGTCGAATATTTGGGCCATACTCCTTGTGCGATGTCTGCATTGGAAGTGCTTCAGAGTTGTCCTTCGCAAAGGAAGGCTTTGCTTTTTGCTCTTGGTGTGAATGGTGATTATTCTTCCTCAGTGATCAAATTTGAAACCACAGGTCATCGGCCTCGCTTTCCCTACTATGTGTCGCTTTTGGTACACGTAGAATGTCTTAATATGATCGTCAAGCGCACTATGATTGACAAGGGCGCTGCTACATCTGTGATGTCTTTGTCCTGTTGGAAGGGTCTTGGTTCTCCTGAGTTGTTGAAATCAGCGACTATGTTAATTGATTTTTATGGGAGATCTTTTAGACCGCACAGCATCATTTCGTCCCTTAAATTCCATTTGGGAGGGAAGACCATTGCGATAGAGGTTGAGGTGGTTGATGCGCCCCTCGAATACAATCTCTTGTTGGTTCGGAACTGGATGTATAGTATGCAGGCCATTGCTTCTTTCGTGTTTCACGTTGTATGCTTTCCACATAATGGGAAGATTGTAACGATTGATCAAATGACATTCAAGAATTCCCCTATTACTGCATCTTTGGGAGCTTCGGTCCCGGTCGTTGAACACTCTCAGCCGGCAACTGGGAGTGTGGGTGTAGGCATGTATCCATCCCTCATGGGAAGCTTTAGTTGTCCTGCGCCGGTACTCATGATAGGATCTTGTTCCGATAAGGCTTCAACTTCTATGACCTCAGTGTCTTTTCGCACGACTCATATGGGAGATCCTTGGATTCTTCCCACACTGAGTATTTCGAGTGAGCTTGTCGAGACCAACGTGTCGCTTCCTGCAACCATGATAGCTTATCAAGCCAATCTTATGAATGTTGCAGAGCCTTGTTATTCCTCTTCCCGGACGGAAGAGGAAGACCCCTATGTACTTCTGTCACGGGCAGTACAGTCTTCTCATGCCCACGACTGCCTAGATACGGTTTTCCCTTCAGATGAAGCGATCATCGAGGCTATGTCAGGCGTTGAGCCTCCATGGGAGGAACTTCATCATAGATCATATTTCCTTCCACCGCTTGACCATTTGGAGCATGAGGATTATAGGGAGATTCTTAGTTAGAGAGTTGGTAGTCCCATGAATATTCCATTAAGCTCTCCTAGTCAGATGGCTGATGGGAACATGGCGAACATTTCTTCCATGATTTCTATCAACATCTCTCGAAATCCTGGCACCATTGAGAATGTCTATATTGGGGCCGATTGTTCCCATGCTTAGATTCTCGAATATACCGAGCTATTCAAGGAATTCCGTGATATTTTTGCTTGGTCTTATGATGAGATGCCAAGTATTGACCCTCGGATTGTCGAACATGAGATTAAGACTTACCCCAACGCTAAGCCTGTTCGACAATTTTTATGTGCCGTGAATCCTAGGAAAGCACCCGCCATTAAGGCAGAGATAGAGAAGCTGTTGAAAGTCAGTTTCATCTATCCCATTCCCTTGACGGAGTGGGTTTCAAACCTCATTTCGGTGGATAAGAAACAGGGAGAGATTCGAATATGCACTGATTTCCGTGATTTAAATCGTGCCTGTCTTAAGGATAACTTCCCCACACCATTTATAGATCAGATTTTGGATGAGTGTGCGGGTAGCGAGGTGTTCTCCTTTATGGATGACTTTTCCGGGTATAATCAGATCCAGATTAAACCTGAGGACCAACACAAGACTGCATTTATTTTTCCTTGGGGAACACTTGCATATCGGAAGATGCCTTTCGGCCTTAAAAACGCCGGAGCTACATTTCAGCAGGCAATGACCTTGATTTTCCATGATCTCAAGTCTATTATTGAATTATTTTTGGATGACCTCGCTGCTCATTCTCATATGAGAATGCGTCATTCATATCACTTGAGATTGGTCTTCGAAAGATGCTGGCACTATTCGGTTCAATTAAATCCTCATAAGTGCATATTTTGCATGAATTCAGGTCGTTTATTAGGATTCATTGTTTCAAAGGAGGGCATAAGAGTCGATCCCTTAAAGGTTGAGGCAATACTTCAATTGTCTCCCCTGAAGAATATTCGTCATCTTTAGTGTTTGCAAGGTATGGAAAACTTCTTACGAATATTTGTGGTCAACTTTGCCAATTTGACTAGAGGCTTTATGCGTCTCTTGAAGAAGGATACTCCATTTGAATGGGATGAGCGAGCCCAGGAGTCCTTCGATGCACTTATAAGAACCCTAGCATCGGCCCCGGTGATTAGTCCTCCAGATTATATCCGTGATTTCCTATTATATGTGGTCGCGTCTTTAGAGACTATTGGTATGGTATTGGTTCAGGAGGATGAGGAGCACCAGGAGCATGTCATATATTATCTAAGCCGAAACCTTATTGACGCAGATATTCGTTATTCTCATGTCGAGAAGCTTGCTTTAGCGACCGTACATGCGGTTCAGCATTTGAGACATTATATTCTCCTTCGCCAGACCTCAGTTGTGGCCCATGCCAATCTGTTTCAATTCATCCTCATATGAAGGATGATTGGGGGAAATTATAATAAATGGATTGTCATCCTGCAAGAGTTCGATCTCGAATTTGTTTCGGCAAAGTCGAAGAATTCGTTAATTTTTGCAGAGATTAAATCAGATTTCCCAAGCGAGGCCGAGGAGTTGGTTTGTGAAGATACGTTTGTCGATGAACACATATTCTTAATCTCAATGTCTGACCCATGGTATGGAGATATCATAGTATATATACAAACACAGAGGACCCCTACTCACCTCTCACAAGATGAACGACAACGATTACGTCACGTCTCTAAGAACTACCTTATAGTGGACAATACTTTGTACCGCCGTAGGGTAGATTCCATTTTATGATGTTGTTTAACTCATGAGGAGGATGAGGTTGTGCTGAATGATTTCCATGGAGGGGCGTGTGGTGGTAATTTATCTGAGCTTTCTATAGCTCAAAATATTTTGAGAGTGGGTTATTTATGGCCGTTGATCTTTAAAGATTGTGTTGATGCGGTCAAGAGGTACCACCCTTGCCAAGTGTTCGCACAAAATATGCGCTCGAAGCTTGCCCCATTACATCCCATTATCACCGTCGGTCCCTTCACCAAGTGGGGGCTTGATTTTATGGATTGCAGCCCAGCTTCGGCTAGGGGGCACCATCATATTATAGTGGTTGTGGATTATTTCACGAAATGGGCTGAGGCAATGCCTACAGTAAAATCGGACGGTGAGATAGCCTCTCACTTCGTATTCAACCAAATAATTACTTGTTTTGGGATTCCGAAAGATCTTGTCACTGACCATGGGTCGCACTTTCAGAACCATATGATGGAAGAGTTGGCATCCAAGTTAGGGTATAAGCAAGAGCACTCCTCTTCTTACTACCCCCAAGTGAATGGACAGGTTGAAGCAGTGAATAAATCGCTTAAGACCATTCTCCAACGAACCATCGCACAGAGCAAGATGAATTGGCATATTATGTTATACCCTGCTTTGTGGGCATATCAAACCGCGGTTAAGACTGCCACTAGTTTTTCTCCATATCAGCTTGTGCATGGAGTGGAGTCGATATTGCCGGTTGAATGCGAGATTCCTTCGTTGAAGCTAGCTGTGGAACTCTTACCAGACACTTCACCTTTGGATGAGCGTTTGGTCCACCTTGAGCAACTTGATGAGCAGCGTCGAGATGCCTTGGTGGCTCTAGAGGTTCATAAACGTCGCATTAAGGTCCAATATGACAAGTCTTTCCGTCCAAGAGTGTTTAGTGAAGGAGACTTGGTGCTTTTGTGGGATCAATCGAAAGAACCCTTGGGGGCAGGGAAATTTAATCCTATGTGGCGTGGTCCTTACATGGTCAAGCGTGTCTTAGAGAAGGGTGCCTATGAGTTAGTCGATTATGAAGGCACAGCTTTGGTGGAGACTAGAAATGGGATCTATCTCAAAAAATACTATGCATGATCTTTAGCCAAGGCTGCTTGTTGTATATTATTGTACAACTTTGCATAGTTAGGTCTTTTTATTATCGTGATCGGGTTTGTGATTAGTTTCCGTTTCTTTTGGCAGATGTCAATGGAATCTTCCACCTACATAGGATTCGCGGATGGTGCAAGTCGTCACACTCAGCACTCAGCCTTTGCTTCTTGGGTGATTTATACTCCAATGGGTCAGGTACTGTCTTCAGGAGGTGTATGTCTACGGCCATCTTCCAACAATGTTGCTGAATATAGTGCCATTATCAAGCTTCTACGGGATGCCATTTCACATGGCGTTCTATCTCTTGAGGTACGTCTTGATTCGGAGTTAGTAGTGTCACACCTCAATGGTTTGTACCATGTTAGAGATCCGACGTTATTGAGAAGATTCTTACGTGTGAGATTGTTAGAACGGAAATTTGACAGTATCACATATATACACATTCCAAGAAATGATAATCAAGTTGCTGACTCATATGCTAACTACGTGTTAGATTGGAATTTGTTTCATTCATAATAAATTAATCATAAACATTTTTACACATGTAAATAAATAACCGATCACCATAAAACCTTTTATATATATAAGAAATGTGGTAATACATAGTGTCATATACAAAAGTGGAGCTTTCAAAGCTTCCATCATATAATACAAGGTTGTACAAAACATATACACTCCCAGATGTCTAATCCTATGGAGGGGGAGGGTTGTGATCATGATACATCACTACGGCTCTAGCTAGCCACTGGAATAAATGCACCCATGCACGTGGCACGCCCACCACCTGTCGCTGCATGGCCTCAGGCAAGTCCTCGACTTGTGCCATGGGAACTCTATGAGTCAGTCGCACGAAGTTGGTATGAATGCCCTAAAGCGTTCGCTCCGCATCCGCACCTGTGATGTCGTCCCCTCTTCCCCTCTGTCTATGACGTGGGAAGCCCTCTGGTTGCCATGGTCCCACATATGCACATGAATGGTAGATGTCACTATGTGTTGTCACGCAAAAAAATGTCTTTTTGATTCCACATAATCAAGAAAATACAAAAAAATTAAATAACTCAAAAAACTTTAAAAAGAGTGAGAATCGAGATTCGGTACCTATCTCTTCGTATGCCGATCCTGGTGGAAATGGCATGTCCGGATCTCCCCGGAAATCTATCCCTCCATAGGGGTAGTAATCTATGGCAACAATATGTCGTTGCCACCATGGAAAGAAGTCAGTTGGATATGGGTTGGCCACCCTACCACCCCCCAGTCTGCGCATAGCATCTGCCCAATGTCGTTGGGCCGAATCTCGAACCCCGTGGAGAGGAACGTCCACTCTAGGGATCAATCCTAGAACACGCTCAAAGAAAAACGTGCTCAATATGCTGCTGAACCCAAATTTTTTTATCCTACCTGCCTTACACTCACTGAGCTGGTGCTTCATGTTGCTCAGTAGTGTAGTACTCCAGTCATATATGGTCGGTCTCATACACTCCACCGCATAGAACATAAGTGGCCGCGAGGCCTGATGGAGTGAGGCTAAGCCTGCTATCCTTCCCAGCATCAGTAGTATGGCCTTTAGGCCCAGCACCTGTATATCATTGGTGGATACTTGACTTCCCACCTTCTTAGTATCTGGGTAGCAGTACACAGCTATGTACTCATCGATAGTAATCCCACCGCCTGGCCCACCTTGGTAACGAAGGTTCACCACCTCCCCTCGTCTAGATAGACCTGTGATAAAGTATATGTCTTCCACCTCTATAGTGAGAGACATCCCATCTATCCTGAAGAACTCTCAGTCTGGATCCCAATAGTTTACCAGCATCTCTAGTAGTCTTGGTTTGGCCCTCAAGCCACGAAGGCACCAAAACTTGTAGAGTTTGCATCTTCTAAGAGCTTGTTGAGCCATCATGTCAGCTTTTATAGCTTCCTCTACTTCACCATGCTCACTCTCTCTCCATTCTAGCACCATCCTGCAAGATAAATTGCCATTTTTCCCATTAGATTCTTGTAAATTTACTTGTGCGGCGTCATACGCGACTGTTTTGCAAACAGGCGCATATGTACGTGGGTTCTAGCCTCTTTTCCACGTATATCCAGCCCTATACTCGAAAAAAGCTTCTATATCCACGTGGGCCATAGTGCTCATGTAGAGATGGCCTAAACTACCTCATTTCACCATGAAAATCAACAAAAATTATATTGAAATGCATGAGGAGAGCATGAGTAACTACCTGGAAGAAACGGTTGTGAATTCCACCGGCTGGATATCCTAGAATTTGCAGTTGAATATCAGAGCTCCAATGGGTAAAAGTTTCAAATGATTTATATTTTTTACTATTTATAGAAAAATTTTCAAATATTTGAAAATTTTTACCCCCTTTCCTATAGTTTTGACAGTTTCTAAACATTTTGGACCGTTTCTGACATAATTTGTGATGTAGAAGACCATTTTTAGTGTTGTTTCAGCCTTTGGATTGACCCGTTCGTACTGATCTCAGGTATAACGTCTACACTGGCATATAGGTTAGGTTCACCACCATTTGCATTTTGCATGACCTTAT
>LPNX011222137.1:3947-76457 GCA_001517045.1 Pseudotsuga menziesii
GATGTGCTAGATATGCTAGTATATTTATATTAATCAATTTAATGTTTATTTGGTAATTAGTTTAATGTTTAGTCTTTGTTTAACAACCAATCATCTCCATCTAACCAATTTACTTGTGGCTGTGCTAATATACAATATATACACTTTATATATTTGAAAATCATTATATCTCATTTATAATGGATTATGAGCAGTGATATAATTTATAATTTATCTATGGCCAATCATTACATCTCAATCATTGCATCTCAAGTTTAGTCGCTTATGCATAATTCTGTTTCAAACTTATTCAATATCTTGGTTGCTGATCCTCTAACTGATCCTTTCTTGTACGAAACTATGTAGAGTATCTTACATGACATCCATAAGACTTGTATAACTCAATATAATTAGAATTCTATTTTAAAGAGAAGTTGCATTTGTAATTAAGCATTGCGTACAACTGACCCAAAATGGAATAAAATAAACAGAACATGTCATTAATATATATAGATATATATACATATTATGATCACTTGATTGACTTTGAGATTGTTTACAACAGTACGTTTTGGCAGCATGGCCAATGCTAATGAATGAGATCAAAGCCAAGAAAATGGCTCTTCTTTAATATATAATCGATTTTGGTTGAACAACTCTTGGCCTAATGTTCCCTTTCCTCTAGCGTTTTCTTCCGATTGTTTTTTGGAAGGTGTTGCCTTCCCATCCTTGGAATAAGATCTTGGCCGAGTTCAGACATGTACTCCACCTCTGCGTCAATGCATTTGGCCGAGTTATTAATAATGATTTTCCTAATAAAAAGTGTTTTATAGCTTTGTACAACAATATGCCATTGGTATAGTAAAGATGAGATTAGGATCTCAAAATATCTTATTGACAATTATAAGTCCAACTTCGAATAAGATTATTGTTATATAAGGTATAATATGCCTACAATGATCAAGTTGAAATTTCAGCTCTTCTCGTCATATTAATAAATAATTTCAACACTAGAAAAATATCAACTTGGCCAACATTTAGAAGAAGTACCTCGAAATCTTGAATGAAGCTATGCTTATGGAAGAGATACTTTGGAGTCCAAGAATGAAAGAAGCATATTAAATAGAGTGTTGTATCTGATATAACCAGTTTGGATACAAGTGAGTAGTGGGAAGCCAAGAGTATGTCCATTTGTTGCTAAAAACTTTCTACAAGGGTTGAAACTCATATTATGAATGATGTTGTTTATATAGGATGATATTTTGAAGTGGGACTGAGAAGTCTTACTAATTAATTAGCATGGGACAATGTCACTTATCCTTCCATTTACCCGAGAGGGAAGGCGACCATGGTGCTATCTAATCTCAGAAATTTAAGTCCCATGAATATGATAATAAAATGCATTGAACATAAACATAAACAGATGCATAATGAAATCTACAACGAAAGAAAAATTCATTTAGGCATTCAACATGTTCATCATATTTCATTAGGCAAATACGACTGCAGAGATTAAATACAAGAGATACTTATCTTAGAAGAAGCTTTCCCCACAACTAGCTATGTCACTGCAACGTTCCACCCAACCATAGGCCAGTGTGCTCATCAATCTCTTAGCAGCACTGCCACCCCCGAGTTGCGCATGATTCCCACAAGGAATAAGGGAGCACTAGCATACTCACACATAGCCAAGAATATATCAAAATTCAGCCAAGCCAAACTACAGATTGGGTTTATCAGGCTGCTAAGGAGTTGGAAAGGTTGAACTGTTAAGCTAGTGAGATCAACCACAAAGCTATGGACACTTGCATCAGATCAGGCTTGACTCCTAAACCATCTACACACCCAACACAAGGAAGCATCCCCTTCTCTGCTACATAGTCCCTCAGGCTACGCCTTCCTTTCCAGTGTTATTCAGGGTGTGCAAAGAAGAAAACTAGCCCCTCTAGACCTGTCTATGAAGTTCATTCCTACACTAGGTTTATCAAGCTAGTTTATACCCCATTTGAACTCCAAACCAGGTCAGACCAAAACAAAATATGCATACACAAAAAATACAAGTTCTAGGCTTGATGAAAAACGTCATGGGAGCCAAAATCGAAAATGGCAATTGGGGAAAAATGATCCAGCCTGTGCAATTCGTTTCCAAAAACGCTATGTGGCTTCATGTGGGCCAAAATGACTCCCTCAGTCCCTGAAATCGTGTATCTGTTCCCCCCCTTGGTTGTGCAACACTGAAACATGAAAATCCCAACCATGGAGATGTGGAAAAAACCCAAAACATTAAGGATAAAAACCCAGGAGGGTTCAACTATGTGGGAGCTCAACGTGGGTGAAGGGTGGATGCTGAAAAACGTCTGGCATCTCTCTAGAAACATGAGGAAGATCAACTGTGTGAATGCATTAGAAAAATCCACTGCGTGAGTGAGGGATGCGAATTCCTGAGTGAGTAGTGCCATTTTTTTTTCCACCTAAGGGTAATGGGTGAATGATCTCCCTTTGGGCATGTGTGTGGTCAAAGGCTTACAACCTTGCCCAAAAATGACGACTTCCCACACCTCCCAATCCCCAAGGAAAGAACTGCCCCAACTAACTCATTGGAGAATTAAGTGGTTGGTGAATAAGACAAGAAAGGTGGTTGAAAGCTTGATGGGTTCTCCCTTTGAAACTTGGATTCTCCCCAATGGCTCAAGGTTTTAATATACCCTCCCTTACCCTTAGGAAATCATGCCCCCATCTCATTAATTGTTGCATTAACATAGCTGGTTGTGGGTATTTTAATTAAACTACATATGTACATGATGTCCAAAATTATAATGTGCCTAGCTAGCACAAAATACCATTGGCAACGATTTTAATCGTCGAAACATAAAATGCTAAATCGATGGTGGCGCTTTTTCCTTTAGCTCCACACCACGATTAAATATAATATTTACATCATATACATTTTTAATGCAAACGGGGTAAAAAATGGTGTGTTACATTGCCCTCTCCCTTCAACAGCATTGTCCTTAGTGCTTTACAAAATTGAGCAAAAATGCTACACTTGCACCGCCCTCAGTGCTCCGCAGAATTAAACAAAAATGGATGTGCCAATTACATTGAATCCTCCAGCTCCCATGTAGCCTCTTCGGGACCGTAGTGCTCCCATTGCACGTTTACCTGCCATATGGCTCGGTTTCAGAGAATTGTGACCTCCCTGTCAAGGATGTGCATTGGCTCGATTTCGAACTCTCCCTTGGGTTCCACTTGAATCACATCCCAATTATCACATGCTTAGGATCATGTGCATATTTTTTAAGCAAAGAAACATGAAAAACATTATGAGTTCTAGTGCTAGCACGAAATGCAAGTCTATATACAACTGGCCCTATTCTTTCGAGCACTTCAAACGACCCACAGTATCTAGGTGACAGTTTGGCACAACTTCTAACATGCAAGGAAATATTCCTTGCCCTCACTCTGAGGTAAACATGATCCCCAACATTGAACTATCTATTTACCCTATGCTTATATGCATAGCTTTTCTATCTGTCCTGGGCTACTTTCAGATTTTGTCTGATCTTTACAACCTCCTGCTCCATCTCCTTGAGAAATTCTGGCCCAAGCACAATCCTGTTCACTGTATAATCCCAAGTCAATGGTGTCCTACATCTCCTTCCATACAAAGATTCATATGGACTCATCCCCAGGGATGCTTGTTGTCCATTTTTATAAGAAAACTCTACCAAGTGTAAATAATCTTCCCACTTTGTTGGTTTGTCCATCACATACATGCGAAGCATGTCTTCAAGCACCTGGTTAACTCTCTTTGTCTTCCCATCATTTTGAGGATGGTAGGCAGTGCTGAAGTTCAGATTTGTACCCAAGTATCCAAACAAACCCTTCAAGAAATTGGAAGTGAACTTGACATCTCTGTCAGAGACTATCGCCTTAGGAAATCCATGCAATTTGAAAATCTCCTTCATGAAGACTTTTTCAATGTCATCAATCTTATGTGTGGACTTAACTGGTATGAAATTTGCTTCCTTTGTCAACTTGTTCATCGCAACCATGATGGAAGCATGTTGTCTCGAAGTCATTGGAAATCCTGTAATAAAATCCATGGAAATAACTTCCCATTTCCATTTTGAAACTGGCAAAGGCTCTAACAAACCTGTTGGGTGTTGATGCTCAACCTTCACTTGCTGACATTTCATGCACCTTGAAATATATTCAGTCATGTCCTTTTTCATTCCTGGCAAAAAATACTGCTTTCTAGTTGTAGCAATTGTCCTTTGATATCCTGGGTGAGCAGAATATGGAGCTTGATTGATCTCATCCATAACAACCCTCCTCAAATCTGCGGCATTTGGAATGTAAATTATGTTCTTATAGGTAAGAAGTCCATTTTATTCCAATTTATATCCCTCATACTTCTTTTCAAGGCCTTGCTACTATAATTTGTCTTTTATCTACTCATACATTTCATCCTTAGTAGTATGAATAGCAATCTGCTGTCTCAAAACTGATTGGAAAATACTAAGAGACGCCACGTGTATTTCCTGCACTTTCCTGCTAAGTGCATCAACTGCCTCATTAGAGGAAATTTCAACTCAAAATGGGCCTTTTAACTTTGATTCAAATTCCATGTCATCATGTGTTGAGCCAATGAAATTGCTTAAAATTTGAAATACCGTATAGGTCTTAAACACTTTTTTAATATAAATTTGGGGATAGATATCATATAAAAAACTACTTTTTTTGTTTGTATTTTCAACATATCTCCCTGTGTTTTTACTCAAATTTCGATCGGGATAGCTCGTTGGATGTGGAATTTAATTCTGCATCCAACGAGTAACCACTTGGCATACTTTTGACGGACCCCGCTACCTCAAAAACAAGAAATACCTGGAAAAACGTGATGATGACATCATCATCACGTTTTTTTAGGTATTTCTTGTTTTTGTGGTATTGGGGTCCGTCAAAAGTATGCCGAGTGGGTACTCGTTGGATGCGGAATTAAATTCCGCATCCAACGAGCTCTCTTGATCGAAATTTGAGTAAAAATACGGGGATATATGTCAAAAATACAAACAAAAAAATAGTTTTTTTCTTTTCTTCCTCCAAAATTAATAAATATTATTTTATTATTTTAACTATTATTTTATTAATTCTTTTTAGGAGGCCCATTTTGAGTTGAAATTTCCTCTAATGTATTCTCTTTTCCTTTTATGTGTTTCATTTCAAAATCAAACTCACATAAGAAGTCTAGCCATCTCGCTTGCCTAGCATTCAGAGTAGGATAATCAAACAAATACTTCAGACCACAATGGTCTATCCTTAGCTCAAATATTTTTCCCATCAAGTAATGCCTCAACATCTTGAGAGCATGTACTATGGCTGCAATTTCTAGATCATGAGTGGCATAGTTCTTCTCATGTTCCTTCAGCTTTCTTGACTCATAACATGTCACGTGGTTGTCTTGCATAGGGACTCCTCCAAGCCCTTGACCGCATGCATTGGTACACATAACAAAACCTTTTTTTGGGTCTGCAATCTTCAAGATTGGTGCACTTGTGAGAAGGTTCTTCAATTGCTAGAAGCTTTCCTCACACCTTGGTGTCTATTCAAGCTTTATTCCCTTCTTTTGCAAAGAAGTGACTGGATGTGCAACCTTGAAGAATCCTTCAATGAATCTCTTGTAGTATCCTGCAAGTCCCATAAAAGATCTTACATTAGTCACACTTCTTGGGGTAGGCCAATTCATAATGGCCTCAATCTTCTCAGGGTCTATAGTTATGCCCTCATCAGAGATAATGTGACCCAAATAATTAATCCTATATTTATATAAGTCACACTTACTCAACTTTGCATACAGCTTATGCTCCGTGAGAAATTACAATTTCAATCTTAGATGTTCTTCATGATCTTCCTCATTCTTAGAATAAAAAATAATTTCATCAAGGAAAACAAGAACAAAATTGTTCAAATACCTTCTGAAGACACTATTCATAAGGCACATAAATGTAGTTGGTGAATTTGTGAGACCAAATGGTACTACTACAAACTCATAATGTCCATACTTTGTTCTGAAGGTTGTCTTATGAATGTATTCATCCTTGATTATTACCTGATGGTAACCAGACCTCAAGTCAATCTTGGAAAATACCTTTTCTCCTCTCATTTGATCAAAGAGGTCATCAACCCTAGGAAAAGGATATTTGTTCTTCATAGTGACTTTGTTCACCTGTCTGTAATCAATACACAACCTGAGTGTAATACCATCTTTCTTCTTCATAAACAGAACTAGTGCTCCCTAAGGAGACACACTTGGCCTGATATACTTCTTCTCCAACAACTCTTGCAGTTGCATCTTCAACTCTCGCATTTCTAGTGTACTCATTCTGTAGGGTGTCTTGGACACTGGTGCTGCTCCTCGAACAAGTTCAATTGTGAAATCAATGTCTCTCTTTGTAGGAAGACCTAGAATCTCATCAGGAAACACATCCTTGAATTCTCGCAACACATGAAAGTAATCCAACCAAGGAGTTTCATTTTCTGTTTCCTCCAAAATATGAGTTTCCTATGACTAGAAACCTTTCCTACAGAACTTCTTCAACTGCATTGCTGAAATCTGCCTCACCTAAATCACCTTTAGAATTCCTCTTACAACTCTTGGGTTCCCTTCTTCATCCATGCATTCAAAAGTCTTATTGTAACAGTTAAGCTTAACTTTGTGAGCTTCTAACCAATCCATTCCAATGAGAACATCATAGGAACCAAGTGGTAGAACATTCAGATAAAAACACGTGACCAATCCATTCATGACCAACGGGCATTTCTCTACCACTTCACTAACCTTTCTCTTAGTTCTAGTGGCTAGCTGAATTAACCAAGATTTTCTATGCTTTACTTTCTTAAAAGCACAAATCTCCACTACTCTAGGAGTAATGTAGCTATGAGTAGAACTAGGGTCAATCAAAATAGAAACAGATTGATCAACAATATTACCTGCAACTTCAACCACAATTGACTAGTGATCTTCCTGGTGGTTCTCCAATGTTGCATAAATCCTAGGGACAACCCTTGCTACTTGACTCACTATTTATTCCTCTTTAATGTTTTAAGACGGCCTTGCATTCTCATTCTCAAGTGGACAATTCCGACGCATGTGGGGTCCTCCACATTTCCAACATTGGAGTGGTTCTGTGGGATTTTCTCCTACCAATCTGGCTGGTTGCTTCTCAACTTGGGATGACTGCTTCTATTGATTCTTGAAGTTAGAAGGTTTGAAACCTTTCTTCCTTTGGTCAGACTTCTAATTCTTTTCTTCCTTCCATGTCTTATGATAATTAGGTTTTCATTTTCTTTGCTCATAGCAATATTTATCATTCCTTATTGCTTCTTCCAGAGTTCTAGGTTCATAAAACTCAATTATTTCTTTGTAAGACTGAGGCAATCCACTCAGGAAACGCTAGATTTTCACCTTCTCATCTTTGATGTACCTGACATACCTCAATAGCTCCCAGAACTTGTTTGCATACTCTTCCATGGTGTGTTGTCCCAATCTCAGCTCATGGAATTCTTTAATCTTATCATCATAGTACCTGTCAAAAAGATACTTCTGCTTGAAATACTTCTGGAATTGTTTCCACACAATCTTCCTTTCATTACTATTTTTCACTTGCCTACAGTTCTCCCACCATATGGATGCTCTTCCAGTCAAATTGAAAATGGCTACCCTAGCCTTCATATCTCTAGAGTAGTCTTGGACTTGGAAATATTTTCTCATTCCTAGAAGCCAAGCTTCAACTTCTTGACCATTCTTTATCTCACCATTGAAGCTAGGCGGCCTTTCCTTATTGAAATCATCACGTGAATGGTTCTGGTAGTGACTCTTTTTCTTATACTTGTGAGAAGAATAAATTGAACCACCAGTGGATCCATTAGAGTCAGATGACCCACTAGGAGATCTCCTTCTTCTTCTAGCAGTGCTTTTACTTCCTTCTGGTCTTACTGTCCAGTCCCCATAGTTCATCCGCCTCTGAATGTATATCAAACATTGCAACATGGTTGCATTCAATTGATTCTACTCCTCCTGAGTCTTAACCACTCTTTCGTTATGTTTCTTGTAACTTTGCATCTCTACCCTTAGGATTCTCATGGTGGCTACAAAATCTGGGGGAGTATCCTGAAACCTTCTCCCATTAGACTTTGTCTCAGCATTCCCTACACGGATGTTTTCCACCATAACATCTTCCTCATACTCATTGGGGTTTTGTACATCATCATACATGTTGTAGGTTCTCATGGTTGACCCAAAATCAACTATACCAGAATGTACTTTCTAGAATGTTGCCCTTTGAAGGTGACTATAATTCTGCAAAATGTGTTAATAAACAAAATTGTTAGCTGCATAACATTCACATGAATTTATACATTACTTACCTATATTTGGAAAATTCATATATTGTCAACTTTGTCAAAAACACAGAATTTTGTTTTCACAAAGAACAATTGTCTCAGGGGGATGACGGGGATCAAGGGGGCCTCACGCAATCTGATGCATGAGTTCACTGCCATTTTTTGATTTCCTGGCACCTGTAAATCCCACTGAAAAACTTGTTTAATTTCTCTGTTTTGGAGAATGTTTAGTTTTCCTCCAATCAAGTTTCTTTCCCATGTGTTGGCACAATTTTCCAAAGTTATCCGACACATATCTGCACACTTCCCCTTTTTATTCGATCAGTGAAGCTCACCAACTTCCTTGATGTATCGGAAAATATTCTTCCTTCGCTCCCGACGTGTCGACAAAATTCCAACTTTCCTTCCGATCGAACCTTGCACCACATCGAAAACATTATTGACTTTCTTTCGATCAGTCCTTCCGCCATTTCAGAAAACTTTTTCCTTTCCACCTGACGCATTGGGTAGAAACCTCCAAAGTTTTTCGATGTTCTTAGCTGACGTATCGGCCAAATTCACCAAATTCTTCAGATTTCGACACTTAGAAAAAATATTTCCAAATGTTTTCCTTTCTCCTCTTGTCGAGAAAACATTCCACTTCTACTCAACACGCATCGGCTCCATTATCCCTTTCCTGCTGACACACATCGAATTTGCTTCGGCTAATGAGACGAGATGTGTCGGCTCAACTTCTTTAACTGAGCTGAAAACAACAAAACACTTAGGGAGAATTTTGAATTTTTTCACGTCTTTTCTCTCTGTCGTCGGTGAAATTTAGGCGACTCCTTCCAAGTGTCGATGAAAACCTGACAAGATAGCGGATGCATCGGCAAAATCTTCCATTTTGCTATCGATTTTCCCACACTTAGAAGTTTTCGGTCTTCTTCTGCCATCGACGAAATTCAACCCTTTTGCCCAACACATGCCTTGCGATTCCTGTCGGCTCCCTCTTGCCAACCTAGCCGACACTATCGATGTAACTCCAGCTTTCTTAGGCAACAATGAAATGCTCAGCACTTAGAAAAACCTAAATTTGTCTGTCTGCCTCTCTACATAGAGCTTGATTCTTCATGGCCCATGGAGGCCCAAAGATGCAACACAAGCTCTGATACCACACTGTCATGTCCCCTCCTGTCTAAGCGAGAGGGAACGTGACCATGGTGCTATCTAATCAAGTAAATTTAAGTCCCATGAACATGATAATAAAATGCATTGAACATAAACATAAACAGATGCATAAAGCAATCTACAGCGGAAGAAAAATTCATTCAAGCATTCAACATGTTCATCATATTTTATTAGGGAAATACAAATGTAGAGATTAAATACAAGAAATACTTATCTTCGAAGAATCTTTCTCCGAAACCAGCTATGTCACTGCAATGTTCCACCCAACCATAGGGAATTTCTCTCATCAATCTCTCAACAGCCCTACCACCCTTGAGTTGGGCATGATTCCCACAAGGAATAAGGGAACACTAGCAGACTCACACATAGCCAAGAATATATCAAAATTCAGCTAAGCCAAACTACAGATTGGGTTTATCAGGATGCTAAGGAGGTGGAAAGGTTGAATTGCTAAGCTAGTGAGCTCAAGCATAGAGCTATGGACACCTGCTCTAAATCAGACTTGAATTCTAAAACATCTACACACCCAACACAAGGAAGCATCCCCTTCTCTGCTACATAGTCCCTCGGGCTATGCCCTCGATTCTAGTACTATTCAGGTTGTGCAAAGAAGAAAACCAACCCCTCTAGATATGTCTTTGAGATTCCTTTCTACACTAGGTTTATCAAGCTAGTTCAGACCCCATTTCCACTCGAAACCAGTTCAAAACAAAACAAAAGATACATAAACAACAAATACAACTTTTGGCTTGATGAAAAATGTCATGGAAGCCAAAATTAGAAATGGAAATAAGGGAAAAACTATCCATCCTATGCAATTCATTTCCAAAAATGTTCTACAGCTTCATGTGGGCCAAAATGACTCCCTCGGTCCCTGAAATTGTGGATCTGTTCCCCCCCCCCTTGGCTTTGCAACATTGAAACATGAAAATCCCAACCGTGGAGATGTGGAAACAACCCAAAAGGTTAAGGATAAAAACCCATGATGGTTCAACTATGTGGGAACTGAATGTGGGTTAAGGGTGGATGCTGAAAAATGTCTAGCAACTTTCCATAAATGTGAGGAAGATCAGCTGTGTGAGTGCATGAGGAAAATCCACTACGTGAGTGAGGGATGCGATTGCATGAGTGAGTAGTGCCATTTTTTTTCCACTTGAGGGTAATGGGTGGACGATCTCCCTTTGGGAATGCGTATGGTCAAAGGCTTACGACCCTGCCCAGAAATGACGGCTGCCCATACCTCCCAATCCCCAAGACAATAACTTCCCTAACTAACTCCTTGGAGAATTAAGTGGCTGGTGAATAAGACAAGAAAGGTGGTTGAAATCTTGATGGGTTCTCCCTTTGACACTTGGATTCTCCCCAATAGCTCAAGGCTTTAATACCCCCCCCCCCTTACCCTTAGGAAATCATGCCTCCATCTCATTAATTGTTGCATTGACATAGCTGGTTGTGGGTATTTTAATTAAACTGCATATGTACATGATGTCCAAAATTATAATGTGCTTGGCTAGCACGAAATACCATCGGTAACGATTTTAATCGCTGAATCATAAAATGCTAAATCGATGGTGGGGAGTTTTCCTTTAGCTCCACACCACGATTAAATACAATATTTACATCATATACATTTTTAATGAAAATGGGGTCAAAACCGCGGTGTTACAGACAAAGTCATAAAAAGTTCATAGACATTGAT
Source organism: Pseudotsuga menziesii (assembly GCA_001517045.1). Taxonomy (NCBI): domain Eukaryota; kingdom Viridiplantae; phylum Streptophyta; class Pinopsida; order Pinales; family Pinaceae; genus Pseudotsuga; species Pseudotsuga menziesii. The sequence goes on from LPNX011222137.1 coordinate 15,202, forward strand.
GTATCAACATTTGTGTTCCAAGTACCCATGTTTCTTAGAGAAAATTCCATGCAACCCTTAGGAATAACATAAATTAAAGGTGTAATGTTAATTGCCTTCCTCGATTGTTGCCACATTAAAAAGATGCGATGAATACTTAAATCTCAACTTCAACCCATGTTGTCTATACTACCATCTAACAGGTATTCGTTCCCAGGATGAAGAAAGTTGTTATCCATCCACACATTTATAATATTCTAGATGACGATAGGTTTCCTTAATAGACAATGTCATTATAGTTGAGTTAGAAGTGAATAGGCCATTTTCTTAGATCACTCTTTCTATAGAAGAGAAGGGCACCATCGAGAAGAACCTACTATTAATCGTGGCCAAAATCTAATGGAACTTTCTTACACATCCACCATTCCTATACATTGAATTATACTAGTTCAAATGTAGGAGAGTCTAAAGACCCAAATAGAGGAAAAAAATGGAAAGGGATCCTTTGGGTTTCTCTTTTATGAAGCCTAAGAATGATAATTATGATGAAGATACACAGGATGTGACTTAGAGCTAGTTTAATCCATTGGTGAGTTAGAAAGTCATTACGTACATGCAACCTAGTGAACTTCCAATAATCGCAGACAAATAATAATGTTGCATTGCCACTATTACTGAATCATGAGATTACCTTGGTGTACATCATTCCCTGGCTTGAAATATTGATTACAATCAAGAAATAATTAGAACCTACCATAAATTTTTACTTTACCTAATTCTTCATAGTAGGCTCTCCAGAAGTGTTAGAGATGAAACATAACATATAAGACATACTATAGCGTTCGAAGATCCACATGTTCAGATTCACATTAAAAAATTCTCACAATTGCTACCCTCTTATGTGGATGATCCCCTCGGTACCTTTGTATTTAAGAGTATATGTTGTCATATATGTTCACAAACTTCCATCATACAACTTGGTCCAATCCTTTTGAGATAGAGATGAAGACAATAGTGACTCTTCTCTTCAAGGCTAAACCTATTAACCTTGGATTGTACAAACAAATTAGGATCTTTGAGTTTACCTAGACGATGGATTAATCAAATGCAACATGTTTAATCATAATAACCATATTTTACTGGATGAACTTTAATCATTCCACCGACACTTTGCATAGAAATGACATATGCCATAGGCCAAAAACCCTAAGGTTGAGGTTATGGCTGATGATGAGAAGCCTTCAACTTCTATCGAGAAGTTCAAGGCTTCTCTATTGCATCCTAGGTAGTAGAAGAGTGACATGTGGCTAAAGTGAGATGTTAACCACTGTTATGCAGATTTCAAGACTAAATAATTGATGGGATAGATAAAATCATTGGTCACTCAATCTGAACACTCTAAAGAACAAATCCAAGTTGATATAGAACATACCAACGCCATTTGTACCATTTTCTAGAATTGGTTGAATATTATCAATATTGGTTTAAGAAACTTGCACGACTCCAACTCCAAATGTCATAGTTGTAGGAGTATGATGAATACGACTATTCTAGTGTAGAGGGATGATATTCAATAAAACATCAAAAGAACATATGATTAAATAGAGACACTATTTAGACTTATTGGGAGGCACAATCACGATGAAATATTATTAACCACTACAAAAAATAAACATCTCCATTAAGGTATGATTAGACCATAGCGTTGAGGACATGGAAAAATAAATTTATTAAACCTAGCATAGGATGTCTTGGATATGGTTGATCTACTTGTATCTAAATGGTTCAATAATTAGTTCAAAATAGAGGCATTGCAAATTGTCTAAGAATTAGCCTCTTTGTTTGAGAGGAAGAAATGGGATTGAGGTTCAAGTGGATATGAATTTAAGTAATTCCACCCAATTTTTTAAACCCATGGGGCTAGGTTGTAGTCAAAGTAAATGAAAGAGTAGTTGGAGGACCATGTAAAAGGCTTCGAGGAATGTAATTCCTAGGTTCAAGACGATAAGCTATGGAGAGGTGAATGCAATTGGTGCATGTCAAAAAGGAATATGTAATGAATAGTAATGACCACCATCTGCACAACTAGTCACTTTACTTTTGTCTTATCTTACTTGCATAAGGGAAATTGATAAATATAAGTATTATACCATAAAACTTAGTTGGTTAATTATCCTTTGTTAGCAGTTTCTTAGGTTGTTAGTTTTGGGTGATCCCTAAGTATGGTCTCCATGTTGTGCTCTCTAAAGTACTCTTTTGAGTAGAAAATATGGTGTATTACTAATGAACGAAGTACTCCATCTATTTTTTTCAAGTTAATGGGTTTACATCCCCTTTAAAATCTTGATTTGTGTCTTTTTTACATGGATGGTGTTTTATTTTCTACTACTTCTATCTTTGGGTATAATGGATGTAATTGAATTTAAATAATGGTTTGCACTGTGTATATTATAATAGATAAATATAATGATATATGTGATGAATGCTAGAACATATATAGTTGTTCCATTCTTTGGCTAACAACCACATGCTATCTTAAGTCCCAACAATGCACCATGGGTGAGAGATTTCTTGTGTAACACTCCAGAATGACAAATGCATGTGATCACTCTCATTGGCTCACTGGTAGCGATTTCCTGCGTTGATAGAATTAAGAAGTAGATGATCCCATTCCCTATTGGAGAATTTCAAAATAAAGTTCAAATCGGCTGTAAACATGTTTACCATTTTATATTCAATCAATTATTAAGATTGGATCCATTTGAGATTTGATTGTATGAGATTTGTCGTTGGTAGCGTGCTTGAGGGCCATCCTATGTCGATTGTTGATTCCCTCTATGATCGAAAGAATCAACAATCAACTCGGTATTCAAGGATGGAAACATTTTAGTACATTTATGTTTCACTAAGTCATTAAAATTAATTAAATAAAAAATATATGAATTAATAGGTAAAATTTATAAAATAAAAAATATATTAATTATTTTATAATTATAAAATTTTAAGAAAAATATTTGGATTGCCGTAAGCTAAAGTTTACAATGAAATTTGATTTGTTTATTACTTTATTTATTTATAGATAGAGACTCGTATGCATATTATCCTTTTATATAATTTTAAATTTTCAAGATCTTATTTTTTTTTATAAAAGAAATTGAATTTCAAACACTTTTTGTGTTATGAGTATTTATCTGTCATGTCCCCTCTCGCCGAGAGGATGCAACTACAATGTTGGCGTTGTCATTTAGACGGGGAAACTCGGCTCCATGAACATTGACATAATAAAAATGCATTGAACATAAACAAATACAGATGCATACTGCAATCTACAATGGAAGAAAAAATCATTCATTCAAAGCATTCAACATGTTCATATAATTCATTAAAACAATTACACTTGCAGGGATTTAAACACAAGAAATACTTATCTTGAGAAGAAGCTTGTCCCATAATCAACTATGTTGCTGCAACGTTCCACCCAACCATAGGCCAGTGTGCTCATCAATCTCTAAGCATCACTGCCACCCCCGAGATGGGCATGATTCTCACAAGGAATAAGGGAACACTAGCAGGCTCACACATAGCCAAAGATATATCAAAATTCAACCAAGCCAAACTACAATTGGGTTTATCAGGCTACCACGGAGGTGGGAAGCTTGAACTGCTAATCTAGTGAGCTCAACCACAGACCTATGGACACCTGCACCAGATCAGGCTTGGCTTATAAAACATCTACACACCCAACACAAGGAAGCATCCCCTTCTCTGCTACACAGTTCGTTAGGCCATGCCTTCCATTCCAGTGCTATTCAGGGTGTGCAAAGAACAAAGCCAGCCCCTCTTGATCTATCCGTGGGGTTCCTTCATACACCAGGTTTATCAAGCTAGTTCAAACCCAATTGCACTACAATCCAGTTTGGACCAAAACAAAAGATGAATATACAACAAAATTCAAGTTCTGGGATTGATGAAAAATGTCAAGGGGGCCAAAAATGAAAATGGAAATTGGGGAAAAATGACCCAGCATGAGCCATTTATTTCAGAAATGTTCTATGGTTGCACATGGGAAAAAATGACTCCCTCGGCCCCTAAATTCATGGATATGTACTCCATTGGTTGTGCAACACTAAATACACAAAATTCTCAACCGTGGGAATGTGGAAACAACATAAAAACACTCAGGAGAGATACCAACCTCTGTACTTTAACAAAACCACTTCCCATCCATGAGAAAAATGAAGAACACTACAAAAACGTGAATGCAGAATGCCCAAGAGCTCCAAAAACGTGAGGAAGAGAAAAATGTGGATGCACGGTAGAATGGGCATGCATTTTTGGGTTTTTTACTTTCCTAGGAAGTCAAAACATGTTTTTTCCAAAATGGGTGCCCTACCCAATTCAAATTTTTGCCCATACTCTTCCCATTCCCATGCAATAACTACCTCAACCAATTTCTTGTAGAAATAAATGATTGGGAAAAAGACAAGAAATGGGTAGTTAACAGTTTTGATGGGTTCTCTCTTTGACATTTGGATTTTCCCCTTTGGCTCAAGGTTTGAATACATGCCCCTCCTCCCCCAGCTTATCCTTAAGAAATCATTCCCCCATCTCTTTAATGTTGCATTGACATAGGTGGTTGTGGGTATTTTAATTAAATTGCATATTAACATGATGCCCAAAATTATAATGTGCATGGCTAGCATGAAATACCATTGGCAAAGATTTTTAATCGCCGAAACATAAAATGCTAAATCGATGGTGGGGATTTTTCCTTTAGCGCCACACCACAATTAAATACAATATTTACATCATATACATTTTTAATTCAAACGGGGTCAAAACCGGGGTGTTACATTATCTAAATATGGGTTTTTTGAAATATAATAGTATGTATTGATATATATATATATATATATATATATATATATATATATATACCTATTTTATTTATATAGATTAATGTTTTTTTTCACTCGAAATATGCGAACACTTGTTATTTCATAGAATTAAGATATGACCAGATTACATAATCCACACAATCATTACATAGAGGTTCAACAAGATCATCATGTCACTAATAAGCAATAATCCTAGGTGGGGAGGGTAACAATCATTCCTCCCAACCACCCAAACTACATCCAACGGACTATGTATAGATCAAAATGTTCGAGGTGTTATCTTTTTTTCAATAATCTTTCTAAAAGATATGATAGATATGGTGTTAAGATGGACTTGCTTTGTTTCAATTATATACGCGAAAATTGTAGATGATCATAATTATGTATTAATTTGAAATTTACTAGCATTTATTATATAGAGAGTTTTATGAAGAAGGGCACTTCAAAAGTTATACATGGAAAATTTTGAATAGTAATAATGTAACAATGTTGAATGATAAAAATATATTTAATAATAAGAAAGTAACTAGATACATACAATAACAAGATGCATATAATAATTACTCAATATATTACATAGTGATGAATCTCATTTTTTCTTCTTCAGTTTATCTAATAAACACTCATGCTAACTTATTCATATTTTCTTGTTGATCATATTAAAAAATGAAGCCAAAGACTACTCAAAACTATAAATCACTATTTTGCATTCCCAATATTGATAGCAAGTTCCTCCAACATCAATCCTTGTGAATCATGGGATTTTAAGCACCAAGTGAGTTTCAATGGAATTTGTTTCCCATTATCTCTTTCAATATGGGTAATAGGAACAATTTGAGGGAATGATTTATCCCAGGAACACCACATAATTATCAAATATTACTAAAAACATGTATATGTGCTTTAGGGATAATGATTCATGTGAGTTTCTACAATTCCAAGAGTGTTGGACACTCTATATACTCATTAAATTCTCAATAAGTAGAGTGTTCAATATTAATTGTCTACCCAGGAAAGTCTGTTTCTTTCAAAGGAAATTAGAAAAATCTATGCATAAACATTTTTCAGTAGCTAATGAATGAAATGCAAATAAATCAATTGTAATTACTAATCAACTAACTCATCTCTCTGTAAGGAATCAAATGAAATTACCAATCTAGGAATTCAAAAGAACTTATGTTTCCTACCATATCAATCTTAATGTTTACAGTCTAAAAGACAACCTCGAATTACTCTTGTAGAAAATGGAAGTCTATATTACCAAATCAGAATGATCACCAATCATTAATCAAAGCCACAAATTCATCCAAGCAAATGACCTATCTAATCTAGAAAAACTCTAAGAAAGATAAATAACACACAACACAGGATCCGAGTGAGTCTGTAACAGCTATTAACACACTTCTGCATAAAAGAAATAATTAACTACACAGTCGAATGTCATGTTGATGTATTTGTAACTTCGGAATGTATTCACTTGTATATCTTATATTGTACCCCGATGTTCCTATCGGGAGAATCATTTGTATTTCATTGTACCCTGATGTTCCTATCCAGAGAGACATTAATATAATAAAGTCATGTAAAGTCAATGAGGTTAACCCTCTGTTGTAAGTCGCAGAAATAGTCCCCATAATTGAGTTAAGGTTAACCCTCCTTGTTGATTGGGGACAAATTCCCCACATTTGAGGGGCACTAGGGTTATTAGAATATCCTAGAGATTTCGGCCCTGGTAAGTAATTGTCAAGTCAGAAATTAGTATAAACAGAGAGTGAGCCTCTCTAGTTTACATATACACTCACTCAATTGGGGTGCATGAGAGAGAGAGGAAGAGCTCACACAAGTGAGAGAGAGAACAACTATTGGAGATCATATTTATATCTTTGGGTTTTACTGCTACCATTGGTGCTCATTCTAGCTTTGAGAAAGTTGCAGGGTTTTCTCCTTTATGGTTTCTCCAAGGAAAATTATTTGTGTAGGCTTGTCTCTTGTGATTATTGTTGTGCATGGTATTCTCTCAGATAAGATCCTAAGATCATATTGCTTAAATGATAAAAATATAACATGGTATCAGAGTTAACTTGAGAAGAAGAAACTATGTAGCTAAGGAAGCTAGAGATTCTTAATTTTTGGGTCTCTCTTCACAATCCATCATCAAAAGGATGCTAGGCTAACTCTCCATTGAAGGGTGCATCTTTATGTCAAAGCAGAATTTGATTCCGAGTATTTTCAGTTTTTGCTGTGGGAAATTAGGGTTTTTTTTACAGAAGAGGAATTTTTGAGTCGCCCAGCATAGGATTTCTCTCCTCATAAAAATCAAAGTTTAGATACCAAGGTCAAATTTTTTGGTTGGGTGAAACTCCAGGAAATTCAAACCCTAGATTGACCCCGGGCCTGAAAAAACCCTAAAATACTAAAATAGGTAGTTTTGGTACATTCTCTATATCTAGGGATTGAAGAAGTCTCAGGGGCCGAAATTTTCACAGGCTGAAGATAACATCTTGATGTACCTTGTGTAAAAATTTCAGCCTCACATTTGATATATTCTGGGAGATATGATTCCTTCAAATCAGGGTTCTAGCCTCTTCCAGGATTCATCCCTAAACATGACACCTAGGAAGAATTTCTATATCTAGGGATACAAAGATCCAAATGAGATTTCTCAAGATGTTATAGATAGGGAATAGAATTTAATTTTTGTGGTAAACTTTTTAGACCCCGAAGGTGAAAGAGTGACACGTGGAAGTCCATAGAAGTTCTCTATACTAAACAGTCCTAAAAGAATTCACCTTGGGAAAACTATTATAACTCAGAAATTGTGAAATCGATTCTTCTCAAAATTGTAGTTTTGGAAAGAGGACAGATGAGTCTACCTTAGTACAAAATTTGCAGAGACATAGGAGCAGTACATTTGGAGATACCTTAGAAACAATATCAGGAATTTCTGTAGAAGAATTTGGAAAACTAGAGCTTCCTGTTCCAGGAGCTTCCCTCCACTGTTTTCAGAGAAGGAGTACATTGGATAACTCACCTTGAGGTGGCCCATCCTTCTATCCAATCATAAGTTTGAGATTCCAAGTTTTTTAAAATTAGGGTTTCTATGACAAACCCTAGATCAGCAAGTTCCGAAATGAGGACGAACACCTCAAATCAGTAAGATATAATTTTTTTCTATTTACTGTTGAGGTTCTCATTTCAAGATGACTAATCACACCATCTTGATGACAAGCTTGGTGAAGCTGAAAACTTCCAAGCATGGAAGAATAAGTTTTCACTGGTTCTTGAAGAAAATGAATTGGACACTACATAAGTGGAGAGGTTCCAGTTCCAGAGGGAGATGAGGCTAAAAGCGTTACACAAGAAGAACTTGGTCAAGGCCAAGAAAATAATTGCTGATTCAATCAAGGATCACCTTATACCACAAGTGTCTTCCCTAAAGAAACCTAAATAGATGTTTGATTCCTTGACCAAGCTATTTGAAGGGAAGAACATAAATCAGAAGATGACTTTGAGAAACCAGTTGAAGAATGTAAAGATCCATAATGCAGAGACCATACAATCATACTTTACAAGGGTCTCTCAAATCAAAGAACAACTTGAAGCAGTGGATGAAAAAGTAGAGAATGCGGAAGTTGTGATAACCACCTTGAATGTTCTACGAGGATCATAGGATTCATTCATTCGTGGAATGTGTGCCAGAAGGAAGTGATTACCTTCAATAGACTCTGGGAAGAGCACACAAAAGATGGAGTTCGACCCATAATAAGAGAAGAGAATATGGGAGCAACTGAAGATCAAGCGCTCATAATTCAAAGCAGATCCCTCAAGCAATGGGGAATATGAAGAACTCAATTCTTGAAGACCCTCTTATCCATCATAGAATTTGGATAAGAAATGGTGTTGTTATGAATGAAGAAGATGATGAAGCTGAAAGAAGGAGTCTACCCATGAAACAAATAAAGATAAGTATTCAATTGTCATTTCATGATATTATTTTGTTATCCATTTGTTTATATTCAGATGATGTGTTTTGCATGATAAAATGTTTACATTATTGACAGTATACTACTAATATGCATGTGATGGGTAAGTAGCTCATGGTGCTATACAACTCTCCATTGCTGCTTACCTAGAATGAAACCTCTTTGTTGACATATTGGATTAGTGCACAATCTCAATGATGTCTTGGTAGTGATGGAAGGCATCTAGAAAGTTTTCGTGAGATATGGATGAATGTTGTATTGGCTAAAATAGATGCATGATTATATATTTATGCATAATAATTTTCCATTATGAATATTCCTTATGAAATGTTTCTAACCATACAACTGGTGCATTTGGTTGGTAGGAAAGATTGTGTACAATATCCTACAAGAAAAGAAGGATGAAACTTGTTCCGAAAAACAAGTTACGATAGTTCAAGAAATAATCCAAGATGAAGAATAATATGACGATACTTTAAAAGCAAGAAAGAGGCCTCAGAGACACTCTAGTTATGTGACACTGTTGAGAGACATCATTGATGCAGGACCTTCAAGCTATGAAGAAGTAGCCAAGAAGAAAGGGAAGGAGAGTACTAGATCATGAAGAATGATATCTAGGATGTGGTATCAAGACATGAAGAGAATTATGTGGGATACAAGGAAATATTCGTAGCATGCGGCTTCTAACATAAAGAAGGCATAGACTACGAAGAGACATTTGCAGCGACTAGAAGTTAAGACACATGACAAGCAGAATCATGTGTGCAAATGAAAGAAGGCCTTGTACGAGTTCATAAGACACCCATGGGATAACACATACATGAGGATATTGAATATCACCTAGAGTTATGAAGAACTTAACCTTTGCTACAAGGTTGAAGATGAAATCCTATAGAGGATGACAGGCTCACAGATGGGTGCGAGAAGAACTTTTGAAAAGGTTCAAGATAGAGAATCTTGGTATCTAGGGACCCTAGATGGATACATAGAATATTAGTAGCAGAGGAAGCTACTTGTCACTCTGTTACATAATGTTTCAATGCATAGAGTACCAAAGGAAGACTGAGAATGATGCTTCTCTTAAGAGGGAGTGACTGCAGAAGGTCTTGAGGTTCAAAATGATACAACATGATGGATAGCTTACCGATGACTCTAGGATTTACTGAGAGTAAAGAGGATTCCAACCTTTACTTCAAGGTTGAAATCGGAAGACCAGTGATGCTCCTGTTATATGTCGATGACTTGTTCCTGACAAAAAAGAGGAACTCATTAAATTTACAAGAAGGGGAGTTGCTGCCGAGTTCGAGAGGAAGGACTTGGGGATGATGCACTACTTTCTAGGCATGGAGGTTTGGAAGAATGTGAATGCAATATCCATGGGACAAGGGAAGTATGTAGTATAGATCCTGAAGAGGTTCAGGATGATGGATTACAAGGCCATGACCACACCTAGGGCATCGAACTTGAAGCTATTGAGTGTTTCTTCATTAGATTCGGTTGATGACATGATGTATCATCAGATGATTTGTTCGTTGATGTACCTGATGAATACAAGATCATATATTTTCTTTGCTGTGAACACATTGAGACATGTTCACCTGATGGTTGCAAAGAATGTAGTAAGGTACCTAAAGGGTACAGTTGATTATGGGCTCAAGTATGAAGCAAATCAGAAAATTAGCCTGGAGGGTTATGTGGATTCGGATTGGGCAGGAAGTGCCATTGATAGGAAGAGCTCTTTGGGGTGCTTCTCATTATGATATCAGGAGTGATCTCTTGATTTAGTAGCAAGCAGTCCTGCATGGCGCTGAGTACAACTGAGGAAAAATATGTTGCCACATGTTTGTCTATTTGGGAGAGAGGAGCAGTGAATCTCCAGTATGTGATCCAGATCGAGATCTCTTGAAAGAGGGAGTTCTAGTATAGCGGTGGTAGATAGGTTGTCTGAGCATAAAATCCTGGCGAATCTTGTAGGTGGCTCAAACGTAAATGCTGTTGTAGGTTGTACTCAAATGTAATCAGTCTTGGCGAAGCTCGCAGGTTATCCTTGGACGTAATAAGCCCTGATGTGATTCTATGTTGGAAATGGTTAGAGTGAATTTTGAGTACTCCCAGGAGAATATTGGTGGTCTCCAGATCGAGGTTCCTTTCAAGGAGAAGCGATGAGTCCGAGAGTCCTTTTGACATGGTGGCAGGATTGGTTCCTCCCATGGTCAGATGTAAGTGTAGAGCCTTTATGACTGGGTCAGATGTAAGTGCAAATCCCTTCTGACATGGTTGTAGGCGGGTCCTCCCATGGTTAGATGTAAGTGCAAAGTGTTTCTGACTGGGTCAGATGTAAGTGTGGAGCCCTTCTGACATGGTGGTAGGCGGGTCCTCCTATGGTTAGATATAAGTGCAGATCCTTTCTGACTGGGTCAGATGTAAGTGCAGAGCCTTTCTGACATGGTGGTAGGATGGGCCTCCCATGGTTAGATGTAAGTGCAGAGCCTTTCTGACATGGTGGCAGGTTGGGCCTCCCATGTTTAGATGTAATTGCAGAGCCTTTTCGACATGGTGGTAGGATGTGCCTCCCATGATCGGATGTAAGTGATAATCATTTTTGACATGATGAGGTCAGATGTGAGTGCTAGGCCTTTCTGACATGATGTGGTTAGATGTGAGTGTTGGACGAGCCTTTCTGACATGATGAGTTCAGATATGAGTACTGGGCCTTTCTGACATGATGAGGTCAGATGTGAGTGCTGGGTGTGCCTTTATGACATGGTGGTGGATGTGTTCCTCCCATGGTCAAATATAAGTTTTGGGCGGGCCTTTCTTACTAGGTCAGATATAAGTGATGAATAAGATGAAGACCTACGTGGAGGCTAGGGATACAACCAACATGAAAAAGGGCTATCTCTGTAGAACCTCATATGATGAGAAGAATTGAGAGATAGCACCATTTGATTGAGATAGTAGAAGCAGTGATGTTGATCCAGTGATGATCCGGCTTTGATGATGATCCAGCTTTAATGATGATCCAGTGATGATAATACAACTTTGATGGCGATCGAGTGATGATCCAAATTTGATAATGATCTAGTGATGATCCATATTTGATGATGATCTAGTGATGATCCAGCTTTGATGATGATCCAGAGAAGAATACTTGTGCTAATCAATTGTGTCAAGAGAATACCTTCCTAGTTAAGAGGGAGTGTTTATGTATTTGTAACTTCAAAATGTATTCACTTGTATATCTTATATTGTACCCCACTGTTCCTATTGGGAGAATCATTTTTATTTCATTGTACCCCGATGTTCCTATCGAGAGAGTCATTAATATAATAAAGTCATGTAAAGTCAACGAGTTTAACCCTTCCTTATAAGTCGAGGAAAAGTCCCCACAATTGAGTTAAGGTTAACCCTCCTTGTTGATCGGGGGGAAAAGTCCCCACAATTGAGGGGCACTAGGGTTATTAGACTCTCCTAGAGATGTTGGCCCTCGTAAGTAATTGTCAAGTCAGAAATTAGTATAAATAGAGAGTGACCCTCTCTATTTTACATATACACTCACTCAATTGGGGCGCATGAGTGAGAGAGGAAGAGCTCACACAAGTGATAAAGATAATAGCTTTTGGAGATCATCTTTCTGTCTTTGGGTTTTACTGCTGCCATTGGTGCTCATTCTATCTCTGAGGAAGTTGCGAATTTTTTTCCTTTATGGTTTCCTCGAGGAAAATTATTTGTGTCTCTTTTCTCTTGTAATTATTGCTGTGCATGTTATTATCTCAGATAATATCCTAAGATCATATTAATTAAATGATAAAAATCTAACATGTCACACCACACCATTTACAGAAACCCAAAAGGAAACATGATAATACAATTACGTTTTGAATGTTGTTGCATATAAATATAAATATATCAAACTGAAATTCCACACTGAACCAAAATAACTAAACTAAAAACATCTAATCCTACCAGTAACTCTGTAAGAAGGCGATCCATAGTCTTCGAACAGATATGCTGGAAAAATCTCACAAAATATACAATAGAGAAGTTCTAGAAATTCTTACTCCTTTATTAATTTATCAAGATGTAGTTACAGTCTCTCTGCTATAGTCTATTACAAATTGTAAACCCTTGTCTCTCCTTTCCCATGTGTAATTATACCAAAATGTGGAGGAGGATACCCAGAGAGTTTCAACTATCTTCATGGAAGAGTGTCTGAGATTCCTTTGTCAGCAGCTTGGACAGAATCCTTAAGCATGAAACAGACGCCAAATAGTAATTATTTCTAGATGCAACTAGTCGCTTTGTTGGAGACACCTGGAAATTCTGAGGCCTTATTTCAAACCAATGACAGATTAACATAGATAAAAGGTAAATTCCATAATCACAAGTAAAATCAAACATGAAACAAGATAAATAATGATGATTTATATCTTAAGTATTCATGCTTGTTTTTCGTGGGAAAGTAAGGATTCACCTGTAATCAGGAGCTAAAAATAGGGAAAAAGGTAAAACAAAGTAGGGTAAAAAGGGGTAATTTTAGAACCCAACAAAGAGCACCATCAATGAGTCCTACATTAGTTCATTTATTTTATGTAAGAATCACCCTAACTACCACTACAATAAGTAACTCAAGTTCCATGTCTTCCACATTTGTTTCCATAGAATAATCACTTCTTACTCTTGTAGCAATTTTGGTTGCAAAGAGACAATCTAGGTATCTCAAACGTTACTTATTATGATTTTGTACATCATTATTCGTCACAAATAAATGTATGGACTTATCAAGTAAATTTTTGGTGGAAGGATCTAAGGAAGTACGAGGAAGCATTTTTACAATCCATAAGTAATTTCTAGTTTTCTATATTTGGCATTAACAAATGCCAGAAATATTTTTTTATTAATGCTCCGTTTGTCTTTCATAAACATACTATCAAAGTTACAACTATTGGCATTGAGCTACATAAATATATTACAAAATATTTAAATGCATATCCATGTTTATCAATAACATGTGGCAATTGTCCCAAATCACTAAGCAATATAATTTACCTCCCTCCAAAATGAAGAGTATAATTTTGAGTAAATATATTTCTTCGAGTAAAATAAAATTTCATTTATCAAGATATAGTTTTCATGCTTTATCTATTCTTGTAAGATAATTAATCACAAACATCACAAATAACTTATATTTTTTAATGGTATATAAAATACATAATGGAATGTTATTCCAGATATGGTGACCATATACGAGCTAAAATAAGTTACAAGGGCTCTTTTCTAGAAACGTTTCAAGGGAATTTAATATCTCTAATGAAATAATACTTTCATATACTTATAGTTTCTTGGATTATTATGCGTGAGGGGTCACCTCTAGCTCTATAATATCCAAGGGTAATATCATATGTTTTTCTTTTGTTAACCATGATACTTTTAACTCCAAAAGTCAGTGCACACTCATTAGGAAGATGGAATTCAACTTTCACTTACGAGATATGAAATGAATTGCAATATTGGAAGTGTCTCTCAACACAAAATTAGTGCTCTGAATATGCATAAAATTATGATCTTTGTGTCCAAGTATCTCAAAATCATCTTAATTTATGAATTTATTCTTATACAATTAAAAAATGATATCCTACTCATGCTCCCTCAAATCTTTATGCACATTTTGAAATTTTCTTCTTCTTCATATTCAACAAGATCGATTGAGGGAAATGAATTACGATCAACATGGCAAGGTTTGTATCAAAATATTTTCGAATTATTTCCTTGTCAAATGTGCCATGGCCTGTATCTATCTAGAAATCATGAATGATATTTGACAATACTAACTCATACCAACAAAATTTTAGAAACTTTCCATGTTCGCAAGAAGAAACATAGATAAATTGTGGAAACACACATAAAATAAATGGATTCTAGAGGAGTAACAATTTATCCCCACATCGACATTTGTCATATAACCTTGATTTTGCAACATTTATCAATGGAAGGTGTTCCATATCCCCACATACCTTGGTATATGCATCAATAAGAGAATTATTATTGTTGGTTTTATATGTATAAAACTTTCATATCAACATTTAGAACCATAAATGGAAAAATACATTAAAAAAAGGAATCTATAGAAGAAAATGACATGTCCCTTGTAGAACCATGTCATTATTAATTTAATGGTTTCATTCAAATAACACATGTTGTAATACCCACACTTTTGACCCTTCAAATGTATTAAATTTGATCGTGTTAAATCATGTAAAAATGTTAGAATTAATTCCTAGTGTGATACTCAAGGCCAATGCCTATCTAGTGAATCAATATGATGTTAAGATTAATTAATAATACTCCTTTGACCACCATAGTCTCATTATCATTTCCCTGCTTAGGATTCTATTGCCACCTCATTAGTGTCATGGGGGACTCATCTGTGGCCCACCTAAAACTTAATTCGCCATTTTGCATGATTTTAGGAGCTCTAGAGGGAAATCTCTATAATTTAGGAACCCACAATGAGTCACGGGAGTCCAACCATCAATTTTCCCTAATCTGTTTTGAGTTATCCTCATATGGACATCAGTTAGTTAATCTCCAGTCAGTCTAGCACCCCATTTCCATGATTCAAGGAGGTTAGGCTCCTTTTACGACCTACCTTATTTAGTTGAATGAATGAGAATTGATTTAGTTGTCCTAAGGGAGATCTCATTGGTGATTTCCTCACTTTTAATTAGCACTAGAGTTATTCCAATTTGGTGAATTAAAATCTTACCGAGTGTATTCAAATTATTCATATTGTATGATCATTTGTATTAAAAATAGCTTAAATATATGGGATGTAATGTTATGCTAACCAATTTTGTATTTTGGTTGTTCAATTTTTCCATGAATTATTTTATCAGTGTATACTGAATTGTTCCTTCAACCTTATTTCACAAGTGAATTCATTCAGGCCTGAAAATCCCAAGATTTGATAAATTAAACATGGTATTTGAGTGAGTAATGAGGCCAACTTCAATCCTCAAAAACTTCCATTGATGCATTAGAAGCAATTGGGTTCCACATAATTCCTGGTATTCTTGCCTTGCTCCCTTTGGATTTAGTCCAGAGAAGTATAGCCAGGTGTGATGCACTAAGAGAAAGTGCACATGTCAAAGTGGAGAGTGTTTGATTTTTTTTTTACTTTGAAATGAAGTGTTTTTGTAGGAAAATTGAAGAATTTTGAATATTTGTGCTAATCGTTGAAGCTTAAAGATGGAGAATTCAACCTCCTTGACCCCCAGGATTATCACGCCCTTAAACTATCTTTATTGGAGGGATGATATGTAGATAATATTGCACAAAAGGGTATGTACATGGTTCCATGGGCAAGGAGGTCAAACCTAGAATCCTCTTGAGAAGTCGAAGTATCCGAACAAGATGGACGAAGGATTTGATTTCATGTGCATTCATATCTCTAGGGATTTACTCTTCCATATTTATCGACTGAAAAGTCCAAAGGAAGTATGGGAGAATATTGAATCCTTGTTATGAAATCAGGATGAGCTAAGAGGCCATATTCTAGAGAACGATTTGATTGCTCTGTAGCCCAACAACTTCAAAACTATCCAACAATTATTCTCTAAATTCAAATCCCTTGGCATGCAATGCAAGCAGCGTGGGATTAACAAGAAGGATGAGCAATTGGTTCTCTCAATTCTAAGCAGCATTGTCCCAGAATTATCAGCATTCGTATCTAGCCTTCACTTTGAGATACTGAAATTTCCTAATTGGAAAATTCCATCCCTTGATGCCTTCACATAATCTCTTATTCAAGAACAATTTTAGCCGATACATATAGGAGCTCTCAAAGCCTCCAAGAATCAAGCTCTCTTAGCTCAGGAGACTAAGAATGTGCAAGAAAAGGGGAAGTAGAAAGAAAAATAGAAGAATAACATTGATTTCAAGCATAAGGATAAGTAGAATCCTTCAGAAGGAGCCTTGGGTTACAACAAGTACAAGAACACGATGATCCAAGCTGCGCCAAGGTGCATGTTGAGGATAACAGTCGACTAAATGAATCGAGTACTGTTATGGAGGAAGCATATAAAAAAGAACAAGTAAAGTAGGAATAAACTAGGGTCGATAAAAAATATACGAACATATAGTATGAAATGATTCAAACCAATTTATTACTTATTCTCGATGAAAGATGGAGGAATCAAAATATTTTATATTACATTAGTGTAAATGTTTATATAGGATGTTGAGATGCTTGAGTGACTGCCCGTTAATTTCAGTTACAAAATAATTTATAATGATTCAGAAGTTCAACCATCACAGACGACTAGAATACAGAGGCATTCTGTTGATGTTCGACAGTCATCATCAATGCATGTGATTATGTTGTATGTCGAGCATGAAAATTGTCAATATTGGTTGTGCTTAGGTTCAGACTTGGTCAAGCCTGTTAGATTTTTATCATTTAAGCAATATGATCTTAGGATATTATCTGAGAGAATAACATGCACATCAATCAACACAAGAGACAAGAGACACAAAGAATTTTCCTCAGGGAAACCATAAAGGAGAAAACCCCGTAACTTCCTTAGAGATAGAATGACCACCAATGGTAGTAGCAAAACCCAAAAAATAGAAAAGATGATCTCCATAGCTTGTTCTCTCTCTCACACTTGAGAGAGCTTCTCCTCTCTCACTCATGCGTCCCAGTGAGTGAGTGTGTGTGTAATAAATAGAGTGGCTCATTCTCCATTTATATTCTTTTGTTCACTTAATGTCCACTTCAACATGTCTGCCCCACTTAAACATTACTTACTAGGGCCGACATCTCTAGGAGAGTCTAATAACCCTAGCGCCCCACAACTGTGGGGAATTTTCCCCTCCGATCAACAAGGAGGGTTAACCTTAACAAAATGGTGGGGACTATTTCCCCGACTTACAATAACTCAACTAGAGACAACTTCTCTAGGATAGTCTAATAACCCTAGGGCCCCATAACTGTGGGGAATTTAACCCTTGATCAATAAGGAGGGTTACCCTCTATGACTTTACATGAATTTTTTACATTATTGAATCTCTGGATAGGAACATCGGGATATGACATGACTCAATTACATTACTGATGCTTCCCGAAATAAACATTGGGGTACAATACATAAAATATACAAGTGAAGACATTCCAAAGTTACAAATACATCAACACTCCCTCTTAAATAGGAAGGTATTATCTTGACACAATTTATCAGCAGAAGTCTTCTTCTCTGTATCATCTGGATCATCACCGGATCATCATTGAAACTGGATCATCACTGGATCATCATCATCATCATTGCCTCTGCTATCTCAATCAAATGGTTCTATCTCTTCATTCTTCTCGTCACAGGAAGTTCTACAGAGCCAGCCCTTTTCATGTTGGTTGTAGGCCTAGCCTCCATGTAGGTCTTCTTCAGTGCTTATATATGACCCTAAGTCAAAATGGCTTGCCCAGCACTTACATCTGACCATGAGAGGAACACATCCAACACCATGTCAGAAAGGAACTCCCAACACTCACATCTGACCATGGGAGGAACACATCGAAGAACCATGTGATAAAGGCCCAACACTTACATTCACCAGCATGATAGGACACTACTATCATCTGTGAAAAGGCACAACACTTACAATCACCAGCATGGTAGGACACACCTACTACCATATGTGAAAAGGCACAACACTTACAATCACCACCATGGTAGGATACACCTACTACCATCTGTGAAAAGGCACAACACTCACAACCACTAGTATGATAGGAAACACCTACTATCATCTATGGAAAGGCTCAACACTTACAACCACCAGCATGATAGGACACACCTACTATCATATGTGGAAAGGCACATCACTTACAATCACCATCATGGTAGGACACACCTACTATCATCTGTGAAGAGGATCTACACTTACATATGATCATGTGGGAGCCAATCCCAGAGTCACATCAAAATGGTTCTGCACTTATATATGATCATGTGGTAACCAATCCCACAGTCACATCAGAATGGATCTCAACCCTAGGCTGAGGATTCCTGGTAACTGACCAGGTACCTCCATTCTCCCAGAGAATGGTCTCTCAGCACTAAGCTGAGTATTCCTGGTAACTGACCAGGTTCCTCCATTCAAAGAATGGCCTTCAACACTTATATTTCATCATGTTGGAACACATTCCTCAATCACATCATAATGGCCCTCAACTCTAGGCTGAGTATTCCTGGTAATTGACCAGATGCCTCCATTCAGAGAATGGAATTTAGCGCTTATATCTGATCATGTGAGAACACATCTCACAGTCACCTCAGAATGGCTCGGCACTCACATCTTACCATGGAAGGAACCAATCCTCTCAACATGATAGAATGGCTCAGCCCTTATATCTAACCATGGAAGGAACCAATCCTCTCACCATGTCAGAATGGCTCACAGACTCATCACTTCCCCTTGGAGGGAACCTCGATCTGGAGAACACCAAGCTTCTCCCTGAAGTAATCAAACTTCACTCTGGCCAATGGCTTAGTCAACACATCATCTATCTGTTCATCTGTCGCAACATACTAGAGCTTCATTGCTCCTCTCTGCACCATATACATGATATAGTGATATTTGATCTCAATATGCTTCGACTTGTTATGGAACACTGGGTTCTCTGACAACTTCACACAACTCTGGTTGTCGCAATATATACAAGTAGCATCTAACTGAAGATCAAATAAATCAGACAGTAGCTTCCTCAACCATACTGCCTCACAACTAGTTGAACAAGCTGCGACATACTTTGCTTCATCTGTACTCAGTTCCACGCAAGACTGTTTCCTACTAAACCAAGAGATCACACCTGATCCCATACTGAAGTAGCACCCTGAGGTGCTATTCCTATCGATGGCACTACTTTCCCAATATGAATCAACATAACCTTCTAGGTTGATATTCTGATTCGCCTCATACTTGAGTCCATAATCAACTGTACCCATTAGGTACCTCAAAATATGCTTTGCAGCAAACATTTTTCGGATCTGTCAGGAACTGGCTCAAGGTGTTCACAGCAAAGCAAACATCCAGTCTCGTATTCGCCACATACATCAAGGGACAACTCATTTGACGATACATCGTGGCATCAACCGTCTCTGATGAAGCAACACTCAATAGATTCAAGTTCGATGCCATAGGTGTTGTCATGGCCTTGCAGTCCATCGTCCTAAACCTCTTCTGAATATCTACTGCATACTTCCCTTGTCCCATGGATATTCCATCCGCATTCTGCCACACCCCCATGCCTAAAAAGTAGTGCATCATATCCAATTCCTTGTATCCCATGATGTTTCCATCTACTGCATTATGGAACTGCAAACTTCCCTTCAGGTCTCGATACTCCATCCTAGATATCATTCTTCATTTTGGATTATTAGAGTGAATCTTGAACTGTCGTCACTTGTTCTTCGGAACAAGTCTCATCCTTCTTTTCTTGTAGGAGATTGTATGTGAAATTTCCTACAAGTCAAATGCACCAATTGTATGATTAGAAACATTTCATAATGCATATTCATAATTTTAAATTCTTATGCATAAAGATATAATCATGCAACTATTTTAGCCAATAAAACATTCATCCATATCTCATGGAGACTTTCTAGATGCCTTCCATCTCTACCAGGACAACATTGAGATTGTGCACTAATCCAATCTGTCAGCAAAGAGGTTTCATTCTAGATAAGTAGCAATGGAGAGTTGTATAGCACCATGAGCTACTTACCAATCACATGCATATTAGTAGTATACTATCATTAATGCAAACATTATATCATGCATAATTCATCAACTGAATATAAACAAGTGCATAACAAAACAATATCATGAAATGACAATTGAATACTTATCTTTATTTGTTTCGTGGGTAGACTCCTTTTAGCTTCATCATCTTCTTCATTCATAATAGCATCATTTCTTATCCAAATGCTCCAAATGGATAAGAGGCTCTTCAAGAGTTGAGTTCTTCATATTCCTCATCACTTGAGGTATCTTCTTTGAATCGTGAAATCTTGATCTTTAGTTGCTCCCATCTTCTTTTCTCTTATTATGAGTCGAGCTTCTTCTTGTTTGTGCTCTTCCAAGAGTCTGTTGAAAGTAATCACTTCCTTTTGGAACACATTCCTCGAATGAATGAATCCCATGATCCTAGGAGGCCATTCAAGGTGGTTATCACCACTTCTACATTCTCCACTTCTTCTTTTGCCGCTTCAAGTTGTTCTTTGATTTGAGAGACCCTTGTAAAGTATGACTATATGGTCTCTGCATTCTAGATATTCTCATTCTTCAACTGGTTTCTCGAAGTCATCTTTTGATTTATGTTCTTCTCTTTAAATAGCTTGGTCAAGGAATCAAACATCTCTTTCGGTGTCTTTAGGGAAGACACTTAGGGTATAAGGTGATTCTTGATTGAATCAGCAATCATCTTCTTGGCCTTAACCAAGTTCTTCTTGTGTAAGTCTTTTGGCCTCATCTCCCTCTACAAATGGAACTTCTTTACTTATGTAGGTGTCCAATTCATTTCCTTCAAGAACTAGTGACATCCTATACTTCCATGCTTGCAATTTGTCAGCCTCACCAAGCTTTTCATCAAGTTGATGTGATAGATCACTTTTGAAATGAGAACCTCAAATCAAAATAGCAAAAGATTAGATCTTACCGATTTGAGGTGTCTGTCCTGGTTTCGGGGCTGGTTGATCTAGAGTTTGTCAGAGAAACCCTAATTTTGAAAACTTGGAATCTTTTAGATATGATTGGATAGAGAGATAGAACTCTTCAAGTTGAGCTGTTCAATGTACTCATTTTATGAAAATAGTGGAGGGAAGCTCTCGGAACAGGAAGCCCTAGTTTTCCAATTTCTTATGCAGAAATTCCTGACACTATTTCTGAGGTATCTTCGCAATTACTACTCCTTTTTCTCTGAAACTTACCACTGAGGTATCCTTTCCTGTCCATGTTCCAATACCATAGGTTTCATCAGAATTGGTTTCACCAATTGGTACTTATGAGTGGTGTCCCAAGGTGACATGTTTTAGGAATTTTCCCAATAGTGAAGTTGTATAGACTTACACGTGTCATTGTTTCATCTTCTAGGTATGAAACTTATACCATAGAACATACATTCTGTGCCATTTTTGGAACATCTTGAGAAATTTCATTTGGACCTTCGTAGCCCGAGATATAGCAATTTTCCCCAGGTGTTCTGTTTAGGGATGAATCCTGGAAGAGGTTGGAACCCTAACTTGGAGGAATCATATCTCCTATAATATAGCGAATATGACGCTGAAAATTGGATACAGTGTACATCAGGATGTTATATTGGATGTGTGAAAGTTTTGGCCCCATAATACTTCTGTAATCTAGAGATATAGTGAATTTACCAAACCTTATCATTTTTAGTATCTAGGGTTTTTCCAGCTCGGGGTCAAACTAGGGTTTGACTTTCCCAGACTTACACCCAACCAAAATTCTTGGCCTAGGTCTCTAAAATTTGATTTTGATGAGGAGAGAAATCCTATGTTGAGCTCACTCAAAAATTCTTCTTCTGTAAAAATCCCTAATTTCCCGCACCAAAAACTGAAAATGCCCAGAATCGAATTCTGCTTCAACAGAAAGACGCGCCCTTCAATGGAGAATTTGCCTAGCATACTTTTGCTGATGGATTATGGAGAGAGACCCAAGAAGTAAGAATCCATAGCTTCTATAGCTGCATAATGTCTTCTTCTCAGGTTAGCTCTGACACTATATTAGATTTTTATCATTTAAGCAATATGATCTTAGGATCTTATCTGAGAGAATAACATGCACAGCAATAAATACAAGAGACATGAGACACAAAGAATTTTCCTTGGGGAAAACAGAAAGGAGAAAACCCCACAACTTCCTCAGATATAGAATGAGCACCAATGGCAGCAGTAAAACCTGAAAATAGAAAAGATGATCTCCATAGCGTGTTCTCTCTCTCACACTTGAGAGAGCTTCTCCTCTCTCACTCATGCACCCCAGTGAGTGTGTGTGTGTGTGATAAATAGAGAGGATCACTATCTATTTATATCCTTTCATTCTCTTAATTTCCACTTCAACATGTTGTTGAGGCCTGGAAATTCGCAGGCAGCAACAGTAAGGGATTCTCCCCAATCAACGTTCCCAACTAGCCCGTTGACTGTTTGGAATAGGGAATCCATCCGGTTTGCGGTCTGGCTACCGTAGATCGAGAAACGAAAACTGAAGCTTTACCGGTTGCGGCCCGGCCCACCGAGTTTTTGTATTTTGACTTAAAGAAATGATATGCAAGTGCCTAACTAAATGCAGGGGGTCAAGATGCAGGGAGCGGTCACAACATGATGCGCAGGTTCTTACCTCTCGTCTTGTGCTCGCAAGCAACCAAACCAGATACAAAAAGAAATAAACTAACTATCTAAACTATCCCTAAGGAGCAAGGTTATCATTTTGGATGAGCAATACATTTTCACATACATTAACAGGAATCACAGATAGCTGATACTTCTTCTAAAGCACATGAACACTTACAGATATTTAAATAACTGGATAGCCGATCATTTTATGACAACATTTATTGCTCACAGTGAAAAATATCCCAAAAACTACTGAAGAACATTTAACCAGAACATAGGTTCAGAACATTAAATACTCTTACAGTAAATGAAAACACAGCTGAAAACGAAATAGTTTCTCTTCAACATTATTCATTGAGTTGCACTGATACATTCCACTTTTCACTCTCTCCGATAGACAAATTTGCAGTTTCCTTTGCAAAACGAAGTAGTTCCTCTTACAAGAAAACATTTACAAAATTTTTCCAGGGGAAAAAGCCCCCTTTTTCGTTCCTACTTCTAAATATTTAAACTAGAGCTGTTGCCCCTTGGGCAGCCTTCCAGCGTGTCACTTTTCAATTTCTTCAACGCTTCATATTCCGATCTTTTGTCATCATGTGATCATGAAACACTTGGTAACTGATCCGTCTCTGGGAACATGCCTTTACAGCTCCGGACTTCGTCCCCCATTCGCCTCATTTCAGTCATACCTCCGCCAAATGGGTTAGTCTTTCTTTTCATCGTGACAGATTGACCGGTCGCCTGGAAACTGCCTGCATTCAATTTAAGAGCATGATTTAAACAACAAATATTATCAATTAACCATCATTCCACAAGGAAATGGCCAAGCGAACCACATCCGGGCCTGGCAATATTCTATGGTTGCCGGCGGGAAAAACAAGTTGGCAGTCAGAAAGAAATGAGTTCGGGAGCCCGGAGGAACAGCCAGCCGCAATGTCGGGTGGGACTCAAGTCGCAGCCAAGCAAATGCGGGCGGGATAGGCCACAAATCGGACGTCGAACGGTTTTAGTTTCGGACATCAGAAGACTCTAGGAGCCGCAACGACGGAGGAGGAGAGTTAGAGGATACGCGGAGCGGATGGGAAAACTCAGTCGGACGTCGGATGACACTCAGATTGGGAGCTGACTATCTCTTCCCAGCCGTAATGGCGGGAGAGAAGAAGCTACGGACAAGCGATTTATAGTTAACATAAATCGGGCACCGGATGGTTTTAGGAAATCGGACGCTGGAACGATCTGGGAGCCGCAACAGTGGTGGAAGAGAAACTCACAACTTCCGACCTGAAACTAAAAGGGAGCTGATTACAGAAAAAGCAAGTATTCAAGCAGTTTTAATTATCAGGCACAGGCAGGTTCGTTCTTTCCATGAAGAGACAACTCTGAAGAGCAAAGATCTCCCCTTTTTCGACCAGCAGACCAGGCATCCATGACTCAAACCAAAACTGAACGAGGAAAACATAAACCGACTAGCATTCATATTCGAAGTAAAACAAAAAACAAATATGCCTGAGAGGCTCAAGCCTTTAACGATCAAACCAAGTAAAATGATGAGGAGGGGCCCAGAGTTTAAGTAAAAATAAATTCGGGGAGAACGGCTGCGGCAGCAACACATGTTGGCCCCACTTAACCATTGCTTACTAGGGTTGAAATCTCTAGGAGAGTCTAATAACCCTAGTGCCCCACAACTATGGGAATTTTGCCCCTCCGATGAACAAGGAGGGTTAACCTTAACACAATGGTGGGGACTATTGCCCCGACTTACAATAACTCAGCTAGGGCCAACTTCTCTAGGATAGTCTAATAACCCTAGGGCCCCATAACTACAGGGACTTTAACCCTTTATCAATAAGGATGGTTACCCTCTATGACTTTACATGACTTGTTTACATTATTGAATCTCCTGATAGGAACATCGGGCTATGACGTGACTCAATTACATTACCAATGCTTCCCAGAATAAACATCAGGGTACAATACATAAAATATACAAGTGAATACATTCCAAAGTTACAAATACATCAACAAAGTCGTGAAACATGTCGAAGCAGTCAGAGTAGTCTAAGTAGTCGAAGTGCTATAATTTTTTGATGTTTGGAAACCTACCAACTGCTGGTTGGATCATTCCTCCTTCCTTAAGTAACAATGGTCTCCATTTTGTATTCATTTAGGTAAGGAAACTTGTTGGATAATTCGGTAGCAGCGTACCATTTACCTTACATGGGAAGTTGTCCAACTTTAGCCACTTGAAATAAGGGAATGGAGTTCGTCCTTGTATGGCGTAGGAGGCATCCCACAATTGTGTCGCAAATAAGAGGTTCCTAAACATTTGGGTGGATATCTTTCAGTTCTATTTTCTGCAAGTCGTTTTGTTCTAACAATGGTGCTTTGTTCTAACAATGGTGCATGGTATGCTCGAAGTAGATCTATATTGAATACTAAATGTAGGCCAAGGCATGCAGGAATGTTGAGCTCAAAATAGTTTTCTCTAATATGTTTAAGGATACTATATGGACCATATCGCAAATTTTTCATCTCTATGTATGGACCAATAAAGCGCTCCAGTAGTCAGAAGGTTGCAGAACTTTGACAAAGTATAACACTTCGATTGCTTCAACTACTCTAACTTATTTGGCATGTTTCATGATTTCGACAATTCTGAACCTCGACACAACCAATCTTGATAGGTTTCATGCTCGACAAAGAGCATAGTCACATGCATTGACAACGACTGTCAAACATCGACATAATGCCTCTGTATTCTAGTCGTCTACGATGGTTGGACTTCTGAACCGTTATAACTTCTTTTGTAACTAACCATAAGGGGTAGTCACCTAAGTGTCTCAGCATCCTATATAATCATGTACACTAATGTAATATACGATATTCTGATTCCTCCATCTTTCATGGAGAAGAAGTAATAAATTGGTTTGAATTATTTCATATTTTCTATCAACTCTAGTCTATTCCTGCTTTACCATTTCTTTTTTATATGCTTCTGCCATAGAAGTACTTGATTCATTTAGTTGAATGTTGTCCCTAGTGTGCACCTGGGCGTGGATTGGATCACAAGAAGTTTGACAACACTAAGTGTTCTCATTGCAAGAGAGGGAATCATCCATAGAATCCATGTATGAAGAAAACCATATACCAGATGTCTAGACTCCTTGAAGAAAACAACATTTCCCTTCCTAAAGGAGAAAATAAGTTTGATGTTGGAGGTAACACCAAAGACCATCATAGATTCCATGCTCTGAAGGAAGGATTTTCTTAGTCACAATCTTTTCTCATTGATCATGGAACCTCCAACCACATGGTTTTCTCTAAAGAATCATTCTCTTCTCTACATCTCTGTGGAAGACCAAACATCCACATGGACTGTTCAAGAATGTGATCTATGTCCCTTCCCTAGTATAAACTTTGTTGTCTATATACCAGATGACTCATACTATATCACCGAAGTGAATCACATCTGATCCGGACATAATGGATATATTACTGGGAATTGATAGCGAAAGGAGTCGCTAATAATTCTTTGAATGCATATGATTTTTCAATTTCTTCCTAATTCATATCATAGTGTCTTATTGACTCATGCCAATTACACAAGCATGTTTTAGCATGAAATATTCGACCACTTGAACTTCAAGTATCTCTAGCAGTTGCACAATGAAAATATTGTTCAGGGATTGTCTCTCATCAAATCCTCTAAAGGTGTATGCAATGGTTGCTTGGTAGGTAAGCATCTAGAGCGAATGTATTAGGTTGGGAAGGAAAGAAGAGTTTCCTCCAAAATCGAATTGATTCATAGTGATGTCTCAGAACCAATGCTTACATCATCCATGAATGGATCTAGATACTTTATTACATCCATTGATGATTTTTCAAGGTATTTTTGGATCTACTTTCTGAATTACAAGTCTGAGGTGTTGAGACCTTTAAAATTTTCAAATCCTTAGCTTAGAACACCCTTGGGAAAAATATCAAAGCACTCAGATTTGGTAATGGAGGAGAGTATGTTAAAAGATAATTACAACATATGTGTGCTTTAATAGGTGTTCAAATGCAAGACTCAATCCCATACACACCACAACAAAATGGTGCAGCTGAGAGGAAGAACAAATCCTTGAAAAATATTGCTGCATGCCTGCTTGAAGAAAGAAATATTCCTCTATATATTGGGATAAAGCAGTAAACTATGCTTCGTACATCTAGAATAAAGTGCCTCACAATCCAGTGATTGCAGTCACTCCTTTCAAAGCATTGATGGGACATAACCCCATTGTCTCACATCTGAGAGTTTTTGGGTCCAAAGCATGGGCCATAATTACCACTAACAAGAGGAAATCCTTCCAATGTCATAGTAGTGAATGCATACTACTAGGATAGGAAGATGATGCAATGCCATAAAAAATGATGGAGATTGCAACCAAAAAGTGCTTCATAGAGAACAATGTTCAATTTGAAAAATATTAGGTGCACGATCCACAACCAGCTGAAGAAGAAGAAGGGATAATTACTCATTCATTTCCATTTTGAAATGATGATGTCTTAACTAATATTTCAGATTCAAAATATGAGGATCAAAATGATCAAGATCTTGATATTGATAATGAACCTCAAGTAGATCCAGATCTACATCTAGCACCAGATCCTAGTCAAAGGCCTAAATGGACCCAAAAACTCATTAAATAAATTGGGAATAGTGCTTGGGATCTAGATGACAAAAGAAGGACATAATATTAGTATCAGGATGAAAATATTGCACTCTTCCATACAGATCCACTTCCTCCAGAGAGATGCTTCATGATGATAGGGTTAGATCAACAATCCTATAAGGAAGATTTCCATGATCTAAGATGGTAGACAACTATGGATGATGATTTTTATTCGCTACAAGAAAAACACACTTGAAGGCTTGTCTCCTTACCTCTCAGGATAAATCTAGTTCAATGCAAATGGATCTACAAGACTAAGCTAGCAGCTGATGGAACCACTGTTGGCAAATTTGGGTTATAGTTTTCATTGATGTGAAAGGTTTTCACGAATGAAAAAGGAATAACCAGTGGATATGATGGCAAGGCAAACTCAGTAAAATACTAAGGTAGTAATAACATGGAACCATGATGAGGAGACATAGTTATCTGCGTGAGATCCGATGAATGAGGATCAATTTTGTATAATCCACAAAGACAAAATGCAGATCTGCATTAGTTATAGAATGGATGGTCAGGGAGTGACCCGCACTAGATTTGACAGTGAAGATCAAGTTTACATAAGTTAGGAAAAAATCCAAAGTTACACAAAAGATCAAGATGGACGGTCAGGGGTAAACCCGTAAGTAAATCAACGGTCCAGGAAAATGCGGAAACAAAGTTGCGGAAGTCCAAAATAGGAAAGTGTGATTCTGCATCCTACATCCCACAATCCACAAGATCAATGGTCAGGAAAGAGTTCGCAAAATATCAACGGTGCAGAAGAAAAATTGCGGAAAGGAGCTTGTGAAAAGTTGAAATGTTACGTTTTCGCATCCCGCATCCCACAATCTAGAGAGATCAAACGACTGAAGTTAGTTTTGCTAAAAGAAATCAACGGTGTGGAAGAATCTTACAGAAAGGAGTTTGCAGAAAGGAAAAAGTGGAGAGTTGAAATCCCACATCCCGCATCCCGCAATATGGAGATCGAAGGTCAGGAGAACGTCCAACAAAGATCAATGATGGGAAAGCAGTGAAACAAAATCTTGGAGCGGAAAGACGATTTTAAGGCAGAAATCGATGGTTAGATCGACGGTATAGATTGAATTAGAGATAGGATCAACGAATTTGATTGGATAAGGAATTTGATCCCACGGAAATAAGTTTGGCAATGCAAAAGCACCTACAAACGTTGGACAAAGGTGGGGAAATGGTTTCCAAGATGCGGAAAAAATCTCTGAGGTGCAGGATCAATGGAAGAATGTGAAAGGACATTCTGAAATGTGTGATATTTAGATCTGAAGGGAGCAACAATAAAATTTGTGTTTGTTCATATTGAAGAGATGTGACTATTGAAATAATCTTAAACGCTGAGAAGTATTTAAGCAGCGACCTGAGTAAGAAGGAAATAGTCTCTGCAGTTCGAATTGCATGATCAAAATAAGAGACTAGTGGGTGTGACAGAATTCTATGGGAGATAAATCATGAGAAACATATCAGGGTGGTAGGGTGGAGCTAGGGAAGACAACAGGCCTACAGGGGGTTGTTGCCTCCTTTCAGTTGTAGCTGAAAAACTAGCGGGTCGTAGCTTCCTTCCAATTGGCATTGGTAAATAGGGTGTTGTAGAATCCTTTCAGTCATAGCTGATAAACCAGGGGGTCATAGCCTCCTTCCAATTGGTATTGATAAATAGGGTGTTGTAGCATTCTTTTAGTCGTAGCTTATAAACCAGGGGGTCATAGCCTCCTTCCAATTGGAATTGGTAAATAGGATGTTGTAGCATCCTTTCAGTCATAACTGATAAACTAGGAGGTCATATCCTCCTTCCAATTTGTATTGGTAAACATGGTGTAATACCATCCTTTTCTGTAGCAGTAGGAAGAACTATTTGTAAATAACAATTTTGCAGTAATAGGACGTATTGGTGGTTTACCCTATTGGGATTCCATGTTAAAATTGTGTTTTGTGTATTCTTGTTGTTATGTATTTCTAATGATAGATTTAAAAGTGGTTAAAATAATAAAAATATAACAATACTGATTCACCACCCCTCTCAGTATTGACCAATAAAACAACAATTGGTATCAGAGCGGGTTCCTTCAGCGTAGTTTAACCACTACAAGGTAGATCTTTTATGAAAACCACTATGGATCAGCAAGAAGGCATGGCTACTAACATAACTCCACTATTTACCGGAGAATACTATGCATATTGGAGTGTAAGAATGAGATTCCATCTGATGTTGCTTGGATGGAAGGTTTGGGAATCAACTGAAAAAGAACATAACATAGGAAACCAATACCCTACATACAGAGTTGAACTAGGTGAATATCAAGGTAATTCCAAAGCCTTAAATGCAACCTTGAATGCATTAAAAATCACTGTGTTTACTAAGGTTATGCAATGCACTTCTACCAAACAAGCATGGGATAAGTTGAATATTATCTATGAACAAGCATCTAAGGTCAAAGAGTCCAAACTATAGACATATAAAGTTCAATTTGAAAGCCTCAAAATGAGAGAAGAAGAAAACATTGGGGAATACCTTCTTTGTGTAGATGAGGTGGTTAATGCTATTAGAGATCTTGGGGGGAATTGAAAGAAAAAGAAGTGGTAAGAAAGGTACTAATAACTTTACCAATGATATATGAGTCAAAGGTTTCCACCCTAGAGGAACGAGATGACCTTAAAAAGGTGACAGAGATGAGCTGCATGGAATTCTCACTACATATGAGATGAGAACTGGACATCATAAAAACTTGAAGAAAGAAGTAGCATTTAATGACACTTCCAAAAATCAATCAGAAAATCTAGATGATGAGGAATCCCTCTTTATAAGTAGACTTGACAAAGGCATTGGGAAATACAAAGGTAAACTACCTTTGAAATGTTTCAAGTGTGGCAGGATTGGACATTTTCCCGTAAGTGTCCCTACCCAAAACATGAACTGAGTGAGCATGAAGAATCAACTTTTGTCAATAGGGTAGAAAGAAGTATAAAGAGAAAAAGAAGAACTTCTATTCCAAGGAAGAAAGTGAATATGAGGAAATGAGTGAAGATAATGAAATCCTGTTTTTAGGAACAACAAACTCAGATGAGGAATCAAAAGTGGACATAGAAGCTGAATACATGGCTGATGTAGATGAAATTGAAAGATGTAGGAATTTTTTTTTTTGAAAGAGAAACTATCTAAATACCAAGAAGAGACACATCATATTATTACTGATTTGAGAAACCAACTTCAAGAGGCCAAGAAGAGTGAGGAAGATCTAGTAGTTCTTCTTAGGAAGAGGATTCAATATTCTGAAAAACTTGAGAAAGAAATTGCTCAACTTAGAGAAGGGGTTGATGAAAAATTCATCAAATCTAAGTTTAAAAACAACTCAAGGATTATCGATGACATTCTGAATAGTCAAAGATCATCCAGTGACAGATCCGGTTTAGGGTTCGTTAAAGAAAATAAGCCAGAGAGTTTCCCACTCACTAATTAGAGAGGAAGTAAAAAGAACTATGTTGAAGTACTAATGGATCCTGTTCAAAAGAAAAAATTAAAAGAATATGATTTATTTTTTCATGACAAAGCTGGAACTCATGAGGAGCTTAAGAGACAAGTAATAAATAGAAATCGGAAAATATTTCTAGGTCATTATTATTCCTGTAATAACTTTGGTCATAAAGCCCTGAAATGCAAGGCTTATTAAAAAGTTCATGAGTACAAGAAAGATGAAATTAAAAAGCCGAAGGTAAGGAATCATAACCAGTTTGGACGTCTGCAAAGGTTTGATATAGAGTGTTACAAATGCAGTAACTTTGGACACTTGGCTAGGAATTGTAAACTGAAGTGTGATGCTCCACTAGAAATTCAGACACAATGGAAGAAAATGGTTGTTAGGAAACAAAGAGACCAAACACCTTCTGTGGATAAAGAAAAATTTCATGGTTATTGTCATTACTGTCATAAGTTTGGTCACAAGGTAGCTGACTCAAGAGTCAGAGGAGAAAATCAAAGGATGAAAAGGGAACAAGACACCAACACAGAGCATGGTGAAGGACAAGTAAATAGTACACCTCCTGAAAAGGTGTGGATGAAATAATTAGAAGCTTCAGAAGAAATGCAACTTTCATTCATTATTGAAGTCTCAATAGTTGATGTTGAGAATAATGAGGTCATAGATAAAAATGCCATTCATCATGAGGGAAAGCTACTTAGTGATATAAAAAAAGTACACCGATAAAGATGAAGGGGATAAAGAAGGATGTAGTGATGACTGTGGGATCCTTTTCTAAAAAGGTCTCTCGTGATTTAAAGAAAAACCTAAAAAATAATATTAGAAGGGATCTTATACTCAGAGGGAGTTAAAGTCGGAAAAATCCAATTGGTATGTAAGGAAAAAATTCAATTGGTATCTAATGTTGAAGTATAGTGAAAGCTATCTTCTTCAATGATGATGGGTGATCAAGGATGGTGTATGCATGACATAAGAGAAACTATGAAGTAACGCGAGAACAAGAAAATGTGAGAGTCATGAATACCATGATATATGCAATCAAATTGAAAATAAAGATGATTATGTTCACTTAGCATTTGAATTCATGACACATAAAAATTGTTGATAGTAGAAGAAAACTCAAATCTAAAAGAAATAAAAAATTTAGTCTATTGAGAAGGTAGTAGGATGAGTTAAACATTGATAAAGGAAAAGATTGAGGTTATGAGTCTTTGTGTCTGAAATAGTGAGAATAGAGAAACTATGTAATAAACTAAAGTAATATCTGTGTTGAGGATCTTAAGTTATGGGTCTCTAGAAAGTTGATAATATAAAAATAAAACCAAAATATTCCAACAGTATATGCCAGGTTTTTATATGAATATCTAAATCCACAACCTTAAGGAATTCAGGTAAAATCAAAAGCCCGTTAACTTGCAGGAAGAATAGACCATTAGATATGGCAACAGGAACAGAGTTTAAAAAAAAGGAAACATGTATCCTAGAACAAAAAATGGAAGAGTGTTGAAAAAAAGATGAGTGTAGACTCTGTCACAAAAATGTTGACAAAGGAGAAGACTCTACTGTGACAAGGGGAGTCCATGGATCTATAAGTTAAGCTATCATCCAAGAACCTGTTGCAAGAAAGGAAGTGTTAAGATAAATGATAATACAATGATTAAATAACACATTTCAGTTAACAAAGGGGAGATATGATGAAAGTGGGAGTTGTTAGAAAGTGGAAAAACATGAAATCCTATATAAAAATAAGTACAACATGGGCATAACAGGTTATCTGTTGTCATTGTTGTCAAATGGGGAGAATGTTTAGAGGTTGCCATCAATGCCAAAGGGGGAGATTATTGGAAAATTTGGGTTATCGTTTTCATTGATGTCAAAGGTGTTCACGAGTGACAAAGGACTAACCAGTGGATATGATGGCAGGACAAACTCAACAAAAGACGAAGGTAGTGATGACATGGCATGATGATGAGGCGACAGAGTTATCTGCATGAGATCCGATGAATGAGGATCCGTTTTTGTATAATTCGCAAAGACAGAATGCATATCTGCATTAGTTCTAGAATATATGGTTAGGGAGAGAACCGCACTAGGTCTGACGGTGAAGATCAAGTTTACATAAGTTAGGTGGAAAATACAATGTTCCACAAAAGATCAAGATGCACGGTCAAGGGTAAACCCACAAGGAAATCAACGGTCCAGGAAAATGCAGAAACAAAGTTACGGAAGTCCAAAATAGAAAAGTGTGGTTCCACATTCTGCATCCAGCAATATGCAAGATCAACAGTAAGGAAAGGATCTGCAAGATATAGACGGTGCGGAAGAAAAATTGCGGAAAGGAGATTACAGAAAGTTGAAATGTTACGTTTCTGCATCCTGGAAGTTGCATCTTGCATCCTGCATTCTAGAGAGATCGGATGGCTAAAGTTAGTTCCTCTAAAATAGATCAAGGGTGTGGAAGAAGCTTATAGAAAGGTGTTTCGAAAAGGAAAAAGTGGACATTTGACATCCCACATCCCACATCTTGGATCCTGCAATATGGAGATCGATAGTTAGGAAAACGATCGATGAAGATCAACGGTGGGAAATTGCTGAAACAAAATCTTGCTAAGGAAAGGCAATTTTAAGGCAGAAATTGATGGTTAGATCCACGTTCCAGATTGACTTAGAAATAGGATCAACAACTCTGATTAGATTAGGAGGTTGATCATGCGGAAAGAAGTTTGGCAGTGCAGAAGCACCTGCAAACGTTGGATAGAGGTGCGGAAATGGTATCCAAGCTACAGAAACAATCTCTAAGGTGCAGGATCAATGTAAGAACATGAAAGTACATTCTAAAAGGTGTGATGTTCATATCCGAAAGGGAGCAATAGTGAAAGGTTTGTTTGTTTAGTTTGAAGAGACACGACTGTTCAAAGAAGCTTAAACATTGAAAAGTATTTAAGCATCGACATGAGTAAAAGGGAAAATGTCTCTGCAGCTCGAATTACATGATCAGAATCAGATAGCAGTGGGTGTGACATAATTCAGTGTGAGAGAAATAATGAGAAACATATCAGGGTGGAAGGGTGGTGATAGGGAAGGAAACATGACTGCAGGGTGTTTTTGCCTCCTTTCAGTTGTAGCTGATAAACTAGAGGTCCGTAGCCTCCTTCCAATTGGCATTGGTAAATAGGGTGGTTTAGCATCCTTTTAGTCGTAGCTGATAAACTAAAGGGTCATAGCATCCTTCCAATTAGCATTGGTAAATAGGGTGTTGTAGCATCCTTTCAGTTGTAGCTGATAAACCAGGGGGTCATAGCGTCCTTCCAATTGGCATTGGTAAATAGGGTTTTGTAGCATCCTTTCAGTCATAGCTGATAAACTAGGGGGTCGTAGCATCTTTTTAGTCGTAGATGATAAACGAGGGGGTTGTAGCATCCTTCCAATTGGTATTGGTAAATAGGGTGTAATACCATCCTTGTCTATAGTAGTAGGAAAAACTATTTGTAAATAACAATTTTGTAGTAATAGGACGTATTGGTAGTTTACCCTATTGGGATTCCACGTTAAATATGTTTTCGGTGTATTCTTGTTGTTATGTCTTTCTAATGATAGATTTAAAAGTAGTTAAAACAGAAAAAATATAACAATATTGATTCACCCCCCCCCGCTCTCAGTATTGACCAATAAACCAACAACCACTACGAAGTACAAGGCTTGGTTAGTGGAAAAGGGGTAGTCACAAGTTCATGGGATGGACTATAATGAGACATTCGTTCCTTTTCCAAGAATGTATTTTACAAGGCTATTTTTGGCCATTGAAGCTTTGAAGAGGTAGGAGATACATAACATGGATGTGAAGAGTTCCTTCCTGCATGGTGACATGCAAGAAGAGATTAACATGAAACATCCTGAGGGGTACACTGAATATTCCTCCTTGGTTTGAAAAATGAGGACATCTCTCTATGGGATCAAGCAAGCCCTAAGGGCATGGTATGCCAAGATGGATTCCTTCATTTTATCACAAAATTCAAGAGATTCAAGTCTGACTACAATGTCTACATGTAGAATAAAGGAGGATTCTTACTATTGATTCTTCAATATGTGGATAAAGTGCTCATTACTAGTGTCTAAAATGCTAGATTGAGAGGCATCAAGTAATTTTGAGCGAAGCATACTCCATTACTGATCTAGGGATGCTATGGAACTTTATTGGCCTTAAGGTGAATAAAAATGCCCGTGAGATCATGATTACAAAGTTCAGATACATAGGATATTTACTCAAAATATTCCACATGACCAATTGTAAAGCAACACCCTTCCCCTTCTTATCTGGCATCATGTTGGAAGAAGGTGGTTCCACACCATTGGTTGATATTACACTCTACATAAATGTTATTAGTAGCCTACTGTAGCTCACCCATTTGATGCCAGATTGATTGTATGTTGTGCCTGCTATGTCCATATTCATGGAGGAGCCACATGAGTTGCATTGGAAAGAAACAAAGCACATCTCGCATTATGTGCAAGAAATGGTGGAGTTTGGGATCCACTATTCTCTTGGTGCACAACTAGATCTAATCGATTTTACTGATTCAGACTGGTCGGTGATAGTAATGACAAGAAATCTACATCAGTATTTATGTTCATGCTGGTATCTGGACCAATCTTCTGGTCAAGCAAGAAGCAAGTGGCTCTTTCCCTCTCTTCAACTGAAGCAGAGTATCTGAGGGCTATGAATGCAGCTATTTAGGTTGTTTGGCTACATGGGATTCTAACATATTTTGGCATCCAAACTTTACCTTTAGTAGACCTCTTCTATTATAATCAGAGTGCAATACAGATATATAGTGATCCATAATAAGGCTGTAAATATTGCACAGTTATTTTTGAAGGAAATATTCAGATTACATGGAGTACCGAAAATGGTGATCTCCAATTGAGATGTTAATTTCACATCAATTTTTTGGAAATTCTTGTTTGCGGGCTTAGAGACAAAAATAAATTTCATCACTAGCTATCACCCACAAACAGATGGGAATACAAAGCATACCAACCAAATCATTGAAGACATGCTAAGGATGTACGTCATGGAAAACCCCACTAAATGGGAGGAATATCTGTACCTTGTGGAATGTGCATACAATAATAGATACCAAGCCTCATCAAAGATGAGCCCATTCGAAATCTTATATGGCAGAAAGTGTACTACCTGAGTTAGCTGGGATAACTCAATAGAATGTTTCATGGTAGGACCGAAACTACTGCTTGACATGGAATAGATTGTCCGCAATGTGCGGAAAAAATTAAAGGTGGCACACGATCACCAAAAGAGTTACACATATTTAAAAAGAAAACATAGGGAGTTTCCTGTCGGAGACCATGTATATATTCAAGTTAATCCCAAAAAGGGTTCACTCAAATTGGGAAACTGTACTAAATTAGCACCGCAGTTTTGAGGAGCTTTTCAAATCTTGGAAATAATCGAATTAGTAGCATACCGACTTGCACTTCT
This sequence comes from Pseudotsuga menziesii, assembly GCA_001517045.1. NCBI lineage: Eukaryota > Viridiplantae > Streptophyta > Pinopsida > Pinales > Pinaceae > Pseudotsuga > Pseudotsuga menziesii. Next base: position 52,170 of record LPNX011222137.1, read on the forward strand.
AATTCACTTAAAAATTCATAATGTTTTCCGCATTTATTTATTAAAGAAATATATTCATGATCCTACTCACATCATTGAATGGAATGTGGTGCAGGTGGAACCTATGTGCATTCTGGATAGGGAAGAAATAACAATTTGGAACCAATTCATCACTCGGGTAAAGGTGCAATGGAATCTCTTGAGCCTCGAGGAGGAAACTTGGGAACATGAGGAAGACATGCGAGAAAAATATCATAACCTGTTCGCAGAATCAATGGAGGAAGGTTAAGAAAACTGAGGACAATGTTAATAATATGGGGTGAGGATTTAATATCCCCAAAACACTATGTTTATTTTAATCAGTTTTATTATTTTATTTCATAATTGTCTAGATCACGAATCTGTCAAATGTCCACATGTCGGATGAATGTAATGAACAATCATGGATTAATTAAAAGAAAGGAATATTGGTATGGAAAACCATGTTAAATGAGGAAATCATGCATCCCATGGTGGAAAAAAAGTGAGACTTAACCTCGGGGAAGTTAAAGTAAGTGTTGAAAGTGCAATAGTGGCACTAAACACTCCCTAAAATTTAGGGATTTTGCTAGCCACAAAATTCTCGAAAGGGAATTGATTGTTTTGAAAGACCTAGGAAACTGAATGAATAAAGAGGGAATATGGGGGAGGCAGGACGATGCTGAGTATTTATGGGAAAAGGAATGGCTTGATGCGGGAGCACTTTTTTATGGTAGGAAAGAAATGTGACAATACTAAACTGAGAACTTTGAAAGATGTTGACTAGTTTAGGCTATGGGGATGCACGATTTGGCTTGGGTGTGATTAGAGAAAACTAGGAAATTACTTTCAATCTACGGTTGGGTTGGAACGTGGTTGTTCTAATCATATTCGGTGCTGCAAACTATCCATGTTCCAAATGGTGTTAAATTTATTTATAATTTGCCTAAGTTTGTAGCTTAATAGTTTTATTTTTGAAATATCAGACTAATTAAGGGATGATTGGAATTCTTATCTTATAGTCATGATGCTTTCCTTATTAGAATAAACAATATTGTATGCCTCAATTTCATATGAAAGTATTTATTTCTGTTAATTAATATGGAGAATGTATTAAAGCTTGTATGAATGGTTTTATATACGAAATTTAGGAATTTATGGTTTCAACACTCGCATAGAAATATATACATATAATTTCTCTGTTTTTACTTTACTAAGAAAATTCTGAATAAGGTTACCACTCTTCTTTTTATTATTACCTAACTGCTTATTTTTATAAATAATACATATATTAATCTATAGACCTTGCGTTGTTGAACCAGTTAATTATTATAACCATAGAAACGATTTAGTTGCAATTCTTCCCATCCTTGTAAAGGAAAGAATAGATAAGGAGTCACGATCTGTACAATTTTAATTAAAAAAATTATTTATCATTTTCTAGTCGACAAACCCCAGGTCAATATTTTTGCTCATCCTTGTTATGATGTTCGAGCAATGTATTCTGGGTTCCACATTAGAAAAATACATTACAGATAATTACACACTATAATCACAGTTCCATTTACAAAATGACCTTTCACGTTAAACCTAAGCCTCAGTAAAAGGATGTAAGTAAACAACAACATTGGTCTGGTTTAATATAGGTAAATTCCCACACTAAAGGGAAATGCCCGCAAGATAAATGTTGTAAGGACATGCTATCCAGTTAAATAACAAGAATTTAATATGATAGATCTATAATTTAAACTCTTTAATCAAGCTGAGGTTTTCTCATACGTTTTCATAACTTAGAAGCAGCTTATACTTTTGTAAAGCACAAAGTGCAACCTGCAAACAAACACCAAGAGCTCACGACTCCACACAGGCACGAGGTAGAATATATTTGGATTAATTAGGTTATGCTAAAAGCTGGAATTTATTTTCAGTTGTGAAAACGAAGAATGACCTAATCGATATAGAGTTTAATCAAAAGTTTACACATTAAGAAATCGAGGATTTCAATGGGTTAAACGCGTAACAAATACACACCATATAAATATGAGAATAGTTTTTCTTTTATATTGAAAGCTTCATCAACAGGGCTTATCGTAAACCCAAACAATTACTGATAGTTAATTGGTAAAACCCAAATGTACTTAATCATTAAAAAGATTGTTCAAATAGATCCTTATGGATTAATACCCCTAATCAAGCAAAAGACATGAGCTTACTGAAATTTCTCTTTACATAATGTCAACAAATAGGCATAATATTTCTTATCGAGTTAGAAATGTTGAAACCCAAGAAAGTTTTCGTATGATAAAACTTCGAAATCCTTTGAAACAATTATTCTTCCCTCAATTTTTCACCATAGGGAACAACATGGTCATAGGAAACATAAATTCTTTTAACCAACAACTCGTCAAAAACCTAATCACTAACGTATGATGAGACCAAACCAGAAAGGTATGTTTCCTACCAAAGGAAACACAGCAGAACACAACGGCGAAGTCAAACCAAGTGATAGTACCTACCACATATGCATTTGAAATACATTAGTCATGTTTAAAATGTATTCAACTGTGTAGGAAGGTTATGATAAACTTGTAGAGTCTGGGATCTACCTGGGTAGTAAAGAAATGTCTGTTAAAATCTTATTAAAACCTTATAAAGACATCTCTTGCATAAATAAAGGTAAGTGTGTTAAGTTAAGACCTCCATGATTTAGCAGAATGAACCCCTTCATTTTAGACTCATGAATTAAACCCTCAGGAAATGCTCACATAGCTCGAAGAAAACCATACTAATGGAGTAGCAGAGTTAACCAACGAAATATAAAACAACACAATAAGGAACCCTCTAGTGGATTTAAGCTGTGCAGGAACTTTCAAACCACATAAAGGAATTTTTTTACTGAGACTGAGAGCAGTCGAGTTGTCTGTTTACCAACATTTTCAATGCATGTACCACCAGTTCAACCAATTTTGGCCTTGTTTATAAATGTGAATCGTATGACTAATGGTATAGAAGGAACTTTTAAATAAAATACTTACCACGTGGTTGAAGGTTAAATTATATAATTGATGCCCAAAACATCTAGACTGCGCAATACTAGGAAATTAAAAATAGAAATAGTGTTATCCCATGCTAAGTAAGCGATAAATCTATCCATTAGTTGATTTCACCTTGTGGTGAGTAAGTTCCTTCTGACATGCTAGTTTCAATTCTAAGACATTGAATATCTGAGTAAATCAAGGAAAAGAGAAATAAACCAAAAAACAAATCATGAATGTGTGTGCGTTACACCACTCATGAAATCTTTTTAAATCAAGAACCTATCTAAACTTTTAGAAATGGTGTCCATACTCTTTTGGTTCTCCAAGTCCATCTAATATTTATTGGTGTCATATCATTAAACCCATAGATCATCCTCAATATTTTTTGCAAAATAGTTTTAGAATTGATTTGCCACATAATTTTCTTTCGATAACTCTGAATATCCATGTGAGAAGTTCATATCACCTTTTACAATGATATGCTTATGTTCAAGTAGGTTCAAATTAAAAATATTTTCCTAGAAAGGAACCTTGTCCATATAACTATAATACTATATTCATGACCAGCGTTTCAAAACTCAACTCTTACTAACTAAAGCATAATTCCTAGACCTTAGTAAAAGGTTGAGGTGTTAGTAAAAATATCATAGTTATATATCCAACCCAAATTTACTCCTCTAGATCTACCTTGAGCATATAAGAAAATAGATTCCCACCTAATAAGAAATTTCTTCAAATCCAAAAATATTTTTCCCCAACCCTCATCTATTTGTGTGATTGAGTATATATGTCAAGTTTGTGTGCATCTATCAATGTTTTTTGGTCATGTGTTTTAGAGGGGTGAGCCATCCTCGAGTAAATTTGTGACACATACTTTTTTTTTAATAGGATTCAAGGTTTTGGCATGATTTAAGTGTTCCTAATAGATAATTTCTTCCTTGCCTAAAATACCTACTAGATATAAGTTAAACACTAGTAATGATAATGGATACCTCTGTATTGGGGCCTTTAAACCAACCCCTAAGAAATGTGTTAGTATCAATAAAGGAATTTTCATTGGAAAAAAGGATCAAGGAATTCCTATAAACCAACCAAGGTGTAGAAAAAGGTTATAGATTTAATAGAGAAATGCAACTGAAAATGATATAATAAGATGATTTGGATACTAGTTATGTGACTTGAGACTTCAAAAGAACATATAATTAAAAATAGGCTAACTTGGGAGATAACCATTTAATGGAATAAAAATGCTTGACCATCGCCAAACAAGAGAATTAGGGGGAAGAGTATGGGAATGATGCACAATCACGGACTCCTTTAAAGACACTTTAGATGCCACATAATACTAGAATAAATGGAAAACTCTGAATTTAGGTGACAATTAGGGGTACTTCCCTAACTTATTTGAAGATGAAGTAAAAAGAGAAAAGATAGGAAATTGAATAAGCTATCATAATATATAACATTTATGTAGAGAAAATGTGTGTAAATGATTATAAAATTAGTTTCTGTGAAAGTGGGTTTTCAAATTTTCAACACATCTTAACATATATGTTTGTGCAGGTGCAACGATATATGAGGTAAATGATGTCAATTTGGGATAAAATCTTGCAGACATATAAAGGACATATGGTCCTAGTGCAACACTATTTATTCAAAAATTTCATGAATTATTTTTTATTATAATTAATTATTAAAGTCATAAAATATTGAAATTAAAACCTTATGTGTGGGTGCAACACTCTAGGGGCAAAAATTAATGAAATCCTTGATTTCTAAATATAAGATCGTAGAGCTTGATCTTGTCTAGTGCACCATATAGTTTTATTGGGAAATGGTGATGGAAATCAAAAGTTATATAACAAAACATCGATGTATGTATTTTGAAAACTGACGTGTGACATTTAGAAAAATAACTATAAATAAATAAAACATAGTTTTGAAGGAAAAAATTACATATTCAGAATTGTAAGATCGTACTCTACAATATCCTAGATTTTCATAAAAAATATTGTGTATTTCATATCAAAACACGCCATCTAAACTGAGCATATTGATAGAGTTCCAAAAGACAAGCAATAGCCCTGGTTTATTTGTCCTAGCCAATAGGTTCAGTATTCCGAAGCTATTTCTGAACCTAATGCCAAACCTTATTCCTGCCAATTATTTTAATTTTAAAGTAGCGCATATGCGTTATAACGCATATGCATTATAGCTTATTCATATCACATATGCAATATAATGCATATGCAATATGAATAAGCTATAACGCATATGCGTTATAGCTTATTCATATCGCATATGCGATATGATAAAGCTATAACGCATATGCATTTTGTCTTAACTAATTTGGTTTTTTCCTAACGTATCATTGTTCATCACCCTCATCCTCCTCCTCATCATCATCATAATCACCCTCATCCTCGTCATCATCATCGTAGCCATTATCCTCCTCCTCCTTATCATCATCATTGTTCATCATCATCATCATCATCATCATCATTCTCATCGTCATCATAATCATCATCATCACCATCCTCATCATCCTCCTCCTCATCATCATCATCATAATCCTCCTCCTCCTCCTCCTCCTCCTCCTCCTCATCATCATCACCCTCATCCTCCTCATCATCATCATGGTCATCATCATCATCATCATCACCCTCATCCTCATCATCATCATCATAGCCATCATCCTCCTCATCATCACCATCATTGTTCATCATCATCTTCATTGTCACCCTCATCCTCATCCTCATTATTCTCATCATCATAATAATCATCATCATCACCCTCATCCTCCTCCTCCTCCTCATCACCCTCATCCTCATCATCACCATCATAGTCATCATCATCATCATCATCATCATAATCATCGTCATCCTCACCCTCATCCTCATCATCCTCATTATCATCACCCTCATCCTCATCATCATAATCATAGTCAGCCTCCTCCTCTTCATCACCATCATTGTTCATCATCATCTTCATCGTCACCCTCATCCTCATCATCCTCATCACCCTCATCCTCCTTCTCCTCATCATCACCCTCATCCTCATCATCCTCATCATGGTCATCATCATCATCATCATCATCATCATCACCACCCTCATTTTCATCATCATCATCATCATCCTCATCCTCATCATCATTGTTTATCACCCTCATCCTCATCCTCATCACCATCCTCCTCCTCCTCCTCCTCATCATCATCTGCATCCTCCTCACCATAATTATCACCCTCATCCTCATCCTCATCATCATCATCATCCTTATCCTCATCCTCATCATAATCATCATCATCATCACCCTCATCCTCATCATCATCATCATAGCGATCATCCTCCTCCTCATCACCATCATTGTTCATCATCATATTCATCGTCACCCTCATCCTCATCATCATCCTCATCACCCTCATCTTTATCATCATCATCATCATCATCTCCCTCATCCTCATCATCATCCTCATCCTCATTAGCATCATCATCATCATGACCCTCATCCTCATCAGCTTCATCATGGTCATCATCATCATCATCATCATCATCACCCTCATCGTCAGCATCATCCTCCTCATCATCACCATCATTGTTCATCATCATCACTCTCATCCTCCTCCTCATCATCACCCTCATCATCATCATCATCATCACCCTCATCCTCATCAGCTTCATCGTCACCTTGATCCTCATCATCATCGTCACCCTCATCCTCATCCTCATCCTCATCATCACCCTCATCCTCATCAGCATCATCATGGTCATCATCATCATCATCATCATCATCATCATCGCCATCCTCATCCTCATCATCATCATCACCCTCATCCTCATCAGCATCATCATGGTCATCATGGTCATCATCGTCGTCATCATCATCATCATCATCACCGTCATTCTCATCCTCATCCTCATCATCATCATCATCATCATCCTCATCCTCATCCTCATCATCATCACCATCATCATCACCCTCATCCTCATCAGCTTCATCATCATCATCATCATCATCACCATCATCATCACCATCCTCATCCTCACCCTCATCCTCATCCTCATCATCGTCAACCTCATTATCATCATCACCCTCATCCTCCTCATCATCACCATCAAGCTCATCCTCATCCTCATCATCATCCTCATCATCATCCTCACCATCATCATTGTCATCACCCTCATCCTCCTCATCATCATCATCATCCTCATCCTCGTCATCATCATCATCATCATCACCCTCATCCTCATCAGCTTCATCATGGTCATCATCATCATCATCATCATCATCATCATCGTCATCATCCTCATCCTCATCCTCATCCTCATCATCATCATCCTCATCATCATCATCACCCTCATCCTCCTCCTCCTCATCATCACCCTCATCCTCATCATCATCATTCTCATCCTCATCCTCATCATCCTCCTCCTCCTCCTCCTCCTCATCATCACCCTCATCCTCAGCAGCTTCATCATGGTCATCATCATCATCATCATCATCGTCATCATCCTCATCCTCATCCTCATCCTCATCATCATCAACCTCATCATCATCATCACCCTCATCCTCCTCCTCCTCCTCCTCATCATCACCCTCATCACCCTCCTCCTCCTCCTCCTCCTCCTCATCATCATCATCATGGTTATCATCATCATCATCATCATCATCATCACCCTCATCCTCATCATCATCATCATAGTCATCATCCTCCTCAAATTTCCTCTAATGCATCATTGTTCATCTTCATCTTCATTGTCACCCTCATCCTCATCATCATCATCACCCTCATCCTCATGCTCGTCATCATGTTCATCATCATCATTGTCATCATCATCATCATCCTCATCCTCATCATCCTCATCCTCATCATCATCCTCATCATCATCATCCTCATCCTCATCATCATTGTTCATCACCCTCATCCTCACCATCATCAACACCCTCATCCTCATCATCATCATGCTCATCGATACCCTCATTGTTTATCACCCTCATCCTCATCATATAGATAAATGTAAATTGCATATATTCATTGAGCACTATATCGCATATGCATTGTGGAGAACATGTAAAAACCTACCTGTTCATTAAAAACATGGAATTCAACATCGCATATGCGATATATCGGAGGTGTGTTAAATCGCATATGCGATATGTGTTTTATAGAAAATGTTGGGTGGAATCGTGTGGGCCAGGTTTATTGTATCAAAAGATATAATTCGTCTGAACCCTCGCACAGAGAACTGTTCGACATGCAATTTTTTATCATTACTTACATAATTCCATAGTTTTGTATAGGTTTGGGTGGATTTCAATGGGGAATGTCTGTAATTGGGGACGAAAGTCAGCAAGGAAGGTACTTACACCGGAAGAAGCAGAAAATAAAAAACAAAGAAAAAGGGAAGATTCAAGAAATCGACGGCATTCATTACATGAGCAAATAGTTCCCATTCCCCCTCGACAGATACCTGACGTAGAGGATGAGGAAGATAATGCAACATTAAAGGAAGCTGGTTATACGGAATTTGATATTATTGATCCATTAGTAAATGGACAATATTGTGAAGAGTTCAATAATTATGTTACTCCTGATGCAAATGTGACTCAGCAACAACCATGTTTGGTGGTTCAATCACCTAATCGAAGTTGTGAGCCAGTAGTGGATATAAACGTCACTCCAGCATTTCAAAAAGCAACAAATTTTGCATCAAAATGAAAGAGAACTCCTAAGTGAATACAAGTGGACGAGAGCGGATTGACTTCCATGGAAGGTAAGGTGGCTAAACGCACTATCCTTCATCATTCTTCTCAAATAATGAGACAATATTTTGATAACAAATCCAATGCTGGTAAATGCCAATTGTTTTTAGCTTTGCTTAAATCTAGAAATATGGCAACTGTTAGAAGAAATTTAGGCATAAAAACAATGAATAATATCGAATCAAGTAATCACATTGTTAAATCTCTTGCTGCTGCATTCACATCGATTGGTAAAAAAACTCGTTCACAAGACTGTAATGTGGCTCGTCATGTATTAGCTGAATCAATTGTATGTAGATCCACAAGACAACGTCGTTTACTTAAATGCACATCACAAATTGTGCGTTTACATCCAAAGACACTTAAAAAATATTCAGTAAGAAGAGACAACCTTGATGTAGAGGGACAAATGGAAACATTATGGGCATTTAGCGGTAGGTTTCCCCATAAACTCATGAAGTTAGTCGAAGCAGTGAAGGTCCTAGTGCAAACACTAGGCCTTCTTCTAACACGAAGGATGCATTAAAACATTCTAGGGGTTCTAGAAACATTCAACCTCATGTTAAACATTATCTTGACATGAAACAAACTCAATCATTCGAGATGTTTAAAGTTGCCCACGTAGAGCTAAGGCTTGGGCAAAGATGTTTTGAAAAATGCAAGCCTTGGTATGTTAGAATCAATACCATCCAGAACACTTGTTGTTGTAGATACCACATAGATTTTGACCTATATTACCATAGATTTGCACATATACGTCATTTTTTGCATCCTAACCATGTGTAGGAATCCTCAAGTACAGTACTGCCAATGTCATCCAGAGATTTCATCCATAGCATAATGTGTCCGAGGCAAGATGGGCTGACACATTACTTAAAACAATGTGTAGACGGTTCTTGCAACAATTGTGGTGGGCTATCATTATGGTCTGATTGCATCCATGAAAGTGAAAATCAAGCATTCGGGAATGCAATTGTCGAGAAGCAGAACTATCAGTATGAGACATATCAGTTAAATGATGGGAAAGAAAGGAGGAAGATTAAATTGGTGAATTCACAGGTAAATTCTTGAATATTGACAAATTAATATTCATGTACACATTTTTTTATGTGGTTGTTTGACATATTAATATTCATATATCAGGTGCGAGTATGTGATTTTATTCTAGAGTTTCATGGAAAGATCCAACAGTACTACATTCAACATGTCGATATGGCATAGTGGCAAGATGAGCAATTCAGAATACGCTGGGACACCTTCCCTCTCAGAACAATACTATCAGTGGTTGACTTTGCGTAAAATTACACCCTACAACCACAAAATGAAATTCAAAGTCAATACTACCACTCCGAGCAGGTGAGCATAATGGTGCATATCACGTATCGACATGGGAAAGATAGAAATGAAGAGAAACGTGTGATACTAAAAGAAAGTCACTTCTACATAAGTGACGATCGGACCCATGACATCCATTACATGCAACATTGCTTTAAATTATTCTATGATCATGTGATAGCTATGGATATACCATTTTATCATCATTTCATTTGGTCAGATGGTTGTGCTGGACAGTTCAAGAATGCACGTGTATTTGAATGGTTTTGTTTGTTGCACATAAAATACAAGGTGCCACATGTATGGAACTACTTTGATATTGGTCATGGAAAAATAGAGCACGATGGTGCTGGTGCATGCATTAAAACTGCCCTTTGAAGGGAAGAGATGAAGTTTACAGGTGCTCTCCTTTGAGACGCTGCATCTATAATCCAATGGTGTGCATCTATCATGGGAGAACAAACAACAAGGAAACACTTAGTGCGAAGAATATTCTGGGAGGTGACAAATGTGGACCGATCAAAAACACCTCAGGTGAACACAGTGCATGGAACTTGACAGTTTCATTCAATTAGAAGCTCAGACAACTTGGCCCTACAAATTTGGACAAGATTAAAGGATTGCTTTAGCAATTCCTATAGCATCGGTGAATGAGATGATTGTGAGCATACGGATACCATTGATACATGGGATCGAGTGACACTTGCACTACTACATTTTGACCAAAAATCCGACGGCCGTATTGTCGAATTTTCGACACTTCCCTGTCGCATGTGCGACACTATGATTTTTTTTAAGCGTCGGTGGCTTTGTGTCGATTATTCGACATCTCTCCAATCCGTCGGTTAAGAGACAGCTCAGTTTAGCGTCGGTTAAATGTCAATCGTCAGTTATCTGACATCTAATTCACATTAAATTTAAAAAAAATCACTTGCAATCCATCGCTTAACCGAAGGGGTTAAATGTTAAGCGTCGGTTATCCGACATCCAATTGAAATTAAATTTTAGAAAAATCACTTGTAAGCCGTCGCTTAACCGACGGGGTTAAATTTTAAGCATCGGTTGTCCGACAGCTAAAGCGTTGGTTATCCGACAGCTAAAGCATCGGTTAAGTGACGAATATCAGGGTTTTTAAAAAAATAATACAAATGCATTCGTTGGCTTCCAAGGCCTCGTTAAATTCTTCTGCCCCTTGATGATTCTCTGGTGATAAGGGTGTGATCCTATCTATTCTGAAATATTCCTTTCAGTGGCTACATTGTAGAAACCCTACGAAGGGCACAAACATGTTTAGGACATTTTACTTCTGAACTGGTATGATTGACCAGTTGTTCACCTTTTCATTGGCTGGATTGGCATGTTATATCTACTGAGTTGATCTATTTTGCAGTGTATTTGAGTTTACAAGTTTTGTTGAACGCTAAGATGCTCACCGAGTATAAAACGCCGAGAAGCTCAACACTCCATCGTATAGCCCAGAGATTGGGATTTTTATGCTCGTAGATTATAGCGATTAGGGAAAATTCTACGCTTGCAACAAAACTAGAGAGTGCTGTCACTGATAATTGAGCCAAATATCTCTTCAAAATAGGATCCTGTATCCAGTTTTAGAAATCAACTGTCAAGGAATTATAGATGGAGTATAATAAATCAGAAGAAGGAATACATAGATTTGTCAATAAGGGCATTGATTATTACCTGAAAGCAATACATGCAGACCAAACAACTACGCTTCCAAAGACTAGTATTGATCCCAGCATATTATTATGCTGGGAATTGTATGTAATTTTATGGCTTTTAACACCAGGCGATAAAGATAGAAGAGCAGGACCTTTGTATAAGGTCATGACCATTGCACCACCAACACATATAACTTCCCCAACAACCTTTACTTGTCCTCTTAAACTTCTGATATTAATTATCTCCAGTCTACAAAAAAATTAATTAGTTGAATGATCATCATGAATACAAAAATTTAATTAGTTGAATGATCATCATGAATAGATTGCATGTCCTACGTTAATAACTTCACATGCATTGAAGTTCTGTAAAAATAGAATATATACCCAAAATAAAAAATGAACTTGAATGCCTGAGAGGTACTAGGATTCATAAAAAAATGGTTCACAATAGTGATATAAGAAGTTCTACCTTATAAATATTGCTATTGCAAATGTGATAACGGGAATTAGGTTTAATACTACTGAACCGTACACTGTCAATTTGTGGACACATGGAATTATCCATTTTAGATTAGCACTGTAAATTTGTCGAATTCATTGGATGAAATCATGAAACGACATGATCTATGACTGCCTGTCCAGGGTTGAGCCCGGGATTTGGTGGTGGGACTACTTCACTGCATGGTCATGGTGTACTACCTGGCTATCAGAGAACATTAATTCAAAATAATAGACGGATGAGAAAATTAATTCAAAATAATAGACGGATGATATTTATAATGAGAAGCACAAATACATGCCTGGAAAAGATTATTGGATGTTCTGAGTCCCGGAAATTTCCCATCCAATTAATTTCTTGCTATAGCAGTCACTCCACATAATACTGATAATGCCAAGAATGTATATGTTGCCCGGATTAACACCAGAATACCAGTTGAATTTACATAACACAAACTGTATAACAGGAAAACAAAGGTGGTGTGAAGACAAAAAAATTCTCAAGAACAATGATTCATCAGTCTCACCACCCAAGCAATCAAATAGCAGTTAGATTCCAAACAACATATTTTCCAAGCATACATGACAAAAACTTGGCCCAAATTGGCAAAAGTTCAACGCCCATAATATTAACAACAATTTTCCATGTAAATGGAACTTTTGCATTACAACTCAATCAATGTCCACAATATATTCATAACTGGTAGCACATACCCAGTATGCCCCAAGAGGCCTCATGACAGGCTAAGAAAGTTGGGACATATACCCATGCATGTAAACAGGCTTAAAATACTTCCAAATGTATCAATTCACAAAGTTTCTAGTATCTAACTAAGATTAACCCAACTTCCAATTTTGATCTTCTGCACATAATGGCCATCAAGTGGAAAGACTAACTTTATTATTCAAATTCCTAATAGCATAATATTTAAATTTTAAAAAGGATTACCAACCAAATGGACAAGCATTTATAGATCCAAGCAACACCATGGCTCTCACTATAGTTACTAATGAAAATAGAAATACATAAAAACTTTCAACTATCATCCAAGCAACGGAAGAACTATAAGGATTTTAACAAAATGTTGTATAAAGCTTGACTCCTTAATTTCAAAGACTGGAAACTTATGTGGATAGTGAAACAACACAATAAGAAAATTGTGAAACATCACAATAACCCAAGTCCAGTGCCAACAGGCAGTCAAACACATAACACCGTTTAGATTTGCAACAAACAATAGCTACATAGGTCTAAAATGTCTATCTCTGACAGACCTAACCTTGAAAGCAACCCAACAAATCTTTTGCTGACAGGCAGTTCATAAAGCTTGTCATGCCTCAGCAATTTCATGGTTATCTTTTTTAAATATTTGTTAAAGCCTCCTAAAACCTTTTGCTTCTGTCATAATTTTGCCTAGAATCTCCTTATGTAAAGACCAGAAAAAATGGGTGTGATGAGTTCATGTGTGGGAAGCAGCAAGTCTATCCTAGAACGAAACCATTGTCCATATAGATCAAGTATTTGCTGCAAAAATTACATTCTTGAAATGACCCGGGTAACTTCAGTCAACCAATTTGAATGTTCAAGTTCCTGCAGCAAAACAAGAAATTAAGTTGGTTCCCAAACCAGTCATTGAGAGTGACATCTTCTGAAACTTTATTTTGGGTATTTGTGTCAACAAGAAAAAGAGATGTTAATTAGCAACTAGACCTTTTGAGATTTTGTAAACACTCTTATTGACAGAGTTCTATAAGAATCATTTGGCTATGCATGCCCAAGCAGATTGTAGATAGCAGGCAATTCTAAAAAAAATATGATGAAGCTAGGGTTTGTGTTCACAGATAATTCACAAGGGTATATTTTATGAATATATCTCATGAGTCATGACATATTCTGTTACATGTACGATATTATACATACACTATTATGTTTCAGCACAGTTATACATGGATGGGGATAGTTGAGGCCCACAGGAAAAGTGATAAGATCATGTAGCTTATTCCTCTGATTGAATATGAATGGTCCTATTATTTATGAGCTTATTTGAAATATATAGTATTTAATAACCAGAATTTGATTTTAGCTGAGACCAAACACTTGGTTCTTCCTATTTGTCACCAAGTTCAAATTAATACTTGTCAGTTTTGAGGTGAAAGTATTTTTACGAATGCTATAGCCACAGCTTTCAGTCAATGAAAGAATGGATGGGGCTGGTGTTTCAAATATGTCCTATGAAAAACACTTCCTTGAACATTTTCACAAAGAATGCTTTAACCTGTTACATGAACTTGTTATGAGGCGTGCCTTATCCATCAAACTTGAAGAACACCTACTAAATCAAGTTCTGAAGGTAGAGGATGGGAGGTTTGCTTATCCTGATGATGCTCTTGTTCTTGTAGCTCGCATTCTTATTATAAGGACATCCACAGGGTCCAGTTTGGGAGATGACTCCTTAAGACTCAAAATTTGCAAAGGCTGCGCTGGTTTTATTGTTAAGAAAGTGAAAGCTGCATATTCAGGGTGCTTAAATATCCAAGAAGTTTGTGCAAGTCTTCCATCCCTATTTCATTTGGATGTTCTTCTCATGGCTTTTCATTCTTCAAATGCATTTGAAAAAATCAAAATGGCAGAGAATATTTTTTCTACCCTCGGCAATGTAAGTTGTCCTCCAGTGTTATAAATGTGAATGAGGGAGTCACAGAAGAGCATGTAATGGCTGATCTCTTTCCTACACTGGGTTTTAATAATCATACCACCCAATTGCAGTTACTAGGGAGGGTATTACCTCTCCTACTGCTTGCCGATAGAGTTCATCAAACAAATCCTCCTGAATGTCATCCTCTGCAACATCTTTATTTAGATCCTCCTCTAATCCAACATCTCCATCTACCATAATATCTGTACATCGATACAATGCAGGAATTTTAATCAGGCATCAAAACCTAGACCAAGGTTGGTAAATTTTTAGTTATTTTGCCCTTAAATTGGAGAAATTTGTTGGGGAAGTGGACAGTCAATCCTTGATCACTGTTAGGTAAAATAGGGCAAAAGCCAATGAAGACTTGGTTCACTGATGAGGTTGACAGAGGGTTGAGTCAACGACCAAATTTCATTCTTGGTCTGATCTGCCCCACTTAAGTGGTATGTTAAGAAGATGAGATGTGGTGACAGAGGGCTGTAAGTGGCTGGTGTGACCTCGTAAGCCATGGTGAGAACATGGGTGCCGAAAAAGCATGGGATTGTGCTAAAGTACTGAGCTTTTCCAGCTCAAGAACATAATCAATATATGAACTCTATTGCAAATCAATTTTCCAGAACGTTGTCATTTCCAATTGCTTTCAGCATTCGGCAGGAGATGCTTTCACACTCCCACTCTTACTGGATGTATCATTGTATCCTCTAGTCTCAATGACCTACTTTTGTGGTCATTCAGTGAACATTAATACAATTATCTTATCACAACATTGGCTATGAAACCGTAAGCGGATGCATTTTTATTAACACACACAACACAGCCTCTGAAACCATAGCTGGATGCATTCAAGGGCTAATTCACTATGCATGCATTGCCTAACAGTTTCTGTCGTGTTCATTTTCTAATTATAAACAACAAATTTTGAAAATAAGTGATTTCATTAGGCAGAGCAATGACTCTGATGCATTAGGATTTCACATCCAAGTCTACCTAGCTTGTTTTTTTTTAATCCTAGTACATTAGCTCACTCACACACACATAATTGCTATGAGGAAAATCATGAGCAGCTAGACCTAAGAATTTGTGTGGGGATGTTCATCTTCTAACTGGGAACAACAGATTTTGAAAATAAATGATTTCATTTATACAGAGAATTGACTCTAATGACTTAGGCAAATCAATGAAGGACTAATTCACCAAGTCTGCCTAACCTGGTTTTTCTAATCCTAGTATTTTGTCTCCTTCATACGCAAAGAGATTTGTTACGAGAAAAATCATCAGCAGCTAGACCATGATGATTGATAATAACTAGTTCCTGGAAAGACAACACTAGTCTTATTGCCAAGGTAACTCCAGAAGTTACAGCTTACCACCAAACTGCTTAAGAATGAATGAAGCAATTTTTAGGCATTCTGTACATAAAGAAACGGTGCAAGAAGAGATGGTCAATCAAGAGAAGTTGCCTTTCATATTTTTGCTTGAGTCACATACTATTCCAAACATCTCACCTAATTTTGAGGGAGAATACTAATGCAGATCAAGATTCTCATAACAACAAAACCACCCAAGTAATAATCATAATCAACGCGGACAACTGTTGAGGATTCAAACACAGGCTACCCACATTCCTCACCTCAAAATACTTCACTGTTCACGAGATTCTCCTCTTTCTCCTTCGCCATCATCACAGCCAGCTCCACTGTCATCGAGTACCGCAATACAATACAATGCCATCAACGGTCAAGCCCTGAAATCAATGAAAAAGCTATAGCAATACTCAAAAAATGCAGGAACCCATGAATCCCCAAATCTGATTCTGTCTACCATATCTTATACTGTGAACTCCATCATTTCTGTAAGTATTTTGTTATGGTGTAGCTTACCGATATTTTTGTTGAGTCAAACTGTAATGATAGTATGAACTTCTGCTATGCGTTCCAGGTGCGACACACGTGCAAGCCCAGAGGCCCGGATTATTATGCATTCTATATGGTTTTATTTGTTTTTGTAGGGAGATCATGTGAGCCTAGACACCTAACGCGCCGTCGCTTAAGCGACAGGGATTATTATTCATTCTATATGGTTTTATTTGTTTTTGTAGGGAGATTCAACTATCAAATTAAAGACTAGAAATTAATTTAAATTTACACAGCAATTAATCCATGCCACTACAAATGCTATTGGGCCATGGTTGAGGCATGGCATTGCCATACCAATGATCCAGGGCCAAACACCAGTAGGCATAGAACCCTGAACAATGTGTGTTTTAGCTGCTCCCACATTGAAGGAGGGGTGTGATAATGCAGAAATTGGGATCATAGCTCCCCACAGACCAAAATATATGTTTACCCTTACCACTACAAATTTCACCATTTTTTAAAATCCAAATGTTTATGAAAAAAAAAGAGGAAGGGCATATTCAATGATCATATCCTCTTTCTCTGTGCCACTAGGTAAAAAATAAAATCTGATAAGCTGGAGCATCTAATTACTTTTAGCATCTTTAATAAGCAGATAACCTTTAGCCAACAATTGCATACATATCTCTTCCCTCCAATTCCAACAGAAAGACTGAAGTGAACAAACCTCATCAGCAAAAACAGATTTTCACCTTAGCTTCTATATGGTGAACATGGTAACCCTTCCAAATCCCTGTGAAGGCCAAGAGCACTAGATCCTTGCAGTCACCGAAAAGCATGGATCTGCAAAGCAATTTTCCCTAAAAGAGAACTGGGTGCTGATCATTGATGTGCTGACAGCAGTCCCTGCCAAATAGGCAGTCCCAAAAAATGTACTACAAACTATACAATGTTCTATCTATCATCCCACTCTTAGCCAAGAGGTCCTTTAAAGGGAG
Organism: Pseudotsuga menziesii; assembly: GCA_001517045.1. Lineage (NCBI taxonomy): Eukaryota > Viridiplantae > Streptophyta > Pinopsida > Pinales > Pinaceae > Pseudotsuga > Pseudotsuga menziesii. The sequence goes on from LPNX011222137.1 coordinate 70,034, forward strand.
CCACCGCTAAATGACTATCCATGCAAATACCCAGTGTGTATGACAAGCCACAGGGACCAGACGCTATGAGGTCAAGATCAGAAGAAATCTAACATCAATAAGAACAGGGCCAGGACATGCCTCTGGTGAAGCTAGGAGTACAATTTCCAGGAATCAGACTGTTGAATCTTTTTGCCAAATACCCACACCCAGTGTCTCTAGAAATGACTCTGGCCCCTGCATATCAATGTTCAGCTTGAACAAGTCCTCAGGGGGGGAGAAACCCAATGATGTCTTTGAAAGCAGTCTTGTCAGAAGAAAAGAGGGCATCTGACAAGCTAATACCTTCCAGTCCTTCCAACAATGAGCCTCAAAGTCCCAAAGGTCTCTCCAAGTAAAAATGTTTTTCATTTTGGCCATAAAGGGGAGCTATCAAAGTTGGCAAATATATGGCAAAGAGCATAGTGTGAAGGAAAGGGGTTGGTTATTCTTAAGGCATAGTGCACATGGATGTCTTTAATTTTATCATTGCTCCAGGAAGGTCTGTGGAAATTCTCTGAGAAAGATCCCAGTTTCAAGAGAGGACACATTTTGGATAGAGCAGACATCTAAAGATACTTCATTACTCACACTTTGTGAGCAGTTAGTTTTTTGTGTATTGAAGGATGGGCAATCAAGCATTTTGCTGAAAATATTGACATCCCTTTTGAGCATGCATGTCAGGGCACTGCGAAAAGCTGTGCTTTTTGTTCTTGATGGAAAAGAATGCAAAGATGATGCATTGTTTTCACTAAATTTGCTGCTTCAAGCAGGTTATGACAAGTCAAAGCAGGAAGAGCTGTTGGGGAAGCTAGGATCTAGCTTTAAGCTTATAGAGTATGTACTTGGAACTCTGACAAATTTTAGAGGAATTGTGAGCAAAGAAAACACAGGGAACCTGAACAAACGTTTTCTGAGCTCGTCATTGCATGGTTTCCCATCACATGTTCATCCAGGGAGTGCAACTGTGGTCTCTTCTACCCTCTTTGTTGAGAGATTTTTGTATACAATTGAGCAATTTTTTAGAGCAAGAGATACATTACTATTTCTAGATTACTCTTGGGAATAATTACTATTGATTATTCCAAGAGTAATATGAGCACCTATATTAAGCGACTTCATCCTTCGAATCATCATAATGGAATGAATGATTAGAAATGGTTGTTATCAAAGATGGAAGAAAGGATACCTTTGGTGCAATAGTTATATAGAGGTGGAAGATTAATTCTTGTTAAATCAACCCTAAAGGCAATCCCAGTCAACCATAATACATTGGCCTGTATTCTCAAAATGGAACAAAGGATAAATCTTTGGTGCAACATATAGTTATCTAAAGGTGGAAGATTAATTCTTGTTAAATCAACCCTGGAGGTAATCCTGGTCAATTGGCATACCTTGGCCTATATTCCCAAGGCATTCTGGAGAAAATTTGGGGAACAAGCTACAGATTTTTGTGGTCCTGGATAAGGGAGAAAGAAGGCCTATATCTAGTAAAAAGGCAAGATCTTGCAAAGCCAAAAGAACTAGATTGATGGGGCATGAAAAACATATATCATTTCCAGAAAGCATTAGCAGCTAAGTGTATGGATAGAATTTGGAACCAAATTCTTGTTCAAAAATATATAGAGACAAATACAGTAGATAGATTACAAACCCTACCAAATAATCCAACAAGCCTCTACCATATGGAAGGAAATGATTAAAGCCTTTATATTGATTGGGAAGTAGCTAGTTTGGAGGGTTGGAAATGGGCTGAAGATTAGGGTAGTAATGGGACCCTGCATGGGTAATGGTGTTGATTTCAAGCTCTATGAAACCCTTCATAAAGAAGGAATTTACAATATGGCTCAAGCACCTTCCCTGAGACCACACCCACATGGCAACAAAATTGGTAGCAAGGTAGAAGTTCAGAACATATGAGCCTATAAGGGGCACAAGAAGGGGCAGTGGGAATCATATATTGACAAACTAAAATAGAGCCATGTGTGAATTTAGGAGACAAGATAAATTTGTCTGGTCCAAAACCAAATTCCTACGGTCTTCAAAGCATTGATAGAAGATGTACCATTCTTCCAAATCCAAATTCCCTCTTCTGGAAACAGTTCCCCCTATCAACATGAAATGTTAAAATGCTTTAAAGTTCAAACATTTCAGCAGCAATAAAAAATAAAAACAGAGTGTGCAGGAGCATAAATACAGATGGAAACAGTTAATACTAACCAATTAGTATCTCATTCAGTAAAAATAAAAAAGATGGATTTCTTTGGCCTCTACTTTTTCATGATGCCAACAATTGTTAAAGAGTATATTGTACATCTACTAGAAATCATGTTAAAGAAATTAAATTTAAAATTTAAGATTCTGAACTAAAGACTCACCAATAGACAAGGTACACTACATGCTTCTTTGGGGCCCAAAGCTAAAGAAGTTGGAGCTGGCAAATTCTCTAAAAGGAACTGGAATAATCCTGGTGTCCATCCAAAAATAGACCAACAGGCTAGAGATGATACAAGAAGATGGCAAACAGCTCCCAGTGCTAACATCAAATTATATCCATATGTTGAATATCACCTCTCTTTAACTATCAAATCATCAGACAACAAAAATGATGTCGGATATCACCTCTCTTTAACTATCAAACCCATCCACAATAGATTTTACTATCACACCAAGACCCTATTGTCAGATGATACTCATTTCTAGAATAATTATTATAAACCCAATCTATTGGCATGAACAGTGCAACCAAAACTTTGCTAATTTTTAGATATGAACTGTTGAGAAATATGTATTATGCTAAACAATATTGCGAGTGGGTCTTCTAGGAATATTGAGAAAATGAATATAGACTGTATGAAGGTCCCCCATTAAACAATGAGACCTACAACAAAAACAAGCAGTGCCATCTTTTGACAGATTGTAGGGAGTTTACTTATCTCTTAGGTTCATAGGAGTCATGGGGAAAATGGCAGCAGAAAATTTGAAACAAAAGATGGTAGACATAAGGACAAAAGGGACAATCATATCATGATATGCACAGCATAAGCCAAAACCAATTTTTCAAATAAAAAACGCCATCCTATTGACCCAATAGAACTTGATCTCCAACAATCACTAATCTAATCACAACATAAGAAGAAATCTGGGAAAACTATTTTGCCTATGACATACAAGGGTGCCAAATCCAATAACAAGATTTGTGCTAACAAGGGCCATCTTCCACTAAAAAGAGAACCATTAATGTTCTTGAATGAAGAACCATTATTGTTCTTGAACAAAGAAACACTATTGTTCTTAAATGAAGAACCATAATCCAATCCTTGATAATTACAGCCAGAAGGGCAACTGCGATAGAAGTTCCCAAGGGAAAATTCAGTCATGGAAATGCAGCCAACCATGAGAAACAAATGCAGGCCAATCTTTGGAAATTACAGGAATCTTCATAGTTGCTCATAGTTTCTCAAGGTTATGATGTCTTCCTATATTAATGATTTCCTGTACTGTAAAGCACAAGCTAAAAACTATGATGTGCTCAATTGAAAAGCACGTAATAAACATAAAATAATGATCCTAGGCAGAAGCTGGATAGGCCCTGATAAAAGTGATCAAAAGATCTATTTCTCCTACCAAAAAAATTCAAACTCCTCTCTGAAGCAACTTGAAGCAGTAGGTGATATGGTTAAGTGACAATTCAAATGGAAGACCAATGAGGAACTATACTTATCCTGGGATATTTTGCTAGATTACAATTCAGGGGATGGTGCAGCATGAAGCAACAACAAATTTGCCTCACCACCGGCACCAACAATAAGAAGGCTTCAGGCACTCACAGTTTTAAGTCACATATTAAAAATGTCAGATCTCAAGAAAGAAATTAGAAGCATTCAGGTAAGATAGGTCATAGTGATTATCCAATAACTGGTGTAACAACACTTCAATCAGTATGGAATTATTGCAAAATTGGTTACCATGTTTAACTGTTGAAGTCTGGGAATATTATCATCAAAGCCAGGGATGGGCAAAAAATTATAATAATGATATATTTCCTGTAATGTTATAATTTACAAGGTTCTATTGTAGCAGTGTAGCACCATAGTCTCTTGTCAAGCGATGTGGGCTTTTCAAATACTTACACCAAGACTGAACATGCATGCAATCATTTTTGTGGTGAGACACAAATTCCTAAAATTAGTTTTAAGGAAGCTTTTTCAGTTTTACATCACCTTTGGTGAAAGCTGAAGATATTGAACGCAAAGTACAAGCAGTTGATTTGGAGTGTTACCAAGCTTTGCAAAGCGATAATTGTTGTCTACATCAATGTCAGTGTCATTTTGCTGATACAGAACAACCATTCAATAAGTTTCATAGAACCGATATCAAGATTCAAAATGCATTGAAACAAGAGCAAAACTATCTTGAATCTCTACATGGAATACTCCCTTGCTGAACACATGAAGACCATCTTAAATTATTGTTTCTCACCTTTCATATCCGTAATTTGTGTAATGAACTTTCTATCCCCCATATTGCATGGGTGTTCAAGTGAAATTTTTTCACTTGAACAACAGAAATGACATGGTCACGTGGTCAGCTTATGAGAGTGTTATGGTGAGATCTTCTCTTCCAAGACAACTGTGACTTGATTGAAGAAGAAGTGGAAAACAAGTTGGAGAGTAGGTTGGATGTGCTATTAGACAAAACAAATTGACAGACAGTTAACATTGAGGAGGATATCTATTATCAATCCATCTTCGACTGGACTGGATGTATAACCATGGGTTCTCTTTGCTAACAGTATTTCCTGGAAACAGTGTTGTCTTTTGTGATGCTATGCTTATGTCTATTTAAACAGATACTGTATTGATAGCCCAAGTATGAGGCATTTTAGCCTGTCTATAATTTGAACCAGTGTTTGAAAACATCACCAAAAATAAAATAAAAATATTGGCAGAGTTAAGAGACTTTTGGATTTTTTTGGAATTTGTTGCTTAGTTTGAAGAAGAAAGGCAAGGGATTGAGAACAAATGGGTTATTCACTGTTAAATCTGCCCATAAAAGGGGTAGAGGGATGGTTTGCTTTAAATATTTGAAAATTTAAAAAATAAATATATATCTTTGTAATTTTTTGAAGTTTAGTCTCTAAGAAAATTTAGAAAGCCCCCAACAGATTGTGTATATATGTATTCTGCACACCTCAGCCTTGGATGACCAAAAATCTTATTTTCTTAGAAGTGGTATAATGGACTTGTAATACATTGAGGTAGAGCCTTTATATATCTACCTTCAAAGGAGGGCCAATCCAAATGAGTTTGATTTGGTGGTTCCACTGCAGTAGCATTTGTCCAACAACAAGCACAAGATCTAACTCAGCATGTGTGCTGTGTGTTGAAAGAGATGGATAGGCAAGTTGCCATTAGGAGAACAGGGCACTTTAACATTTGACCAGAATTGGTGAGTGCAAGCATTTGGGAAATGGCATCATGCGTGAAGTCTTTTCCAAAAAAATATTGATTTACATCACTGTGTATACAAAATGTTGTCATCATTCCATAAGGGTAACACACACACACCTGATAGTATCAATCCTTAAACTAGTACAAAAACATTGAGATTATATATTCACACATGAGACAGTCCAAACTGTGATGACAATATTAAAAGGTACCATGATGTCATGTCTTAGACAAATGAGGTTGATCAATGTCCAAACTGTGATGACAATATTAAAAGGTACCATGATGGAATGCCCTCACCGTTTGGCAATTTTTGTTGGTAATTGTAATTGGTATGTCAAGGCCACTCCAAGTATATATTATGTCTACATAAAGAATCAAGAATACCAATGTAAGAACATCTCTTTATGCTTGAAACGATGCATATATCCATTGTGTCATTCTTTTAAACAATTTGTGAGCCTCCTTGATTTTCCCATTTTATATGCAATCCCAAATCACAAAATTATGCACAAGAATGTTATTAAACATTGTTGAGATTTGTCCATCCTACCATTATGGGCATATTTCATGCTTATGCTGCAACGCATGATTCGTTGTAAGAGGACAGTCCCACTGGATATCATTCAGGTAGAGTTTGGTGCTCATCCTATGCATCTTAAGACTATTTTAAGATTGGTTTCCTTTTTCCACAGGGCACAATCTCTTGGTTACTCAGCGTTGAGAAGAAAGCAGTACCCTTGATCGGCACTTGCTCAGAGGAAATTGCTTCCGCTTCTCCAGGCCTATCCCCTGGATGGTTAAGCATTATAGTTCACAAAATGGTGTCTCATTGAGACATTCTATAAGCTACGGTTATGTCTGTGGAACTATGTGATATCAACCTTAATACCTACATTTAAATGCAAAATTATGTATCATAACATTTTATTGGAGAACTAAAAACATCATCA